>CM052442.1:88827792-88868370 GCA_028533085.1 Varecia variegata | reverse complement strand
GAGATATCACTTAACTCCAGTGAGAATGGCCTTTATCAAAAAGTTCCAAAACAATACATATTGGCGTGGATGCGGAGAGACAGGAACCCTAGTACACTGCTGGTGGGACTGTAAACTAGTGCAACCTCTGTGGAAACCAATATGGAGATTCCTTAAACAGATTCAAGTAGACCTACCATTTGATCCAGCAATCCCATTATTGGGCATCTACCCAGAAGAACAAAAGTCATTCTATAAAAAAGACACCGGCACCCGAATGTTTATAGCAGCACAATTCACAATTGCAAAGATGTGGAAACAACCCAAATGCCCATCAATTCATGAATGGATTAGTAAAATGTGGTATATGTATACCATGGAGTATTACTCAATTATAAGAAATAATGGTGATATGGCATCTCTTTTGTTCTCCTGGAGAAAGTTGGAACCTATTCTATTAAGTATCCCAAGAATGGAAAAATAAGCACCACATGTACTCACCAGCAAATTGGTTTCCCTGATCATCACCTAAGTGAACATTTGGGAATAACACCAATTGGGTATTGGACAGAGGTGGGGGGGCGGGGGGAGGGTATGGGTGTATACATACATGATGAGTGCGATGCGCACTGTCTGGGGAATGGACACGCTTGAAGCTCAGACTCGGGGGATGGGGGGGCATGGACAATATACATAACCTGAACTTTTGTACCCCCATATAAGCTGAAATTAAAAAAAAAAAGAAATAGAAAAATAGGGGGGAAAAAGGCGGGGACAGAGGGAGTAGAAAAAACACCAAGATAATGTGAGAGAGTGAGAAGGAAATGAACATAACTGGCTGATTTGCTCGCTAGGGAATTGGCATGTGGTCAGGGTGGCGCTCTGCCGGCATGCACATATGCTGTCCCGGTTGTGAGTGGCGAGCATCTGCTTGGATTACCCAGTGATCATACCAGCCCTGTTGCTAGAAATGTTTAATGCCACCCCTGGTGTGTGGTACATCATTAGTCAAGGAAGGTGTCTTCAACAGTATAGTACTGAGCAAGATCCAAAAAAGGAGAAGTCGGCTGTGAGTAGATTTAAGGGAAGCAAGCGTGCTCCAGGAGGCAAGACCAGCATGTGCAAAACCCTTGCAGCAGGAGTGAGCTCAAAGTAAGAGAACCAGAAAGAGGTCTTCCAGGGTAACGGGAGTACAGCAGTCACCGAGGTCAGCAAGGTGGGCAGGAGCCATCTACAAAATTTGGGGATTTTTCCAAGCGTGATAAGGAGGCATAGAAGACTTTTTAGGCAGAGAATGGGATTTGGATTTTCAGTTTTATAAGAACACCCCAGCTGTTTGTATAGGGCAGCAATGTGCATCCTTGGTGCCTAGAATCGTGTCCACCGTACAGCGGGTTTTGAATAATCTCCTATCAAATCAAAGAATGAACATGCCTGAGCCTTCCCTGCTGTGAATGAAGCCATTCACAATGCGAGTTTGGCTTCTTTTAGATTCTCTCTATGGCCGTTACTAAGGAAAAGTGAAATGTTCTCATAGACCCTAGCTGCTGACCGTGCTTGAGCTGCTAGAACGAGCCCCGGCTTAGACGCGGGTCCCTAAGGGGGTCCTCACGGAGCCCTTGCTGTGCTCCCACGCAGAGACGGGCACCTCAGACCCCCACTCACAACCCACGCTGAGGAGCGGCTGTGCCTGAGTGATGCTCGCGGCTGTGACGGGAATTAGACTGCCCGTCAGGAAGAGCACTTGCGTGGGTTACTATCAGCACGTCTGATGCTGTGGTCTGGGGTTTGTCCTGATTTTCTCATTTTGCAGATTTTATTATTGCTTTTGAAAGGTGTTTTCCTCTGAAGCAACTTTTCTTCTCTGCCCAATTCCGTATGCCTATGCCCAGCCATAGTTCTTCGCTATCCTGCTGGGTATGTGGACAGCTCTCTGAGGGGGAGGTGGGACACACACACGATCCAGCTGAGGCCATCAGAAAGGGCTAGCACCACCTGTGGTGGACATTGTTTGTGGCCTAACCGACACATTTTCCCCTCTTCCTCTTCCTAAAAGAGCCCAGATTTTGTCCAGGTATGCATGCAGCCAAGTGCTTCGCTAGAAACTAGGCCCACCACCAGCTCTGGGGAGGAGGCTGATTGCTTTGAAAGTAATCCCGGACCCCTTGCAATGATTGGCTCAGGAATGGCAAAGGGACCCAATTGAGCCAAAGAAGGAAAAAGAAAAGCTTCATTTATTTATTCAAGAAATACTTACTGTGCACCTACTATGTTCCAGGCACTGCTCTTAAATTCTGGAAATAAATAACTCATGGGAGAGAAAATAAAAAAAAGAAATCATTACCCTGTGAGCAGAAACAGACAATAAACAAAATAAATCATAAAATATGTGTACTGTTTGACGGTGATCAGTGCAACAAGTAATGCAGAAAAAGGGAGAAGGAGAATCTCAGGGCTGCATTTTTAAATAGGGTCATCAGGGAAGGCCGCCTGCGGGAGGTGAAGGGTTAGTCATTGAAGTCTGCGCGGAGAACACTCCAGGCAAAGGGTCCTCAAGCAGGGTGGGCTTAGCTTGTTTGAGGAGCAGCGGAGAGGCCAGGGCGGCAGAGCAGAGTGGACAAGGGGGACAGGAGCAGGAGAGGAAGCCGAAGGGGGTGGTGAAGTAGACCCTGCTGGGCGCTACTGGTTTGGTGAGGACTCTGGGGACCATGAGAAGGGTTTGGGGAGGACAGAGTCACAGTCTGACCTACGTCTCAGTGGGATCCTTTGGCTGCTGTTTGGGGAAGACTGAAGGGAAGTAGGGACAGGAGCTGAAAGGGTCCTTCCTCCATCTTCTGGGAGAGCTTCCGAAAGCCCCCTCATGTCCCTTGGTGTCGCTGTGAGCAGCTGTGACGTGAGGAAAGCTGCAGCCTCCCACCCACCCGAGTATGAGGCCACTGCAGTGCAGGACACAGAGCCGGGAGACCTGCAGGTGCACACACAGCTGCAGAGTGGCCAGCTGTCCGGCCTACCCGGCACGGGAACCTGCAGTTCTGTAAGTCAATAAACATCCTTATCGTTTTGACCAGAGAAAATTGGCATTTCTGTTTCTTGCACCCAACATCTTTCCAGCTGATTGATCATCCAGCGACGCTCTCCACCAACGCTGTGTGCTCCCACAGTGCGCTGTGGCTCCACAGGCAAGTTTACTTAATGGTGTGGAAGGTCTTCATTTAGACAATAGTGTCGCTTTTTTCTCTGGGATGTCCTTCCATGGAATATGGAATCCTCTGACTTTGGGGTGCATAGGCTGTCAGATTTACCACCTCTTCCTCACCACCTGTGTATTAATTCATCTTACATTTACTGAGTTCTGTACTGGGCCTTGCACTGTCCTGCGTAAGCAAGAGCAAGCCCAGCTCTCCAGGAGTCAAGAATACGTGAGAGACAGAGAGAGAGAGAGAGATATCTCCTGATCACATGACACGGGATCAAGTGTTTAAAAATAGCTTTGATTTAATGCAGCCCACGTGGCAGCTAATGCTTGAGCCTCTCTGGACCTCAGTTTGCTCTTCTGTAAAATGACTCTTTGCAACTCTGAGAGCCCAAGGGCCTGTGATTTATGGTAGCTTTCTTTTGCTGTTACTGTGGTTCGAGTGTTTGTGTCCCTCCAAAATTCATGTTGAAACTTAACCCTCAATGCGATATGTTACGAGCTGGGGCCTTTAGGAGGTGATTAGTCCATGAGGGCTCCACCCTCATGGGTGGGATTTGTGCCCTTATAAGATGACTTGGGGGAGCGAATTTGTCCCTTTTGGCACTTGTGCCACGTGAGGACAGAGCGTTCATCTCTCCCACCATTTGAGCACAGAGCAGCAAGGCGCACCCTAGAAGCAGACAGCCGCCCCTCACTGGACACGAATCTGCTGGCACCCTGATCTTGAGCTTCCCAGCCTCTAGGGCTCTGAGAAATAAATTCTCATTCTTTACAAATCACCCAGTCTAAGGTCTTTTGTCATAGCAGCCTGAGCAGACTAAGACAAGTGTCAATCTCTAGATTTAAGTTTTTGTGACAGTGAACAGAGGTCATAAAGAACTTTCCATGTTTTTTCAAAGCCAGAGTCATGGCTTAAGACTAAGCAGATTTGGCAACACCGTGAGCCAAGGCACAATCTTCCAAATGTGGTATAGTAACACTTTCATAATGTAGCTCCTCATACAGAGATACCAGTCCACTCCCCATACCACCTCCAGTTTCCAATTTCTCTACATTTCTCCCTTCTTAACTTCTTGCTTCAATTAGCATCATACCATGGTTAAGCCCACCTCAGCTGGAATCAGACTGTCTGTTCAATGCCTTCATTCTTTTGTGACCTCCGTGTATCCATCAAGTGATCTTTCTGACCACACCTCTTCCCCTACTTTCCTTAAAATTCTTCGCTGGTTGTGGTAAGACGACATCTGGGTGACTCTCCTACAGCTCTGGAAGCTATTGCTTCTAAGCCACCTTGGCTAATGCTCCGTTACCCTTCACCGATTATCTGGGAATGTCCCGAGGTCCTCTCCTTGCCCTCCTCCCCCCTCTAAGCTCATTCTCCTTGAGCATCTCCTATCTCATGACTAAGTCCCAGGCCTGAGTTTTCACACCTGCCCCTCTTACTTGTGAACCAACCCATGTTCCCACCCATCTCTTCTTCCTTCTTCATCTTCTACTAATACATTCTGTCATTAGGATTCTTCCAGCAAAATAGAACCCCTACTAGGTTTTCCAAATGGAAAGAACTTAATACAAGCAATTGCTCATGTGAGTGATGGAAGATTCCAGAATTCAAACAGAAGAAACTGAAGCAACCCAGAGATAAACCACAGAAAGGAGATGTTACCAGCCGTTGGGATGCGGGGGCAGCAAGAGGAGGTGGTGTTACCAGAGCTTGGGAGCTGGAGCTGCCCAGCAGACTCGGAAGTGATGGCAGGAGCTGCCTGTTGGAGCTCAGTCCATGAAAAGAGAGGCTGTCTGCCTGCAGCTAGAATAAGGAGTGAGAGTAGACACTGCGAGACATACTACTAGCTTCTCCTGTGCCCCCACTCTCCAATCTTCCAACAGTGCCTCCCTGAACTAGAGGTCAAGGGAGGCTGGTGATTGCAGCTCCCTCTGACACAGCAGAATGGGGAAAGGATGGGCAAACAGCCGTATGGCCACCCGGCAGGATCTTTCAGTCGATACCCATGTTCATTCAAGTGGCTTCTTTCCTCTGTTCCCTAAACTAGAACACTCAGAGTCATGCTCAACCCCTTCCTCTAACTTCTTGCCTTCTTTGCAGAATTTTGCCACCTCCTATTATTTCGCCACTGAAATAAATTCCTGTTGACTCCTCCTCCCCAGGTCCTAAATGCCATTTTTCACTGTCACCCCCACCCAGACCCTTGTGCAGAAGCCCAGGCCGGTTCACTCTAGCCCATGGTGTAGTGACTGATGCTCTTCAATCACCATCATCATTACCATTGTCATCATCATCATCATCATCATCATCCCCAGCTTCTTTTGAGCACTTGACATGTGTCAGATGCAGTGTCAAGCATTTGACATGTATTATCTCTCTCTTTTTTTAGTGAAGATTCATTTTGGACATGTATTGTCTCTTTTAATCCTTGTAACAACTCTGTGAGTAGTTACTACTATTATAAGTAACTTGCCTAAAGCTACACACTTGGTGGGAAAATGATGAAGCTAGGATTGGAACTCAATCAATCCAATTATAGAACCAACATTCTTAACCATGGCATCCTACTGCCTTTAAACAAGTAAGAGGCGGTTTATGGCTTAGGAGCAGGGGCCAGACTGACAGCTACAATTCAGCTTCCCCAGGACCTGGGAGGATCCTGCTGGAGGCACAGCCAGGTCTCTCAGTCTGAGAACCCTTTACATTTCAACAAAAGTTTCAGAATATTCGGGAATACACAGATCGAATCGCTGCACATGACCTCGAGTTTATTGATGCCTGTTGGAGGTGAGAGACCTGTCCATGTCAGCTAAACAGAGAGAAGATGGAAGACTTATCTATTTATTTTGATAAATGTAAATGAATTCTATTACTTGTCAAAATGTTATCAAGACCCCAGTGAAATGAGCAGGGTTTTTTTTTCTGCTTTTCAGGGTGAAAGGAGTGAAGGGAGAAAGAAATGAATGCTCAAGACAGATTGCTTTGATTTGAAATGAAAACAAACAATTTTGGGGGGAAAAAAGAGCTTTCATTATTCTGGAGACCTTGGCATTCTTGCAGATACATTCATGAATTAATCATTAAAATCCTGAAATGTGGAATAAATCATGTGGTTTTCAATGCCAGCCCACGATAAAGGGGGCCTCAAACAGTTATTAAGACACAGTGCTTTAAGCTGCTACTGCCTAGAATGACTTTTTCCAGGAATAAAGTGAATGAGGTGAGTGTGTGTTTGTGTGTGTGTGTGTGTGTGTGTGTGTGTATCTAAGGCAGCCCCAGGTCCCAGGCTGGAACTGCGTGCAAGCCAGCTCCAACCGTGTGTCACCACATATTAGCGCTATTTAATATCTGCTAATGGAATGGCTCTGTCTGCTGTCGACAGCAGGATCAAAAGAGGGCCATGCAGCTTTTAAATTATTAGCACTAATTAGGCAAATCAAAGAGGAGGAGAGCAGAGAGACCAGAGAATGCATTAGAAGGAAAGCAAGGGATCGCTACCTACCTCGTACTGTCAAGATCCAGCTACCAAACAGCCAATTAGTGCCAAAGACCCTTCCGGAGCAAAGAAAGAATGAGCAGGCTTGCCCCAAGTAGAAGCAGGATGGCTTCATTACAGTGACTGCCTAATTAAAATGTAAAGGTTGCTGATCATTGCATAATTAAATAAGGTGGCGGGCGGTAGGCACCAGCTATCTATGAGTTTCTGGGTCTCCTTTATCAAAGCCACCTTTGTCCCCTCCTCAATGGCCCTCCCGCAGGCAGGCCTGGAGCTGTGTGTAGTCCTGACAAACATACTGACGTCTAAAAGGCCCCTTAGAGCAAAAGGGGCTTTTCTCCTAAGTACCCATTACCTCCGCCCCATTACCAATCCTGAGGATCATTCTGAGTTTCTTTACAGCCCATTTTCAAACTAATTAGTCAAGAAAAAGATGGGGAGTAGAGAGTGGAAAATGACCAAGCCTAATTAACTCCCAGCCACCGCAATCTGAATATAGTTACTGAAACTGAGTTTGTCCCTGTTGATGTAACCTTTATTTCTCTTCTTTTTTACTTGCCAAGAAGAGGAAGTGCTTTTTTTTTTTTTTTTTTTTTTTGAGACAGGGTCTCACTCTGTGTCCCAGACTGGAGTGCAGTGGTATAGTCATAGCTCACTATAACCTCAAACTCCTGGGCTCAAGCGATCCTCCTGCCTCAGCCTCCCAAGTAGCTGGGACACAAGCCCGTGCCACCATGACTGGCTAATTTTTTTATTTTTTGAAGAGATGAGGGTCTTGCTATGTTGCTCAGGCTGGTCTCGAACTCCTGCCCTCAAGCAATCCTCCCATCTCGGCCTCCCAAAGTGCTGGGATTATGGGGGTGTGCCACTGTGTCAGGTCTATTTTCTTAAGAGTCAGATTGGAAACTAATTTCGGGTCTGACACAGAACCTACGGCTGCCAAGCACAATGCCATATCCAGGGTACCTGCAGCTATTACGAGGGTGACAAGGTAGCAGGCCAAATAGACCAGTTCCAGACCAGGAAAGAAGCGTATTTTTGTATCAGAGGTTGAGTATGGTAAGTTCCTGGAATTCATGCTAGGACAGCCTTATCTTCTCAGAACTGCAGGACTGACTTGATTTTAATTTTGCTCCTTCAGGTATTTTTATACACTCTTTCCCTTCTCTGTGTCTTCTCTCTTCTTTTGTTTCCTATCTCCTCTCTCATCCTTCTAGTTCCTCTTTTCTTTCTGTCAGCTGTCCTCTTCCTCTGTCTCTTTCTTTCTTTTTTAATACTCTGCAGCCAGCTATCATATTACCACTGTAACTAGGACGAACATGAAGTTTTCACTGCCTCACTCTTTGATTTTTATCTATAGACTCCTTAGCTCAGCTAATTTCTGTTGGAATGGTCAAAATTATCATTTTCTCTGCCAGCAATCTTCAACAAAGGCCGGAATGATGTTTTAAAGGAGACTTGCTCCTCAGCAGCCCCGGCAGACGCAGGTGTGTGAGTCAGAGCAGCCCAGGCTGCGGGCGCAGCAGACCCGTCACGTTGATGCAATGGTTCGACACAAACAGGCTTCAGTTCTTGCTCACATGATAGCCCAACGCAGGTGCAGGCGGGGGCGTGGTCTCCTCCCCACACAGTATCCACAGACACAGGTAAGAGTGGCTCTGACATCCTCAGTGGGTGGCTTCCAAGACAGTTAGAAACAAGTATAAGTGGGATATTTCTAAGGACCAGACCTGGAAGTGCACACGCCACTTCCACGCACACCCTGCTGGCCAGAATGCATTCGTAGGCCACATATGACTGCAAAGGACGTTAGGAATTATATTAAACCAGGTGTCATAGCAATGAGAAGACCGATATTGGTGAGTCACAGATGGAGAAGTAAAGACTGAATCAAGAGCTGTGTCCACACAACAGCAGACATGCAAACCTTGGCGCAGAGCTTGTCAGCTTGTCGTGGGAAAGCGAGGAGGCTGAGTTAGGCAGCCCCGGCCACTTCTGCTCCATCAGGGTGCTTTCGTCCGTGCACCCCACCTACTGGGGAGTCACTGCAGTGCAGGGGGTCAAGGGCACAGGATGCAGTTTCTGAGTCAGATAGACGTGGATGGAAATTTCAATCCATGTGAACTTGAACAAGGTATTTCTGAGAGCCTCACTTTCATCATCTGTGAAATGGGAGAAAAATAATACTTGCTTTATATGATGTCTCTGAAGATTACACAATATAAAAGACGCAAAATCCTTAGCAAGATGCCTGGTGCATGGAAAGTGCTCCGTAGATGGTGATTATTGACACTGTTGCCATGCTCACCGCCACTACCCTATTGCTGTTTTATAGTTTCTTCCATCTGCAATGTCCGATTCCTATCTATTTCTCCACCTAACCCGGGTTCCCTCCTCTCCACAAAGACTTCCCTTTCTACCTAGTCCCCAATGACGTGCTTAAAATCTATGCCACCCAATTGAGCACTTACTCATAGCTTGCCCACTATGAATGAAGGCTCCATGAGGGTGCAGGATATTGGCTGTATCCCAGAGCCTAGGACAGCGTCTGACATATAATACTGCTCAACTATTTTATTTGCTAAATGAATATTCAATGAATATGACATCGTTCTCAAAGCCCGGTCCTTGCCATCATTCACGACTCAGCTCACACGCTGCCCTTTCCAAGAGGCCCTCACTGGCAGCACTGTGTGAACTAGCTCTCCTTCCATTAGCCACTCCCTGTCTTAGGTTAGGTCTCCCAGAACCCAGACTCTGAGATGGAGACCTGTTTGCAGGAAGCTTCCGGGGACTCCCCTTGGGGCCAGCACCTGTCGGGCAGCGAAGGCAGCAGGACTGAGTGGAGGGAGGGGTGATGCCGAGATGCATTTACAACAAAAGCCTCCGTGGATCCTACTGGGAGCTCCAGAGCTGGGGTGGCCCTGAGGCAAGGGTGCTGGGCCTTCTGTGTCCCTGCAACAACCAGTCATTGGATGCAGGCTGCCCTGCAGAGGGGACAAGACCTTGGACAAGACAGCTCTCTTTCACTGAGGCAGTCTCCAGAGAGAGATTCAGCTGAGTGCTGTGAGCCCCCAACACACTCGGCGACTGGGAAAATGAGTGCCTCCGCCTTAAAGAGGAGTGTTCTGGTGGCACATCATGGCTTCTGCTACATCCCCCCCTTGTGCTACTCAGATCTGCTGTCTTCATTTGATCAGTCCTGTGAACAGCTCCTCTTGGATTCTGGTTGGGTTCTTTTTCGGGGCAAATTTACAAGAGGCAGATTAGTGGGATGGCCCCAGCCCCTGCCACCAGAGCTGACCTCATAGCCACCCCCCCCCCTGCTAGCATTCTGGAGCCCCATCACCTTTCACAACCCACTGGTTGTTATGTACTTGGCAAGGTGTCTGGCTCAGCAGAGAGGTGTGAGCCCTGGTTACTAAGCATTTACCTATTTAATGACAAAACTGGGCAAGAAATGGCCCCATGGATCACCTGGATGACAAATACATTCTCCCTGCCCCCCGCTGTCCAAGAGCAGCCCACCTCCTCGTAATAATCAAAGTCAATTCCCGGGGTCTGAAGTGGACAGGTGGCAGCCATAACTTAGACTTATGTCACTGCTGCTGTGTCCCCAGTGGCAGTGCCCCGGTCTGGGAAGCAGGGCCTCTGAGCACACCCATGGGGCCCAGAGCTGCTGAATGCATGTCTCAGCCGCAGGGGGAGAGGCCTGGACGGCGCGCCCCCAACTCTGTTACGCTCCCTCCACTGTTTCCCTGCGCAGTGCACTTCTCACGTGCACAATTATCCTGTCGGGTTTTCTTGGACGTTGTCGGTCTCTGGCTCCAGAACAGAAGCCCCATGGGAGCAGGGACGTGTTTGGCGTGTCCACGTCCCCATCCCAGCAGCTACACACCTCCTGCCTCCCGGTGGGTGCTCAGCCGATGTTGGCGAGTGCGTGGATGCGTGGGTGACTGAACAGGACAGCAGAGTGCAAAGGCCAGAGGGCGGGCCCTGTCTCCTGCTGCCCTCGAGCGCAGCGCGGTGACTAGGTGAACACCTCACTGCCCCATCGCCTGCAGCCGGCACGTGGCTCTCCACGTGGGAGAGCCTCCCTAACACAAAGCCAGGCTATTTTTAGTCTGTTTTCTCCTCTCTGGTCTGTTCCGGCGGCGAGGAGAGGCTGGCTCCCTGGGGCTCGCGGTAGCTCCAGCGAAAACCGATCTTCCTCTCTGCGGAGACCCGGGGCGTCCTCGGTGCCGGCGGCCGGGCCCGACCACCAGGCTGCGGCTGCGAGAGCGCTGCGGTTACACTGCTCAGTGTTCCGGCTGGAGGCGCCGTGGAAGTGGCTGCTGGGGGACACACCGCAGCCAGAGCCTCTGCCCCCGCAGACACACAGACGCGGGCGGTCTGTCCTCTCCCCGGACGACCCGCCCGGGGCGCAGAGGGTTTCTCGGGTGCCGACGCCGAGGAGCCTCCTTCCGCTAACCCGAGCTGGAAAACTGGCTGAGGACGCCTTTGATAACCTTGCACTCAGGCTTTCACGTGCCCATCTAGTTTGAATATTGGGGAGAAAATTATTTTCTTCTTAAACAGAAAGGGACAGCGGGAAAGAGTGTGAGGAAACAGGTTTTCTCCCTGAGACTCCGCGAGCCCGAAGGACGGACGCGGCGACGCTGTCCCGGAGGCTCGGCGGGCCCTGCGTGCGGCCGGGAAGGCAGCTCCGAGTCGCCAGTCGTAACCGTCTCCACCACGAGCCCCCTGAGAAGGCAGGTGGCAGGACGCACCGTCCCCTTTACGGGTGGGGAGAAGCTTTAGAGAAGCAGTACAGTGGCTCTGAAATCAAAGTGGCCACACCGCTTCTTAGCTGTGCCACCGGCCTTGCCCATAGACAGAGCAGGGACTTAGAGCGTCCTGGGTTTGAATCCCAGCTCCACCACGCACAGCCCTGTGCTCTTGAACAAGTTGCCTAATTCTGTAAACTTCAGTGTCCTCTCCTTCTAGGTGCGTTCAGAGCATTCGATTAGAAAATAACTGTAAAGTGCTAACACAGTGCCAGGCCCATAACAAATGTCAAAAAACGGTAGCTACTATTATTATATTCCTAATCTATAAAATGGGGATATTAATAGAATTTGCCTCCTGGAGTTTATTATAAGGCTTAAATGAGATGATGTATGTCGTGATTTGAGCAGTGCCTGGCATAGTGTCTTAGTCTGCTCTGGCTGCCGTGACAAAATACCATAGGCTGCATGGCCTAAACAACAGAAATGTATTTTCTCACAGTTCTGAAGGCTGGAAAGCCCAAGATCAAGGTCCCAGCAGGGTTCAGTTCCTGTGAGGTTTCTCTTCCCGGCTTGCAGACAGCTCCCTTCTCACTGTGTCCTCACATGGTTGGCAGAAAGAGTATGAGCTCTCTGGTGTCTCTTATTATAAGGACACTAATGCTATCAGACCCGGGCCCCACCCTTATTACCTCATTTAACCTTAATTACCTCCTAATGGCCCCATCTCCAGATATAGTCACATTGGGGGTTAGAGCTTCAATGTGTGAATTTGGGAGGGATGCAATTCAGTCCAAACCAGTATGCACTCAGCAAACCTTAGCTGCTGTAATTGTTATTGTTATTATTATTGCTCAAGAAAGTACATGGCTGTGCTGGGATCAAACTGATGTCTTATGTCTGACAGTTCAGTGGTCTTTCCACGTCTTCTGAATCCCTGCACCAACTCCCAGCAACACCCTCTACTGCACAGAACCCTGCTTGCTGCCTTTCAGCTGAGGCTGATACTGTTGGAGCTCCGTCCAAATCCCCACGGTGCATTTTGTCATTTCTGCACCCCCAGGTTGCGTGTGCTTCTGCCTCGGTGCCCTGTGCCTGCACCTCCTCTCTCGAGGACTGCCATGGAGCTACGGGGGCTGGCCTGTCGGCTCACACAGAGCTGTGCGTTGCTGGGAGCTGGCTGCCCCTGTGGTCAAGACAGCTTTGAGATGTAATTTACATTCCAAGGTTTACTTGGGGGTCAGGCAGGAGTCATCCTCCACAGCACTTTGTCTAAAATTGCCTTCTTGCCTGGTGGCTTCTCCCTCCTGGACCCACCCCCCCTTCCCAGACCCTCCTCCCCTTCCCACACTAGTTCCTCCAGGACGCCCATCCCTGACAACCACTCACACTCAGGTCCTCATCTCAGTCTGTTTCTGGGGGAAGCGGCCGAGACGCCAGCGCAGCCCTCAGTGCCGCTGTGGCACCGTCCCGGCCCTCTGAGCACCTTCGCATGTGTTAGCCCGGTAACTCCACGTGGCAAACCCACCGGGCGGGTGCTGCAGCGACCAGCGCTGCGCAGACGGAGAAAGGTCAAGGGCTTGCCCACCGCACACGGCCTGTGAGTGGCGCAGACACGGAACCTGTCTTCCTGCTGTCCTCTTGCCCAGTCCTCGCCTACGTGTGAGCACCTTAGGGCTGTTGCTCTTGCTGGCAGCCTAACGCTAAGTGCGTTGTGGTGCAGCCCTGTGCGGCATGTTCTGGCATTGTCTCCATCTTGTAAAAGAGGAAACCGAGGATCAGAGAGCTCGGATTATCTCCCTGATGTAACCAAGCATGTAAGAAAAGGAGCTGGGACTTGGACCTAGTTTTAGCTGCTCCATGCACATTCAGTTAACCCATAGGTCATAAACTTGTGGCCATGGGCCTAAAAGGCCACCAGCTATGTTGTGTTTGACCTACATGGTGTTTTCTTCTTTAATTTTTTAATTAAATTGCCAACATTTAAGAATGTCTATTTCATCAAACAAAATCTGGATTTTTAGCTTCTCTGGAAAATAATCAGAATGGACCTTGGACCCTGCGTTCTCGCCTAGATGTTATTGGCTGGGGCCAAATCTAGGCTGCTCTGCTGCAGTTTTCCCATCCCCACCACTCCTGTTGCTCTCCACCAGGGCTGCTTCAGTCATTTGTTTGACCCTGTGGCCCCTTAGAGGGTTTGAGTTTGCTACCTCTCTGTCACCACTATGCTAGACCCCTCTTGTCCTTGAGATGGCTCCTCCCACCAGGGAAGGTAACAATGAAGCATTTAGATGATATGGATGACAACAAGGTGGTGGTGGTTCACATTTTACAAAGTACTCCTGCATCCATGATCTTATTTATTCTTCAAAACAATAAACATTTCCTGAGCAACTTATCTGGGCCAAGGTCTTTTGCCAAGCACAGGAGGGACAGAAGAGAATACAGAACAGTCTCAGCCTTCCAAAGCTCACCGCCCTGCAATGGAGGCAAACCACTGACATTGAAGCCAGCATGGTCACAGAAGACATTTATTCCTAGCACAAGGAGGGCTAGGGCTAGCGGCCCAGGTACTTAGTCAGTCTGGACTGTAACAGAGTAAAGGCTGTAACAGAGTAAAGAGATATTGTGGGTTTGGTTCCTGACCACTGCAATAAAGCAAGTCACACAAATATTTTTGATTTCCCATAGCTTATAAAGTTACGTTTATACTATACTGTAATCTATTAAGAGTGCAATCCCATTATGTCTAAAAAAAACAATTTACATACTCTAATTTTAAAATGCCATCAAATTGGTACTAACTGATCAACACTTAGGTGCTCACATGGAAGTAATATTCATCGAGTGCCAGGCAGGGCGGAGGGTGGTGGTGGGGATGAGTAAACTCATATCTAATGGGTGTGGAGCGCACTATATGGGGGATGGGCATGCTTGTAGCTCTGGCTTGGGTGATGCAAAGCCATTATATGTAACAAAATGTTTGTACCCCCATAATATTCTGAAATTTAAAAAAAAGAAAAGAAAAGAAATAAATTGAAAAAAATAAAAATAAATAAAAATGACATCCATGAATATTGTAAAACCAAATAGCAAAAAAAAAAATACTTTATTGCTACAAAATGCTAACAATCATCTGAGCTTCAGCAAGATCTTTCTGGTGGACGATCTTGCCTCCATGTTGGTGGCTGCTGACGGATCAGGGTTCTGGTTGCTGAAGGTTGGAATGGCTGTGGCAATTTTTTTAAATAGGACAGCAATGATGTTTGCCACATAAATTGACTGTTCCTGTTATGAAAAAATCTCTCTGTAGCATGCAATGCTGTTTGATAGTAATTTTATCCATAGTAGAACTTTCAAAATTGGAGTCAATCCACTCAATCCCTGACACTGCTTTATCAACTAAGTTTATGTAACATTTTCAATCCTTTGTTGTCATTTCAACAATGTTAACAGCATCTTCACCAGGAGTAGTTTCCATCTCAAGAAACCACTTTCTTTGCTTATCCATAAGAATAAACTTTTTATCCATTAAAATTTGATCATCAGATTGCAGCAATTCAGTCACAACTTCAGGCTCCACTTCTAGTTCTAGTTATCTTGCTATTTCCACCACATCTGCAGTAACTTCTTCCACTGTGGTCTTGCACGCCCCAAAGTTATCCTTGAGGGTTGAAATCAACTTCTTCCAAACTCCTGTTAATGTTGATATCTTGACTTCTTCCCATGAAACATGAATATTCTTAATGGCATCTAGAACGATGAATCCTTTCCAGGTTTTCAATTTTCTTTGCCCAGACCCATCAGAAAAATCCCTATGGCAACTATAGCCTTATGAAACGTGTTTCTTAAATAATAAGATTTGCATGCTCACTTCAGCAGCACATATACTAACATGGGAATGATGCCAAGAAGATTAGCTTAGCCCCTACACAAGTATGACATGCAAATTTGGGAAGAAAACTAAAAAACAAAAACAAATAATAATAATAAGACTTTAAAGTCAAAACTACTCCTTGACCCATGGGATTCAGAGTAGATGTTATATTTTCAGGCATGAAAACAACATTCATCTGCTTGTACATCTCCATCAGAGCTCTTGGGTGACAAGGTGCATTGTCAGTGAGCAGTAACATTTTGAAAGGAACCTTTTTTTTTTTTTTGAGTGGTAGGTCTCAATAGACCTACTGTTCTATTAATATTCAGTAAACCATGCTATAAACATATATGCTGTCATCTAGGCTCTGTTGTTCCATTTATAGAGCACAGGTAGAGTAGACTTAGCATAATTCTTAAGGGTCCTGAGATTTTTGGAACAGTAAACGAGCACTGGCTTCAACCTCAACTCACCAGTTTCATCAGCCCCAACAAGATAGTCAGTCTGTCCTTTGAAGCTTTGAGGCTTCAAAGAGAGGCATTGACTTCTCCTCTCTAGCTATGACAGTCTTAAATGTCATTTTCTTCCAATAGACAGCTGTTGCATCTACATTGAAGATCTGTTGTTTAGAATCACCACTTCCATCAACAATCTCAGCTAGACCTTCTGGCTAACTTGCTGCAGCTGCTACATCAGCACTTGCTGCTTCACCTTGTGCTTCTACGTTATGGACACGGCTTCTTTCTTTAAACCTCATGAACTGAACTCTGTTAGCTTCCAACTTTTCTTCTGCAGCTTCCTCACCCCTCTTAGCCTTAATAGCCTTGCAGAGAGTTAAGGCCTTGCTCTGCATCAGGATTTGGCTCCAGGGAATGTTGTGGCTGGTTTGCTCTTCCATCCAGACCACTAACATTTTCTTCTTATCAGCAATAAGACTGTTTCACTTTCTTCTCATTCATGTGTTCACTGGAGTAGCACTTATAATTTCCTTCAAGAACTTATCCTTTGCATCCACAATGTGGCTAACTGTCTGGCACAAAAGGCCTAGCTTTTGGCCTATCTTGGCTTTTGACATGGCTTCTAAGCATAATCATTTCTAGCTTTTGATTTAAAGTGAGAGACATGCAACTCTTTCTTTCATTTGAACACTTAGAGGCCATTGTAGGGTTATTAGTTGGCCTCATTTTAACATTCTTGTATCTCAGGGAGCAGGGAGGCCTGAGGAGAGGGGGAGAGACTGAGACTGGAGAACACTGGTCGGCAGAGCAGTCACAACACGCCCGGTTGTTGTCAGCTGTCTTACGTGTTCAAGGTTCGTGGTGCCCAAAACAATTACAATGGTAGCATCAAAGATCACTGATCACAGGTCACCATAATAAATATAATAGTAAGTGAAAAGTTTAAAATATTGCAAGAATTACCAAAATGTGGCACAGAGACACGTGGTGAGCACCTGCTACAGGAAATGGCACCGACAGACCTGCCTGCTGCCCACAGACCTCCAGTGAGTAAAAACTGCAGCATCTGCGAAGTGCAGGGAAGCAAAGCCCAATAAAAAGAGGTGTGCCCGGACCAGACTGGGTGGATTATAAACAACAGAAATTTATTTCTCACCATTTGGTGGTTGGAAGTCCAAGATCAGGGTGCCAGTAAGCTCAGGTGCTGGGAGGGCTCCCTTCAGGCCGCAGACTGATGGTCTCTGGTCGTGTCCTCATTTGGCAGAAAGAGGGCAAGAGCGCTCTCTGGAGTCCCTTTATGAGGGCATTAATCCCACTCATGAGCTCTCCATCCTCGAGACCTAATTGCCGCCCAAAGGCCCTCCCTCCTCATACCATCACATCAGGGGTTATGGATGTCAACCCAGGAATTTGGGGTGAACACAGACTCTCAGTCCATAACACCAGAGTAGCCGAGATGCTTCACACAGATGACATTTCTGATGCGCCCTGAGAGATGAACGGGCCTGTGCAAGGGGAAGGGGTGAGCGGAGTCCTCGCAAAGGAACAGCCACGACAAGAAGCCACACTCTTCATTGTCAAGACAGGAGCTGCTGTTAAGACTGAGATCAAAGTCCTCGGCAGAGCCTTCGTGGGCCTTAAATGATACGACCCCAGCTGCGCCTCACACCCTCTCCCGTGCTCAGAACCCTGCAGCCACACTGACTGAGGAACTTCGAATGTAATGTTTCCTCCTCTTGGATGTCCTTCTCTGCTGTCCCTCAGCTCTCATCCTAAACATCACTTATTCAGGAAAGTCATCCCTGGTGCTTCTGATCAGCTCAGGTTTCTCCATCATACTCAGGAACTCCCCTTCATAGCGTGTGTCACAGTTTATAATTACATGTGTGTGGAACTCTGTCTGTCTCCCTCCGTGACGAACTGAAATACTGGCCCCCATCCTTAGTCCTTCCCCGTGCCTGTCCCTTCTGCCCTGTGGCTTTGCAGTCTCCACTCCTGACCTTGGCCTCAGCCAGATAACTTGCTTTTGTAATGGAATGTGGGTGGAAAGGAGGGGGTGCCAGTTCTGAATCTAGAATGTCAGAGGCATTTTGTGCATCTGCCATCACCAAGAGAAGTACATGCCCAGCTGGTCCATTGGCACAGGAACATGAGAGTCATGTGGACCAGACCAAGACCCAACCTGCAACTTAGAAGTGCCCCACTGAACCCAGCTGGATCAGCCACCCCCTAGCCAACCCACAGGTGCATGAGCAAAATCAATGCTTATTGCTGCACAGCAGGAAAATGTTAGAGTTATTTGTTATATTCAATAGCTCATTGATACACCCCCACTATATGCTGAGCTTCATTTAAGCAAGAATCAATTGTCTATTCAACATTGAGTTCTTACCACCTAAACACATAGTGGATCCTTAACAAATGTTTGCTGAATGAATGAATGATTAGCAGTACAGGTTATACCAGCAAAGAGAGAGCCCTGTGCTGCCAGAGGACCGTTGGAGTTTCACAAAGTGTAGTATACCTCCTGTCAGTCAGTGCTCTAAGCTTCTAGGAGATAAGCAAAGAAGAAATGGGTAGACTGGGAAGGGAGTGTGAGTGGGAGCAGGGGATAAAGGGAGGTTGGTCAGTGGGCACAAACATACAGTTAAATAGAAGGAATAAGTTCTAATGTTTGATAGCAGAGTAGGGTGACTACAGTTAACAAACATATATTATATATATTTAAAATTAGAAGAGAAATTGAAATGTTCCCAGCACAGAGAAATGATAAATATTTGTAGTGATCTATACCCCAAATACCCTGACTTGATCATTATACAATCTATGCATGTAACAAAATATCAAATGTACCCCATAAATATGTGCAAATATTTGTATCAATAAAAACAAAAGAAAAGAAATGGGTAGATAAGAGAGTACTTCTGTGCCTGCTCTTCTCTGAGACCTCTGCCTCTAGAACGTCAAGGCTTGGAGAAGAATCCTACAGGAGAATAAGTGTGTGGACCCTTGGAAGTATTAGTACAGCCCTCCAGCCATCAAAGTCTACGTATCAGTCAGCAGCCTGAGTTTGGGTACCTAGAAATTATCTCCCCTGCTGCTCATCTTTATTTGGATCAACTCAGAGAATCAGGAAAAAATTGATGATAATAACGATGATAGATATATTTAACAAAAGGCTAACAAAAGTGTGCTGGCCACTGTGCTATACCAGATTATCTACTTTAATTCCTTAAAACAATTAAATGCTGTGTCCTGTTTTACAGACGAGCAATACGAGCCTCAGAGAGGTCCGGTAATATGTGCCTGCACACAGCTCGCAAAGACCTAAGAGAATGCAAAGCCACGTGGTCTGAGTTCAGAGCTCGGGCCCCTGGCCACTGAGCTACCTGGCGTGGGCAATGACCCAGGAGCCCCAAGACTCAGTCCCGGCTCCAGCCCACGTGGCTGGGGCAAGGCTCTTCCTCTCGCTGAGTGCGGGTCCCTTCTTGGCAAAGCAGCCGGAAGGACTTCCCGCTCCGGCTGCCCCGGCCTGCGGCTCGAGCTGCCCGTCCTCGTCCTCCCCCGACACGCACGTGCTGCCTCCCGAGCGTCCCTTCAGCAGCGGACCTCAGCCTGCTCGGACCCAACCCCGGGGGACCCGCGCGGCTTTCCTCGCAGGCAGGGACGCCGTGCGCATCGAACGTCTTTAACATGTTCGTAACATTTCTCTGAAAGAAGGACCAAAAGTGAGCACGAGGATTCACGGGCAGGAGCGTTCACCGCGGCACTAGGCGTCGTAAGGGAAGCCCAGGAACAGCCCGAATCCCCGCCCACGGTGGCCCGGGGAAGTGGCTGTCACACAGCGGGACGCCACGCAGCCTTTCAGAAGTGTGCAGTGGCTCCGCGATGTTATTCCTCACAGCGTTATTCAAGAGAGCAAAATCCTGAGGAAAATATTCAAATGTCCGTCAATAGTGAACTGGTTAAATAAACTGTGGTATATTCACAAAATAAATTATTGTAAAGTGGTAAAAAGAAATGAAGTTCTCTATATACTTGATATAGAAAATTCCCCCAGATACATTGTTAAGTGAAAAAATAAGGTGAGGAACAGTGTTTATAGTGTACAAACTTTTGCAGAAAAATAAAAACATATATACACACACACACGTGTCTATATATTTCCTTACACGATCATAAGAAGACTCTGGAAAGAGACCCAACAAATGAACAAGTTATTGGTGGGAGAGCCAGTCAGATGGCAGACAGAAATGAAAGGAAAACTGCTTATACAAACCCTTTTATATATTTTTAACCATGAGAATGTATTTACCTACTCATAAAGTTAAATGTTAAAAAGTCTAAATCATGTTGTAGAAGTATATTTAATTATGTGGGGAAAATGCTCATAGTATATTGTTAAACAGAAAAAACAGTTCACAAAAGAGAATGAACAATGTGTTTGACCTTAAGCAAGCCACGTCTCTCTGAGTCTCAGTTTTCCTACCTATAAAATGACAAAAATGACACCCACTTGACAAGGCGATGTGAGAATAAATGAAACCAGAGCAGGTAAAGTATTTGCTAACAAAACACACCGCTAATACTAAGCAGTGTGGTGGCTAATGGTCCCACAAAAACAGGACTGGTCTTAGACGCTTGCTACACATGCTTATCTCTAGGTAATGGGATACGGGTGGTTTTTATTTTCCTCTTTGTGCTTTTCTGGATTTTCCAATTTGCCATAAAGAATACACATTTCTTTTGCAACAACTTCAAAAAATGGAAATGTTACTTGTAAAGCGACAGAAAGAGGTATTTAAGTCACTTTCAAAGCCCTGCCTGCCCCTTTCCCAAGGTAACGAGAAGGCTCCTGAGGCAGCTGGGAAGCAGGTCACAGGGCACCAGTGGCACTCACTGTACAGTCACAGCCACGGGGTCACAGTTGGAAGTGAGGGTGCCATCTAATAGTTCATCTGGGGGGAACCCCACAGCTAAGGACATGGACCCCTCAAGGTGGGGACACTTCCCTGGCTAAGGCTTCCCTAGGCCACTCCTCAAGATGCACTTTCGGACCGTAGACACAAAAATCATAACGGTCAACTTTCACAAAGACCTGCGCTGTTCTGAGGCCCTGCGTGCATTGGTGCAGCTACTCCCCACAGCAGGCCCACTCAGTGTGACCCCACTTACAGATTAAGAAACTGAAGTACACAGCACCTAACTAACCTGCCCAAGACGGCACAGCTAGTAAGGGGCAGAGCTGGGACTGGAACTCCATTGGTCTAACTCTAGAGCATGTGTTCACGCTCTCTATGCACTGCTGTGCACAGGGCTCATTGGTGGTCAGGCTTTACGATTAAACAGAATTTGTTTTTGGTAATAAGAGACAGACAAACAGACACTGCGGTTAAACCCATGTGCCATAGGATGTATAGGAACTGGTTTCCCTGTAAGTGTCATCAACAGGGAATGCTAAGGCAGCTGGAATTTCAGACTGGAATCGGGCGATCGCTGGCAGAACCCCTCTCGCATACTCCCCCACCCGATGACGCCTGCTCACCGCACTGCGAGGCAGCCCACGCTAACCCCAGGCATCTCTGTGAAAACCTGTAACCCTAGGGTCATTCCAGGAGAAACGCTTATCTGGGGTGTTTAAGTAGTCTTGATCTGTTGGTTAAAACATCAGTGTCGGGGTGAGGTCCAGAAGAAATAAAACACAACCATCAGTGTCATTGGTTTGTGTTTTGTTGCAGATGTCCAGCCCGGGAGAGGGCACACTCTGAGTCAAACATGGCCCCGCGTCTCTTCTTCACTCCCTCCCTGTGCAGCCAGATCTTGGAAAACGCACACTCTCCTTCCATGGCTTGAGGATGGTGGTGTGGCAGCCCCTGTCTCTACAGCTCAGGGCCTTGTTCCCATGTCCCCACCCTACCTCTCCGGCGTCCCTCATTTCACTTTGAGGGCATCCTCTTAGTGCGAGCTTGTCAGCAGCTGTCACAGTCACCGGGCTGGCCTTACACTTCATTTTTTAGCCTGTTAAGTTTAATGCCCCTGTGCTTGGTGAAGTAAAGGGAACGGCCTCTCCTTGTGGCTGTGATGGTGGTTTTACTCTTCTCTCAGATTCTACCCAGATATCCGCAGTTCATATTTATTCACTGCACACAGTGTGCTCCTGCGTCAGCCAGTGTAGCTTAGTTAAATTTGAGGGGCTGTCAAAGCAGAGATGCTCTTCCTAACTCTTCACTTTCTGAGTGCCTTTCATGGCAGAATACCCCTCAGCTCCCTCAGTCCACGCCAGGAGTCAAGAAATCAAGGTGTCATTTTTGACTCCTCCCTCTCCTTGCCCCCCAAAGCCCACCCACCGTCAAGTCCTATTGGTTCATCCTGCAGAATATCTCAGATACCTGCACGCACCCCCGTCTGTGCCACACCCAGCTGTTCCCCACGCGACTGCTGCAAACAGCTCCCCGACTCACCGCCTGCTTCTCCTTCCACTCCAGTCCAATCCATTTCGCAAATTGCAACCAGAAGAACCTTTTAAGTTATAAATTGGACCATGGAGTATCCCTCTCTTGCTTAAAACCCTTTGGTGGCTCCCACACACTTAGAACAAAGTCCCAGTTTCTTCCCATGGCCTACAGGGCCCCGCATGACCTGGCCCTGTGCTGTCTCACCTCCACCGCTACCAGGCGTCCTTTGCTAGTCACATTCCAGCCACACTCTCGTGGGGTTCCCCCGAAAGTGGACCTGGAGACAAGGATCGGGTTCGGGTAGATAATTTGGGAGAGCATCCCAGGAAGCATGGTGAGGAAAGGGAAAAGTGTAACAAAGGACAGAGGGAAGCCAATAATGTGACATTAACAAGTGGATTACCTCTGTGGACAACTGGGGCTCAGTTCAGGTAGGAAGCCCCTGCGCGGACATGCCTCAGAGCTGTCCCAGCATGGCTTGAGGAAGTTAGGGAGTTTATCCACCACGTCCCAACCCTCACTGTTGAGCATCTTTCTGGGGACACAGCTTCCCAGAGCTCTGGCAGAGCACCCATCAGGGGCTAGAGAACACTCTTAGGCAGAAAAATGCAGGAAGCCATGACCCGGATAGACTGAGGGGATCTGAGTGGACCACCGACAGCTTCTGCCCCTTCAGCCTCACGCAGGGTGTGGCCCAGCCACCCTCCACAAGACGTAACCAGTCTGTGATGAGATGAGGCACTTGGGCAAGAGTGTCAATTAACTGCATCACTAAGCACACTGCTTGGTCCCACTGACGTTTTCTTTGTAGCCAGACTTTCTCAGTGAAGGAAACAACACATTAATGCACATGCTGATGTGAGCTCCTCACCGCATCGGGGACTGGCACTCTGGAGAGCCCTGTACATTACCCTTCTGTCTCTTGCTAGAACCCATTGGGCTTATTCCTAACATGCGACCTCTGTCCTTGCTGTTCCTGCTGCCTAAAATTGGTTTACCTGGCTCCTTCCCAGAAGGCACATGGCTCGCGTGCCCCACCTCAGGGGGAGTTCCCTGACACCCATGTGAAATGTCCACTAACCCATTGTTACAGCATTCTATTTATTTTCTTCAAAGTGCTAATCACAAACTATTCTTATCTTATGCTAGTTTGTTGGCATATTGTCCATCTTCCCCGCCTGGACGTGTGTTCCATAGGGTCAGGAAATCGGCCTGGCTCCTTCATCATTATATGTCACAGCACCAAGGCAAGCATAGAGTTGGTACTCAAAAAAGAACACTGAATCAATGAATGAATAAATATGCAAACAACATCCATTCCAAGTTTCTTACGTGGTGTCCTCCTCCCATCGGAAGGTGCTTAGTGCTGATGTGGCCTCCCCTTGGTGTCAAGCAGGAACACAATTCCCCCACACTTACCATCGTGCTGCCACGACAGGCCCCAAATCACAGCTCACCCGTTGTGGTGTTCACAGCTTTGTAACAGCACTTCAGCATCCAACCTCCAACCCCAAGCCTCCTCCACCCCTGAAATTGGATACCGATGCATTAGGAGCCACCTAGCTGAGTGGGTAAGAGCACTGGCTTGGGAATTAGATGCACCCAGTCCTGCCACCAGTTGTGTGACCTTAGGAGGGTAACTTCATCCCTGTCAGCTTCGATTTTCCCATCAAGGTTGTTGTAAGAATTAAATTAGATAGCTTGTATAGAGTGGGGTTTCTCAACCTGGGCACTGTTGACATTTGGAGCTGGGTAAGTCTTCGTTGGGGGGGAGAATGGGCTGTTCTGTGTGTTGCAGAATGTTTAGCAGCATCCCTGGCCTCCACCTATCAGATGCCAGTAGGACTCCCACACACACACACATACACGAGAACCAAAAATGTCTGCAGACATTGTCAAATTCCCCCTGGGGTGCAAAATCATTGCCAGTTGATAACCACTGGTATTGAGTCTTTTACATGGTGCCTGGCAAGTTACTGAGCCGCTATGTACCTCAATTTCCTTCCCTGTAAAATAGGCATAACTCTCACCACTCATAGTTTGGTGAGAATATCAAATGAGATGATATGTGTAAAGGGCTTAGCAGAATACCTTGCACATTGAAAGTCTTTTTTTAAAAAGCTATTTTTATCACTAAAGCTTAATGACTGGTTGCAATTACTGCCATTTGTGCTGCAGCCCTCCTTGAATCCCTGGTCTGAGTTTAACCCAATCACCCAAATGGCTTCCCAGGAGGCCCCACTAGTCACACTGCATCCTCCATCCCTGGAGCCCTTTCTCTAATCCCCAGCTACCCTGGGGCTTCCCCGGTGTCTAGGTACCAGCTCGCCTCCCGCAGCAGCGTGGCGGGCTGTGTTGAGCACCTCGTGGCGATATTCCAGTCACCTCGGGAGCATTTTGGGTATTTCGTCTGGGCCATCTAGAGCTGATGACCTCAATTGGGTCAGAACAATTAAAGGTTAGTGACTGAGCTTTCAGAATGCCCTGATTTACCTGTCCAATTGAAACTTCTTCATTTTTAAGGGCTACATTGGGCATCTTACCCAGCTCCAGTTAAAGTATTTAAGAGACATTGCTGTAAATGGAGTCAATGAGACATTGAGGGTGGTGATCACTCCTTTACATTTTTCCCAGAGGCCCAAAGAATGAGAAGTGTGCTCCCAGTAAAGCAGGAGAGATGTGGCCAGTCATAAGGGAAGAAATGGTGGCTCCCTATCCTTGGAGACCTTCAAGAAGAATTGGGCAGCATCAGATTTCCATGTGCTAGAAGGAAGGGCTGGTACTTCTGATCCTTCCTAGTTCCAGAGCTCTAGGCAGCTTCTCCCTGACCATGCTGCTTCTCCTCAGCTCCTGTGTATAGGGGAGAGCACACTTCTAGCTGCCCAGCCTGCTCTGGCACCCAGCCCAGCTCCTTTCTGGCCCCTGCCCCAGCTGATCCTTCCGTAGAGTTCAATCCTCCCACCATGGGTAGCTAGTGGCATGGAGAAGAGAGGAAAGACATGCTTCTCAAATATCAAGTTGCAGATTCATTCATTCCACCAAGCAGTGTCTCCTAAGTGCCTGTGCTGCGTGTGGTGCTCCGCAGGCACCAGGGATTCCGGATGAATATTCATCAATCTTTCCCTCAAACATCTCATAATCTAGTAGACTGAGAGGTTTCACTGTATACATGCCAAATTATGTGATTATGAGCTTACCTATGTAGTTTTATTTTAATTATACTTGGTGGAAAGCTAAGATAATTACAGATGTCACTGTCTCTTAAACAGAGCAGGTGGCTTAGCACAGCCTACTTTTGCCTGGAGCTCCAAGCCTATGACTGAGAGGCTGTATGATCCTGTGGGGCAGAGCAACCCTCTGTAGTCCCTATTTTTATTATATTTATATTGCTCCTTTCTTTGTCACCATCCTCTGCCACCCACCGGCAGCAAGATTCTGCCTGCTTCTGGGAAGCCACCAAGTTCAATAAGCACATGCAATGCAGCAACAGCTGTAGGAAATTCTTCCCACCTCTGCCTCTCCAGACACACCCAGGGCACCCTCCTGCATTCATGAAGCAGGGATGCAAGGATGGTTCAACATACACAAATCAATAAATGTGAATATATCACATAAACAAAATCAAGGACAAAAATCGTATGGTGATCTCAGCCGATGCAGAAAAAGCATTTGATAAAACTTAATATCCAAGCAGAGACAGGGTAGCTGACTAGAGATAACCAGCTGCCAGATCATCTGAGAAAGAAGGAAAAGTTTTAGATGAAAAAGAAAAAAACAACCATAGATAGGGTGTAATTCCAAGGGAAAAGTGCCAAAACCTACAAGAGATTCCGTGGGAAGAAGTTGCAGAGCAGAACAGGAAGGAGCAAGGTGTCGGGGGAGGAAATCCCCAGAGCGCTCTGGAGCCCAGCAAAAAGGAGGGCGGGGCAGTTCTTTCTCCCTCCCCCACATCTCCGGCAGTCAGCACACTCCTGAGCTGCTGCAGAGCCCCTCCACCCTCACAGACCCAAAAGGGAACTGGGGGCTTCCTGAGGATCAAGCACCAGCCTCCCATCCCCCTGGGGACGCTTCCTGTCACCACAGACCCAGGCAGAGACGGCAGGCGCCACATTGCTTCTCCATCTACCGTGTACCTTTGTCCTCCCCAGGGGGCTTCAGCCCCTCGGCGTTCATCTTGCTCACTCCCACACAGACATTCCCACCTCTGGCCCAGACTGCGGGAGCCACGGGGGGCTGATGGGCTTGGGGATCTGCATGACCCAAGAGCCCGGACGTGCTAGGCGGGCTGCCTTCTGGAGAGAGGGACACAGATGACAGAGCGCTAGCTCTCCTCCGTCCAGACTCTTTTCCTCCCTTCCCCACCCCTGCCCATGGCTGCTGAGAGGGACGATTGAGCCAGGGCTCTCGGGAGCTGCTGCTCCCTGTTGGTACACACCACACTGGGGCTTCTACAGAAAGAGGGGCTAAAACCTTTCCTCTTAGAGACCTGCAGAGGACTAAGGGGTGCCCAGACTGTGAGCCTCCTGCGCACTGGCCCTCCCCACTGCTGCTTACCGAGCTTCTCCATCAGAGCAGGGCACACCCCAAAGCGGAGAGAGGTCAAACCTGCCTGAGCACCTCATAGGCAACTCGGAACCAGCATGCTTCTCCCTGGCACTGTCAGGGATTGATCTCTGGAGACCCAGGGACAGGCCCACAGGCCAGATCCATATTCCCAGGACTTGATAGTGTTGCTCGGGGGCATGGAGAGGAGATTTGTGAACTAACCTTGGGAGGTGAGGGAGTCTCCGTGGGCAGAACTGAAAAGAGAGTGCAGTGTGTCCCAGCCACAGCGCACTCGAGGAGCACACCTTCCCCCACAGGAAAGCTGTGCTCTCAGCCCACGGGGGATCCTGGACAGAGAACCTCCCAGCCTGCAGTGCCATCATGGGGGAGCTCAGCTAGTTTGAGCTCCTGCCTACTGGCAGACACTGCAGGGAGACCACAGAGCAGGGGAGCAGGGAGAAGAGCAAAACTGGCTCCTGACAGCCAGATTGTGAATCTCAAACGGCCCCACCTCTACAAGCAGACTTTCTGGCGGGGTGGGGCCATTTTAACCCCACCTGGGTGGCTTTCCCCATAAGATAGAAGCACACTTTTGACCCCTGCTGAAACAGCTATTTTACCAGCTTTTGTGGAGTCTGAGGGCAAACTCACCCAACCCAGCCCTGTTCACCCTCATTCCCCAACCCTCCATTACTATGGCAGAGAAAGACTCATCTAGAAGTTCCAGGGCCCCACCAACCACCTGGGCCATTCAAGTGCTTATCCTGAGGGACTAGAGCTTGTCACAGGTCCCAAAAACAACACTGTAGCTTTTTTTTTCTGGCAAGTACCACCTACTGACAGGGAGGTCAATTTGCATGCTCTTTACAGCATTTACTGACCCAATCATGTAGGGTGTGGTTGATTTTTAACCACAAGCACCACCTACTGTCTTAGAGATTAAACTGGGCATGCTAATTCAATTCACACTGTTAAGAAGAACACAGGGCTGGGACTTTCAAAAGGATTTCAAAGGCCTTCATCCTCCCTCATCAAAGAGACAGGGAATCTGCCCACACACATAGTTCACCACTGCCACAGCCTACAAACAACTAGCAACTGAGAAAACCACCACACTAAGGATATCTATAACCAAGACATGCATCCAGAACCGAGATTGACATCAAAGGACCCACAAGCAAAGCCAAAGGTTATTACCCAACATATGCAACAGACACTCCTCTACAAGTGTGTGTGTGGGGAAGCCCCATCTAAACAAAAGAAAATCCAAAAATAAAAAGTGACAGTTCCCCCAGGTGAAAAGGAATCAGCAAAAGAACTCCTGAAGTATGAAAAATCAGAGCAAAGGACACCCCCAAAATGGAACACCAGCTCTCTAGCAATGGATACCAAGCAAAATTAAAATATTAAAATAACTGATAAAGATTTCCAAATATGGATTGTAAGGAAGCTCAATGAAATTCAAGAGAAAATGGAAATCCAACTCAAAGAAACCAGAAAAATAATTCAGTAAATGAATGAAAAATTCACTAAAGAGATCAACATATTAAAAAAAAAAACAAATAGAACTTCTAGAAATAAAAAATTCATTTAAGGAAACACAAAACACAACAGAAAGTTTTAAGAATAGACTAGACCAGGCAGAAGAAAGAATCTCAGAGCTTGAAGACAACCCTTTTGAATAAAATCAGTCAGTCAAAAATAAAAAGCAGAGAAGTAAGAGGAATGAACAAGGCCTTTAGAAAATATGAGATTTTGTAAAACAGCCAAATATAAGAATCTTAGGCATCCCTGAGGGTGAAGAAGAAGAGGCACAAGGGCTGGAAAACATATTTGAGGGAATAGTTGAAGAAAACTTCCCCAGTCTTGCTAGAGATTCAAACATCCAGGTACAAGAAGCTCAACAAACACCCGGGAGATTCATTGCAAAAAGGCAATCACCAAGACATATAGTCATTAGACTGGCTAAAGTCAACATGAAGGAGAAACTCTGTGAGCCATAAGGCAAAAACATGAAGTAACCTACAAAGGAAAATCCATCAGGCTAACTGCAGAAATCCCAAATGAGATATTATAACCCAGAAGGGATTGGGCCCCATCTTCAGTCTTCTTTTTTTTTTTTTTTTTTTTTTTTTTGAGACAGAGTCTCACTCTCTTTCCTGGGCTAGAGTGCCGTAGCATCAGCCTAGCTCACAGCAACCTCAAACTCCTGGGCTCAAGCAATCCTACAGCCTCAGCCTCCACAGGAGCTGAGACTACAGGCATGCGCCACCATGCCCAGCTGATTTTTTCTATATATTTTTAGTTGTCCAGCTAATTTTTTTCTATTTTTTTAGTAGAGACAGGGTCTTGCTCTTGCTCAGGCTGGTCTTGAACTCCTGAGCTCAAACAATCCACCTGCCTCGGCCTCCCAAGTGCTAGGATTACAGGCGTGAGCCACCACGCCCGGCCCCTTCAGTCTTCTTAAAGAGGACAACTGCCAGCCTAGAATTGTGTATACTGCAAAACTCAGTTTCATAAACAAAGGAAAAACAAAGACTTTTCCAGACAAACAAACATTGATGGAATTTGTCAAGACTAGACCTGCTCTGCAAAAAATACTCAGAACCACATTGTACATATATCAACACAATATACCCCCACCAGTGTAAAACCACCCAAAAGCTAAAGCTCAGAGCTTATATAAAACAATAGCACAAAAGGTCAAACAAAGCAATAAGGTACTACCCAACAGGATGAATAGGGCAATATCCCATATATCAATTCTATCAATCAATGTGAACAGCTTTAATGCCCCACTCAAGAGACACAGGCTGGATGAATGGATGAAAAAATACAACCTAAGTATCTGCTGTCTCCAGAGAACACATCTAATCCACAAGGATGCAGACTCAAGGTGAAGGGATGAAAAAAATATATATCCATGGAAACAAAAAGAAAGCAGGTATAGCCATTCTCATATCAAATAAAAATGACTTTAAATCAACAATAGTAAAGAAAGAAAAGGATGGTCATTCTATAATGGTAAAGGGAGCAATTCAACATTACAATAACCAGGTATAACAATAGTAAATATTTACTCACCTAACACAGGAGCACCCAGATTCATAAAGCAAACCCTACTAGATCTAAGCAAAGAGATAAACAGCAGCATCATAATTTCTGGGGACTTCAACAGCCCACTGAAAGAAAAGAACAGATCATCCAAGCAGAAAATAAATAAAGAAACACTGGACTTAAATGGGACTCTAGAACAAATGGGCCTAACAGACATTTATAGAACATTTTACCCAAAAACTACTGAATATTCATTCTTCTCATCAGCACATGAAACATTCTCCAAGATTAATCATGGTAAGCCACAAAACATGGCTCAAAAAATTCAAAAAAATACAAATCATACCATGTATCTTCTCAGACCACAGTGGAATAAACCTAGAAATCAACTCCAAGAAAAACACCTAATCCTACACAAAGTCATGGAAATTAAACAACCTGCTGCTGAACTATTGTTGAGTCAATAATGAAATTAAGAAGGAAATCAAAAAAATCCTCAAACTGAATGACAAAGGAGACACAAGCCATGAAAATCTGTGGTATTCAGCAAAAGCAGTCCTAAGGGGAAAATTCATAGCCTTAAATAGCTATATCAAAAAGACAGAAAGATCACAAATCAACAATCTAATGACATGTCTCAAGGAACTATAAAAGGAAGAACAAACCAACCCAAAGCCAGCAGAAGAAAAGAAATAACTGAAGTCAGAGCAGAACTAAACAAAATGAAAAATAAAACAAAAAGACAATACAAAGGATCAGTGAAACAGAAAGTCGGCTCTCATCATAGTAACTAATAATATCTGCCACCTCATCCACACCATATCTCAGTCCATCACATGCCCTAAGAACTCTACCTGGCCATTGGCAACCAGATAGCAATCTCTCTGGGCATGCTGCTTACCATGGCTATGGTAGCCAGTGGTTATGGTAAGCCCAGCAGATGACTCCATCTCTCTAGTCTTGTTTACATGTTAGTATCCCAGAGTCTGTTTAGTCTCATTAGTATAATAGAAGGGAAAATGTCCTTTCTTTCTTTGGGGAAAGGAAAAATAGTCACTAGAAGCCATTGCTTCCTCCCCACCAACCCAAGCCCAGAAAGCAAATAGCCAATCCTTCTAAGAATTTTCCTATTTCCCACTTTCAAAACTATCCCTTTCTGAGAACAAAGAGAAAGCGAACAAAAGATTGTGCTTCAAAAGCTACCAACTTGAGTCAAACAGCTGTCTCCTGATGGAAAAATCTTTTGACACTTGTAATCTTCAAACTCTTTCCCTCTGGTCATCTCAAGCCACTTTTGTCTTGCTTAGTCCTAAATTTTATTAGGTTTTTTCTTTTGGTCTGATATTTCCCCTTTTTAAAACTATACCAGGCAGCATTTTAGGAGAAAATGATATAGTTTTTTATATATGAATGATATAAATTTTAAAAATGTGATTTGCATCCCCCTCTTTTCCACATATATGTTCTACAAAATTAGTTTATGGGCAGGATTGATCTTGTAAAACTGAAGAGACAATAAACTTTGTCTCCTGGAAAAAAAAAGTTGTTTCTTTGAAAAGATAAACAAAATTGATAGACTTCTTGCCTATCCCTAATCCCTATTAACCAGGATTAGAAGGTATTAGAAGAGAAAGAACACAAATAACCTCTATCAGAAATGAAAAAGGAGATATTGCAACCGATACCACAGAAATACAAGATATCATCTATGAATACTATGAAAATCTCTACCCACATAAACTCAAAAACATAGAGGAAATGGACAAATTCCTGGAAACAAACAACCTCCCAAGACTCAATCAGGAAGAAATAGAACTCCTGAACAGACCAATAAGGAGCAACGAGATTGAAGCAGTAATAAAAGAAAAACTTCCAACAAAACAAAAAACCCCAGGCTAGATGAATTCACAGCCTCACAGCCAAACTTTACCAGACCTACAAAGAGGAGCTGGTACTCATAACACAGAAATTATTCTATAACATTGAGAAGGAGGGACTCATTCCCAACTCATTCTATGAAGTCAGTATCGCCTTGGTATGAAAGCCAAGAAAAAGATGTAACAAAAAAAGAAAACTACAGACCAATATCCCTTATGAATATAGATGTAAAAATCCTCAATAAAATACTAGCAAGCCAAATTCAACAGTACATCAAAAAATAATCCACCATGACCAAGTGGGCTCATCCTAGGGATACAAGGATGGTTCAACATATGGAAATCAATAAATGTGATTCACCACATAAACAGAAGCAAAAACAAAGACCATACTATCATCTCAATAGATCCAGCCAAAGCATTCAACAAAATTCAGCACGCTTTCATGAAAAAAAAGAAAACCTCAACAAACTAGGCATAGAAAGAACATATCTCAAAATTATAAAAGCCATATATGACAAACCCACAACCAATATCATACTGACCGGGGAAAAGTTGAAAACATTCCCCCTAAGAACTGGAACAAGATAAGAGTGCCCGCTGTCACTACTTCTATTCAACATAGTGATGGAAGTCCTAGCCAGAGCAATCAGGCAAAAAAAATAAAGTGTATCTAAATCACAAAAGAAGAGGTCAAACTATAGCTTTCTGCTGACCATATGGAATTATATCAAGAAAACCTCAAAGATCCCACCAAGAGACTCCTGGAGTTGATAAATAAATTCAGCAAGGTCTCAGGTTATAAAAATCAATGTACATAAATCAGTAGCATTCCTATACAATGACAGTCAAGCTGAGAGTCAAATCAAAGACTCACAGCATTCACAATAGCCACAAAGAAAATTAAATACCTAGAAATATACTTAACCAAGGAGGTGAAAGATTCTTACAAAGAAAATTATGAAACACTGAGGAAAGAAATCGCAGTTTACACAAACAAATGGAAAAACATATCATGCTCATGGATCAGTAGAATCAACATTGTCAAAATGTCCATACTACCCAAAGTGACTTACAAATTCAATGCAATCCTTTAGAACCAGAAAAGAGCCTGAACAGCCAAAGTAATCTTAAGCAAAAAGAACAAATCTGGAGGCATCACATTACCAGACTTCAAACTATACTACAAGGCTATGGTAACCAAAACAGCATAGTTCTGGCACAAAAATAGAGACATATACCAATGGAACAGAACAGAGAACCCAACTATAAAACCATCTAAATACAGCCAACTGATCTTTGACAAAGCAGACAACAATACACTGGAGAATCAAAGCCCTATTCAATAAATGGTGCTTGGAGGATTGGATAGCCACATGCATAAGAATGAAACAGGATCTATATCTCTCACCACTCACAAAAATTAATTCAAAGATTGACAAATGACTTAAATGCAAGGCATGAAACCATAAGAATTCTAGGAGAAAATATTGGAAAAACTCTTCTAGATATCAACCTAGGCAAAGAATTTATGAAGACCTCAGTGGCAATCACAGCAACAACAAAAATAATTAAATGGTACTTGATTAAATTAGAAAGCTTCTGCACATCTAAGCAAATAATCAACAGAGCAAATAGACAACATACAGAATGGGAGAAAATACTCACAATTTATACATCCAATAAAGGGTTAATAACCAGAATCTACAAAGAACACAAGCAAATCAGCAATAAATAAACAAACACCCCCATTAAAAAGTGGGAAAATACATGCACAGGAGTTTTTCAAAAGAACCTAGAAAAATGGCCAATAAAAATATGAAAAAATGCTCAGCATCACTAATTATCAGGGAAATGCAAATTAAAACCATAATGAAATATCACCTTATCCCATATCCCTTATCCCAGTTAGAATGGCTTTCATTTAAAAGTCCAAAAACAATAGATGCTGTAGTGTATGCAGAGAGAAAGGAATGCTTATACACTGTTGGTGGTACTGTAAATTAGTATAACCTCTATGGAAAACGGTATGGAGATTCATCAAAGAACTAAAAGTAGACCTACCATTTCATCAAGCAATCTCACTACTGGGTATTTACCCAAAGGAAAAAAGTCATTTTATCAAAAATACAGCTGCATTCAAATGTTTATTGCAGCACAATTCACAATTGCAAAGATGTGGAATCAACCCAAGTGCCCATCAATTTATTAATGAATTAACAAAATATGGTATATGTATACTATGAATACTACTCAGCCATGAAGAAGGAATTAAGGCCTTTTGCAATAATCTGGATGGAACTGGAGACAATTATCCTAAGTGAAGTATCTAAAGAATGGAAGAACAAAAACCACATGGACTCACTATTAAATTGGAACTAATCAATGAGCACACATGTGGACAAAGGACACTAAAACTCAGTGGAAATCAAGCAGAGGAGGGGGGAAGAAAGGGATGGGCAAAAACTTATCTAATGGGTATACTGAACATTATCCAGGTGATGGGCAAACTTATAACCCTGACTCAAACATAGCAAAACCAATCCATGTAACCAAAAAACATTTGCACCCCCATAATATTTTGAAATAATAAAAAAACCATAATATCCTTTCATGATAAAAACCCTCAACAAGCTAGGCATAAAAGGAACAAACCCCAAAATAATAAAGGCCATATATATAACATATCCACAGCCAACATCATAATGAATGAGGAAAAGTGCATTTCCCCTAAGAACTGGAACAAGGTGAGTATGTCCATTTTTACCACTCCTGTTCAACATAGTCCTGGAAGTCCTAGGCAGAGCAATCAGGCAAGAGAAAGAAATTAAATATATCAAAATTGGAAAAGTGGAAGTCAAATTACCCCACTTTACTGATGATATGATCTTATATCTAGAAAAACCTAGACTCCACCAAAAAACTCTCAGATTTGATAAATGAATTTAGTAAAGTTGCAGGATACAAAATCAATGTGCAAAAATTAGTAGGTTTCTATACATCAATAACAATCTAGCTGAGTAAGAAATCAAAAAGGCAATCACATTTATAATAGCTACAAAAAAATAAAATACCTAGGAATAAATTTAACAAAGGAGATGAAAAATCTCTACAAGGAAAACTACAAAACACTGATGAAAGAAATTTTAGATGACACAAACAAATGGAAAAACTTCCCATGCTTGTCAAAAATTAATATTATTTAAATGACCATATTACCTAAAGCAATGTACAGATTCAATGCAATCCCTATCAAAATACCAACATCATTTTCCACAAAATTAGAAAAAACAGAAAAAAAAAAAACCCTAAAATTCATACAGTAGCAAAAAAGAGCCCAAATAGCCAAAGCAATCATAGGTAAAAAGAACAAAGCTGCTCTGAGAGGCCAAGGCAGGCAGACTGTTTGAGCTCAGGAGTTCGAGACCAGCCTGAACAAGAGCGAGACCCCATCTCTACTAAAAATAGAAAGAAATTATATGGACAGTTAAAAATATATATAGAAAAATTAGCCGGGCATGGTGGCATATGCCTGTAGTCCCAGCTACTCAGGAGGCTGAGTCAGGAGGATTGTTTGAGCCCAGGAGTTTGAGGTTGCTGTGAGTGAGGCTGATGCCACGGCACTCTAGCCCAGGCAACAGAGTGAGACTCTGTCTCAAAAAAAAAAAAAAAAAAGAACAAAGCTGGAGGCATCATATTAACTGACTTCAAATTATAAGACTATAGTAACAAAAACAGCATGGTACTGGTATAAAAATAAATGCATAGATTAATGGAACAGAATAGACAGCCCAGAAATAAAGCCACATACTTACAGCCAACTGATCTTTGACAAAGCCAACAAGAACATACATTGGGGAAAGGACACCGTTTTCAATAAATGATGCTGGAAAAATCAGATTTTCATATGCAAAAGAATGAAAGTGGACCCCCATCCCTCACCATATACAAAAATCAACTCAAGATGAATTAAAGACTTAAATTTAAGACCTGAAACTATAAAAATACTATAAGAAATCCTAGGGAAAACTCTTCTGGACATTGGTCTAGGCAAAGAATTATGACTAAAGACCTTAGAAGCACAGGCAACAAAAACAGACAAACGGAACTTAATTGGAATAAAAAGCTTCTGCATAGCAAAGAAATAATCAACAGGGTGAACACATTCAGGAATAACATTAATCAGGTGTCGGGCAGATGTGGGGGGGAGGGAATGGGTGTACACATACATAATGAGTGCGATGCGCACTGTCTAAGGGATCAAAGCGCTGACTCGGGGGGTGGGGGGGCAAAGGCAACATACGTAACCTAAACTTTTGTACCCCCACAATATGCTGAAATAATAATTAAAAACAAACAAACAAAAAAAAAAACAAGGTGAACAGACAACCTGAGGAATGAGAAAAAATGCAAACTGTTCATCTGACAGGGTACTAATACCCAGAATATACAAAGAACTCAGACAACTCATCAATGACAGTAAAAAAACACAAATAATCCCACTAAAAATTGGGCAAAGAACATGAATAGATATTTTTCAAAAGAAGGCATACAAATGGCCAACAGGTATATGAAAAAATGCTCAACATCACTAATCATCAGAGAAATGCAAATTAAAGCCACAATGAGATATCATCTTACCCCAGTCAGAATAGCTATTACTAAAAAAAAAAAAAAATAACATATTTTGGCAAAGATGCATTTTTTGGGAATATAAATTAGTATAACCTCTATGGAAAATAGTACATAGATTTCTCAAAGAACTAAAAATGGAACTGCCATTTGATCCCGCAATCCCACTACTGGGTGTCTACCCAACAGAAAAGAAATCAATATATCAAAAAGACACCTGCATTCAGGTGTTTATTGCAGCACTATTCACAATATCAAAGATACAGAATCAACCTAAGCGTCCATCAATGCATGAATGGATAAAGAAAATGTGGTATATATACACAATGGAAGACTGTTCAGCATTTTAAAACAATAAAATCAAGTCTTTTGCAGGAACATGGATGAAACTGGAGGTCATTATGTCAAATGAAACAAGTCAGGCACAGGAAGTCAAATATCACATGTTCTCACACATAAGTGGGTGTTAAAAATACATACACGAGGACACGGAGAGTGGAATGACAGATAGTGGAGACTCGGGAAGATGAGGGAGTGGGAGGAGGATGACTGATGGAAATTACTTAATGGGTACAATGTACGTTATTCAGGTGACGGCTACCCTAAAAGCCCTGACTTGACCACCGCACAATCTATACATGTAAAAAGCTCGTACATGTACCTCATAAATTTGCACAAAAAATTGCATGAATAAATAAATCAGATAGGAGCTATTAATACTTCATATTGGGAGGGCTGGAAAGACAGTCTTTCCAAAGAGAAAATGTGAATTTAAGTTAGGACACAAAAGGAGGAGGAGAAACTATGTAAAAAGAACAATGCTCCAAGCATACTGAAGAGTTTGTGAGAAGGCTCAGGGGATGACACACCTGGTGCCCCCTTGACTGTGAGCATCTTGAGAGAAGGATCAGGTCTTAGCCATGTCTGTGGTACCGGCACCTGCCCCGGGGTCTGGTGCATAGCACATGTTCAGGAAGAGGGAGAGAGGGAAAGAGGGATGAGAGGAGGGATGGAGAAATCAGTGGATAGAGACATAGATCAATTGCCCACCTCCAGTCAGGGCTAGGCACTTAGCAGCTGTTCAGTAAATAGCTGATTGATTTTGACAGACAAATGATAGGTCTCAATAAAGCACTCATTGCTGTTGATCGTAGTTGGGCGAGACTTTGAGCACCAGTTTCCGTAAGACACTGATTCAGAATACCCCAGGACACCTCCACTGACATTTTTACCAAGCAAAAGGGTGACGCAGTAGATAGTGCAAGAAGCACAGGGACTGCAGCACTGCCACTTGCCAGGTTGTGACCTTGGGGATGTTTTCTCAAGCCTCTGTTTCCGCCTATAAAAAGTAGGAATGCGTGTACCTACCCCAGAGAGGTGTGGTGGGAATAAAATGAAATACTGTTTTTGAAAGCACTTTGGAGTTTTTGTTTACTTTGTTTGTCTTTTCAAATCAAAATGCACTTACTGAGGACCTGCTTTGTGCTCACCAGGGAGCGCCGGGGAGAAGGATGAAAACTGCTCTGGAGGGTCTCACAGTCCAGCAGTCAAGACCCACCCAGGAAAGAAGCGTCAGGGTTAATTTCACAAATCAGCTTGGCTGGCCACCATGCCCAGATACTTGGCCACAGATTATTCTGGATGTTTCCGTGAAAGTGTTTTTAGATAAGAGCAAGATCTAAACGGGTAAACTTTGAGTAAAGCAGGTTACCCTGTGTAATGCAGGTGAGCCTCATCCGCTCAGCTGAAGGCCTGAATGGAACAAAGACTGACCTCGCCTGCGGAACAAGCGATTCTGCCTGCAGACACCTGCAGACCCCAACTGCAGCTCTTCCCTGAGTCTCTAACCTGCCAGCACACCCCCCCCCATCAGATTTGCGACTCAGCAAGCCTCCACATGGTTACCTGAGCCAGTTCCTTAAAATAAATCTTTCTATGTGCACATCCTATTGTTTCTGTTGGACGCCCTAAGAATGGTCCTTATGGACACGGGGCAGCGAGGGGCAGGGATCAGCTCCATCTGGGGGCGTGAAGGAAGACTTGGGCGGTTGCGGCTGGGCCCTGGAGGCCAGGTTCTGTCAAGAGCGGAGAAAAGTTCTCCCAGATGACGTCACTCAACAGGACCATGCTCATTCCCTCCACTTCCTTAGTACTTTGATCTGATTCTCTCTCAAAACTTCTCTTTCCCAGACCATGCCAGCCTACTGTCTAGTTTGAGCACCCCCCTCTATGACCTAGACAAAGCCCCTCATTTCTCTGAGCCTCAGGTTACTCCTTGCTGAAAGCCTATTTCATGGGGTCCAGGAAGGCACTTCACACACTTCAAAGAACCTTTTATTAAAGTGTTAGGTAGGTTCATGCCCTAAGGGGCATCGGTGAGTCTCTTCAGCCCTCTGTCCAAGGAAGAGGAGAAACGGGCTTACCATACCTATGCACTATTTAGCTTCCAGGAAAGACAAATATTTAACAAATTTAAATAGTCAAATACTATTACAAAAGATTGTGAACTCTGATATCCTGGAATTTCATTAAAAATAGAGACGCCCCTAGGACATTAGTGTGCAAAGCACAGGAAGAGAGAAGAGATGGCATCTTGCGTTCCCCCAAGGGCCCAGTTGGATACAAAGCCTTGATGACTGCATTTGAAATCGGCAGTCTTGAGGGAAAGCATTAACCACGGAAGGATGGGAGGGCCTCTAACCCACTCTCCCTACTATTCAAAAAAGTAAAAATTAATGAAGATGGCATCTGCCTGGCCAGAGATCAGGACCATCCTGAGGCCCCAGATGACCCTGCAGAAAGCCTCATGCACTTACGAAATCTGCAGAGCCCTGTCACAGACTCCTGAGAGCCAGGCGGTCCAATCAAGGTCACTAACCAGGAACCCACCCGTGGCTTGATGCAGGCCTGCCATTCAGGGGAGAACTTTACCGGGGTACTCCAGGCCCTGCTGGACCAAGATTCTCCTTCAATAATCAGTTTTATTGTCCAAGGATAAGGAAAGAATGCCCCATGGAAAGAAGAATCTAAATCCCTGCAGAATTCAGGTGGCTGCTGCATCCATTTAGAAGATTAAAAATGTATCAAGCACATATTATTTTCTTCTTATGAGGAGTAAGCTACTAACTAGAATACTCCAGGGATGTTCCTTAAATCTCAGGCCAAATTAAAGTCCAGACACACATTAGGAAAATGAAAAGTTCATACTTCTAGAGCCTCATACTGGAAAACAAGAAAAACAAACCAAAAAAATAAAAATTAGGTGAAAAGGCAAAACATTCATGAGCGTATTCAGAGCCCAAAGTGGTATCGTGGCAAGACCAAGGGGCATTTTGAGTCCCTGAGACCTGGGTTCAAATCCTAGTTCTGCCCCCTTAGTAATTTTGCCATCTTGTCTTTCCTCATTTATAAACTCTTTTGCCGCAGTTTCTTTGTTTATCAAATCTAGTGATACCTACTTTTCAGGAAGATTGTGAAGATTACAAAACAGATGATGTTATTAGCTAGTAGAGTGGGCTTTTGATAAATTGTCACAGTTACTGTTATTTCACCAGAAATTGTTCTTTACATTTATGTTACAACATATTAGGTAATTGTTTTGTAATACAAACAGCAACAAGATTATAATTAAAGAAACAACACAGAGTGCACCATGTAGAACCTCTATTTCTGTGCTACTCTTTGGTTGAGAATTCAATGTTTTCATCTTTATTTTATGCCCAGTGCAGAAATGCCTCAAGTTTATTACCAAGTAGACACTAATGTGCGTGCATCTAAGTGAAATTGCCCTGGCTAGGATCCGTCTATGGCCGTAAAATGTTAAATAACGAATCACTTAGTGAAAGAAAAATTTTTTGCTTTTAAATAAAGACGAGAAAGACAGTAGAGTTCATAAAATAAGTCAGTCATGTCTGTGTTTGCTCTCAACACATCGCTAAAATCAAGAGTCTGCCTGTCCCCATTCATCTTTTTTTATTTATTTATTTATTTATTTATTTTATTTCAGCTTATTATGGGGGTACAAAAGTTCTGCATAGATATATTGCCCATGTCCCTCCTAATCCCCCGAGTCCGAGCCTCAAGCGTGTCCATTCCCCAGACAGTGCACATCGCACTCTTCCTGTAGGTATACACCCATCCCCTCCCCCACCCCCGTCCCCCCCAAGTCAGAACTTCAAGCGTGCCCATTCCCCAGACAGTGCACATTGCACTCATCATATAGGTATACACCCATCC
>CM052442.1:88797237-88827292 GCA_028533085.1 Varecia variegata | reverse complement strand
GGTGTCTTCTTCATAAATTCTTTGCCTAGGCCAATGTCTGTAAGAGTCTTTCCTACATTTTCTTCTAGGATTCTAATAGTTTCTTTCCTAAGGTTTAAGTCTGTTAACCACCGTGATTTAATTTTTGTGAGAGGTGAAAGCTGTGGGTCCTGTTTCAGTCTTCTACATGTGGTTAACCAGTTTTCCCAGCACCATTTATAAACGGAACTGCGGCTCCCAGCTCCTGGAAAGGAGACTGCAAATGATCGATTACATCTCGGTGCACAGAGCCAAAGGTCAACTGTATTATTGCTCACCACAGGCCGACCCTAACCTCAGGATTGATGCCATAAACAAAAAGGGAAAAGTACAGTTAGGCCTGTGGAGGCCCCAGCTTTAGTCTCCCAAGAATTACAAAAGGGAAAGGCTGACCCCTGCCGTCAGGGACAGACGCCGGCAGCCTGCGCTGGAGCAAGAGCGCCGGCTGTGGAGGGAGACGCGGGCTCCCGCGGTGGCCTGGTGGCCGGTTTTCCTACCGAGCCCCAGCTGAGCAGGGGCCTGGCTTTCCCAGGGCGTCTCCGCGAGGAGCACGGCGCCGTGTAGAGCTGAGCTGCATCCGTGTTTGCAAAGTGGAGAGCGAAGGAGCGATGCCTTGGCCTTGGGCGTGAAGCCCCCAGGCAGAGTCCCCGAGGACAGACTCGGTGCTGCCTGCCAGGGCCTGGTGACGGCGGCGGGGGTCTGCCCCCCCCACCCCTCCCCCCACGCATCGGCCACTCCTGGTCTCCCCGGCCGCAGCCCGCAGCGCACTTTCCCACTCGGAGGTTCGCATCCCCGGGGCAGACCCTACTCCGATGGGCGTCCTCACAGACAACTGAGAGAGACACGTCATCCCTTAAAGTACTTCTGGCAGGAGGAGAAACCCGCGATCCCTGACCCAGTCTCCGGGCAATCATGGAACAGACGGAGGGCACAAAGCTGAGAGTAGCCACCGCCAGCCACTCGAAGTAACCACCGCGGTACTCGGGGGTGCCGTGCCAGGTCGTCCTGGCTCTCCACTGTCCGGGCACACGCTGGGATCACGCCTTCTGGCCCCCGGGATTGCACGAGACCACGCGGACCGCTCGGGCCTTGCTTTTTGAGTGGAAGTCAGAGCATCTGATTACAGGTGTCAGACCTCCCAGGGTTCTTTTTCCACAGCGAGCAGAGTTCCCTCAACCCCCCAGCTACAAGTGCCCGTGAGCATAGTAGCAAAATAAAACTTGGGAGATTTGAGGGGGGTTTGTGCCTTCATTGCTGGCCTGTCATGCGAGGTCGCAGGGTGGGGAACCTTGCGCTCAGAAGAACACTGTAATCCAAAGACCATCTGTGGGCTGCGCAGGTAGCCAGGGTGTGGCTGCTGCTTCCACTGCGAAGGCTAAAGTCGCGCTGACGCGGGTGCCGGCCCAGCAGGGCACTTCCCTACTTGTTTCACGTCACAGCCCAAGCAGAAAACATGTGCGGGTAGTCTAGGGCAAACTGAAGGGAAACTGGGAATATCTACATAAGCTTCGGTGAAAATGTCATTTTGTTTTCTTACCATTAAATAACTATAACATGCAAAATAAAATGAAAAATTTTAGGGAGCATATTAATTATTGGATTTGATATACTCTCCATTTGAAATCTTTTTTAAGTTTTTAATTGAGAAGCTTGGACTTGCTTTGCTGCATTATAACTTTTTTGCATTACACTTTATGCCGGCACGGCCGTGCAAGTCCTGAGAAGGACTTGTTAATGGTGATCTCTTCACATTCCTGGTAGTCACCTCCCATGGGAAAACGCGTATGCACAGGCAGTGATGAAATATTTTTAACATTTTTACAACAATTCCAAAATTGTAGAATTTATACTTAAAGAATCTAATGGCTCTTTTGAATGTGGAAGTTTCTTATAATAATGTGAAGGAATCTTTAACTGAATCCAACATTTTCATAGCGAGTGTTTCCAAAGTAATGATGAAACTAATTTGCCAAGCCTATAATGAACTGTTGGAGCCGTTCCCCTGCAGCTAGCATGGGTGCCACTGAGAGAGCCCATCCCACACAAATGGACAGATACCCAGGTTTGGTGCCATTTCTATTCCAGGGCTTCCACCTGCAGCTGTGCTTCCCAGCACCCCTGCTTAAGCTCCTCAACGCCACCCCACTCCCATGGCAAAGGCAGCCCTGCCCTGCCAGCCTGCAAGGCCCCCCGTTGCTGCCCCGCTCCTGACCCCTCCGTGCATTCCTGCCCAGGCTCGATGCACATGGCTGACTTTCCACTTTGTGGCTCTTTCTTGCTCAAGACCTTCACACAAGCTATGCCTTCCCTCTGCCTGGATATCTTCCCCTCCGTTCTCACCTAGCTATCCCCTCATCATGCATGTGTTCCTAAGAATGCCTTCTCTGACCCCTAATCCAAATAAGGTCTCTCCATACTTGCAGTTTTGTATTTCTGTTTCCTTATCTGTAAAAATGGAAATTAAAATAGGCTTGTTCTGAGGCATAAGTGAGACACAGCATCTCCAAGCAGCACCTAGAACGGTGCCTGGCTCACAGCCCGTCCAGTAATCATGATGGGGCCTTTTGCTTTTGCTTTGTGGCCTGCATAGCAACTGTAAATAGATATTAATTTGTGTGTAATCATTACCCCTGTAGACACTAAACTCCACAAAGCCAGAGCACATGTCTTTTTTGTCTACCACTGTATACCCAAGGCCTGGCACAGTCCCTGGTATCAATGTATATTTGTTGAATGAATAAATAAATGAATTTGTCCAATGAAAATGTACATGTTCATGAAAATTCAGCACAGTAGGGAAACCACGTCAAGTCATTGGAAGATGAGTCTGAAAAAAGCTTAAAATGCTGATGTGCAAATACATTTGGCCTACTTCCTCTGGCCACCCGCCCTCCTCCCTGGCTCCACCCTGCCATCCTGCCTTCTCACTCCTCTCTGGCCCTTTCTGTCCCTGAATCTGTTTCTCTGGCACTCCGTGTTTCTCTATTCTCAGTACCATTCACATGTAGCATCTGGTACACAGTAAGTGCTCAGTAAACTTCACTGGATAAATACAGGGATGGGTGAATGGGTAAATGAATGATGGACACTCAGGCAAATGGGAGGATAGATGTGGGAACCTCCCACCCCCTTAGCATGGAGGAAATGTCTTCTTGTAATTTCAGAAAGCCTCCCTGCCCCCTGCCAAATCTCTACGCTGATGCTTCCTTAATCCAGTGGAAACAGAAGTGATCCCTCTCCTTGAAGTTAATTTAAAACCTAAACATGAATCCGGTCTGATGGGCCACTGACACTCGAGGCTCCGTCTGGGCAGCTTCTCCATTACTCCTAATGGCCAGCCTTGGAATGGAATCACTTCGTTCCTCAGAGTAAAGTGCAGGGAGTTTTTCCCTCGCTGAACAGCAAGCACACACTGCAAAGACATTCTGCTTCTATAAATATGCTTTTCTAAATGTTAAAGGGTTAGAGCAATTTCCAAAGGTCTCTGCCTCAAAGGAGCCCTCAGATGATATTTAATTGAACTACTTTTGCTTTGAGAAGTGAGGAAACTAAAATGTAAGAAGTGGAAATGCTTCTTGGTTTTATGTCAAAATATAGGCTTCTAGATAAAATAATGGAAAGAGAATTTTCTGTTATTAAAGTCAGGAAAATGAACATAAACAGCTCAACCAAGGAGGGCACAGTGTAGGGTTTTTGTAGGGCAATTGGAGGAAAAACTAGCTCCTTTTAAACTCTATTTTTAAACCCTTAGCAACTGTCGAAGACACTTTTGTTGATAAAAATCACTAAAAAATCTCTCTCCTTCCTTTGGCATTCAAAATTGAACATTGAATATAAACATGTCATGGCAAGTTTAAATATTAACTTCTTTCATGATGTCCCCCACAGTTTCCAGAGCAAATCCCTCTGAACAGAGGGAACTGAATTTTGTAAAGATTTAAAAGAGAAAGAGAGAGAGCTCACCGAAGAACATGTTGGATGAAATGATTGCTCTGTTACCCAGATAACAGGAATCAGTCTCCGCATACTGAAATTTCTAAACAGACAAGGATTAGAGACCATCTATCCCAAACCCTTCATTTGGCAGAAGAAACCCAGAGGAAGCAGGTGAGTTGTTCAAGGTCACGTAGCCAGTGAATAACAGCTTCCGTCAGACTGGCGATCTCCGCTTTTTAATTGCATTGTCTATGTGGGCACCGAGGCATGGCAAGAGCAAAACAAGAGAGGGGCATGATCCATCCCACCAAGCTGTGCCCAGATGCTCGCAGGATGCTTTGCTAGAATCAGTTTTGCCTCCAAACTGTAATACCAGCCCAGAAGCATAACCCTGATTTACGAAATCTTAAGAACACGTTGTGAGATATTTTGAACATAAAAAAATTAATTAGGATTTACAGAGTGGAGACACCTCCTCTTGTAGTCACTGAAGTGAAACAGTGATGATCCCACAGGTGGAACTGGGACGTACATGTACACTCGTGAGGGAGGCAGGCGGCGGTGAACCGCCGTGGGGACAGCCACAGACAGCCACAGACAGCCACAGACAGCCACAGACAGCCACGGACAGCCACGGACAGCCACGGACAGCCACAGACAGACACATACAGCCACAGACAGCCACCTCTTCTGGAATACAGCAGAGCCTTTGTCCCGTGAGTGCAGTGGGGGTGCCGGGGGGAAGCAGGGGTGGGAAACAGAAGCTCCTGACCCAGGTGATGTTTTGTTTTGGTGACTCAATCTTAGTTCGGAGCATAGAGGGCACCAAGGGAAGAAGGAAAACATATTTTCTGTTTTCTCAATTGTGCGTTTTGTGTTTCTTAGGGAAAAATTATTATACGAAATTTCATTGGAAAAATTTTTAACCACTGTGTCTCAGAAAGAATAGGAAATTTCTGCTCCAACTTACAGATCTAAAAATGCAGGCCTGGAAAGAAGGCAACAGAAGCCAGAGCCCCCCTCACGCTTTGCCCAGTAGCCCACGGTGTCCTTTTTCTACAAAGAGGCAGACGACGAATATTTCAGGCTGTGCGGGCCACACAGCCATAACTACGCAACTCTGCCATCGAGGCGGAAGCGGCCAAAGGCAATACTTAAACTAACGGGAGTGGATGTATTCCAATAAAACTTTATTTATAAAACAGGCAATAGGCCAAATTTGGCCCAGGGGCATAGTTTGCCCACCCCTCTATGGTGGATCAGAGAGTGCTATTCCCCATCCTTCAACACCCACACATTCTATTGTCACAGACTCTCTAAAGTCAGCCTTGAACACCTTTCAGTTGGTAACCCCGTATCTCAGATCCCGAGGTGGTAATTACTGCAGTAGGAGGCAACGTCCCGTTTTCGTAAACTATTACAGGAGGATAAACCTTCCTGGTACATCTAAAACAATCTTCACCTACTGTGAGGACAAAGCCTCCCTCGCTTCCCCCATGGGCCCCCATGCGACAGTGTAATTCGGTCCACAGAGTTAGCATGTAAGCACCTCATCCCCTTTGCAAGCCGCCTCACGGTGACAACACGAGAATAACTTGTCATTCTGGTAATGGCCTAACTGCATGTAAGAGTCTGTCATAATGAAAATTAGTCTCTTCCATTTCAATTTATTTTGTCAACAATCCAAATGAAGCCCAAATATATCTCCCAACACCACTGCACGCAGACCAAATACGGAAGAGAACTTTAAAATGAACCTCATCATCATACGACTAAATATTTACATTAAAAAAGATTCTCTCTTCTGGAAGACATCCCAGCTCAACTGTTCCCCCTGCCAGTACACCTGCAGCTTTTTGTAACTAAGTAAGGAACTCCAGAAAACACGTTCAAAAGGGCCCCAGCAAACAGATGCACACGCCATTAATTAAACAAGCAGGAGCAATCACCCAGGCTTGTAATTGGAAAATGTGCTTCTTTCCTGCTTTTTAAGGCAATCACATTTATTTGCAAATGTTTTCTGATAGTTTCTCAAAAGAGAAAGTCAGTGAGCAGCAGGCTCTGGCTGTCTCTAGCAGGCGGGGCAGATGTTTGGGAAAGGCGAGGGGTCTGAGGCAAAGTCACCCAGGGTTTCTAATTAGCTCCTCTGCCCCTTCCTTTCTCTCCAGAAGACTGTGCTAATGAGAAGACGAAGTTTAAGCTCAAAAAAAAAAAAAAAAGGGAAGCAGATAGAAAGATGGTCCCATGCAGTATACCCTTCAGGGCTCTAATTGGGGTGTGCCCTGGTCAAGCGTGTGCAGAGGTGCAACCAAGTGGTCCCCCTTGCTGACCTTGCACTGTCTGAAGAGCCAGTGTTGGGAGCAGGAGGAAGGTGGAGAAGGCCCTTGGCGAGGGGAGCAAAAATCGCCTGAAATCTCTCCTATGCTCTCGTCCTTGGGCTGGAAGCAATGTTTAGGGGAACCCCAGTCTTAAGTAAAATTCCCTTATGGTGGGGTTATTCTAGTACTTCAGCATCCCGATCAGGGCTTTCAGACACCACGGGCTCCAGGGGCCAATAGGTTACCGACCTGCCACAGCCCACCCTTCTACCCTCCCCTCTGCGAAGCGGGGCTGAGAGTCTGCAAACTAATTCCTCCTTTGCCAGCTGCTCCCTGCTGGGTGCTGCTGGTACAGAGGGCACTTGAGGGAGGTTGGAAAGCTGGAGGGAGGAGAAAGGACTTGCTCTTTTCTGTTTTGCTGAGTCCTGCTGGCATCACTCAGGATGGCACTTTACCCCAGCAGCAACCGTTGGTCCCATTCTCCACCTTCTTCCTGCACTTCCAGAAATAGCCCCATTGCATCCTCCTCCCCCACCCAGATACACCAGCACCAGCTGGCAGCACCTTTCTCAAAGCTCTTTTCTTTTTACACATAAAATAATAATAAAAAGGAAAACAAAGGAGTGGACAAAAAATACCAGTCATTTGAAACCCAAGGAAAATAAAACTGGTAAAGTTATTGTCCAGCAAGTTGGGATTTATAATTAAAAGCACTAAAGAGGATTAAAATGGGGCAGTATACACATTAAAAGTACAAATGAGGAAGACGATATTATACATATAAATACACATGAAACAGGGTAGTGGCTAAAGATAAAACAGAAAGTATTAGAATATAAAGGTTAGAAATATATAAAATTTAAAAAAGGCAAATATACTTGTCCTTCTCAAAGTTCTGAGTCCCAGCTCCACAGGGCCCCTCTGCCAAGAATCTAGGTTCCAATAACCCCATCCTCCTACCTGTCTTTCTCAAGCCCTGTCTTTGTCTGATCAGCCTGCTACACCAAAACCTCAGACTGGGTAATTGGTGAATAATAGAAATGTATTTGTCATAGCTCCGAGGGCTGGAAGTGCAGGATTGTGGCGCCCGCAGACGCAGTGCCTGGTGAGTGTTCACTCTCTGCTTCCAACACGGCGCCTTGTTGCCGCGTCTTCTGCAGGGGACAAACACCAAGCTCTCACATGGTGCCAGGGACCGAAGGGCAAAAAAGGGACGAACTCTCTCCTTTGATAAGGACACTAATCCCATCCATGAGGGTGGAGCCCTCATGGCCCAATCACACCCCAAGGGCCCCACCTCAATACCATCACCTTGGGGGTTAGTTCCAACATGTGAATTTTGGAGGGACACACACGTTCCAACCACAGGAAGTCCAAAGGGTAATGCTTATTTTCTGTAGTTACAACTTTTTGATATCTCTGCATTTGCTTTTTGCCTCTTAAGTCCCTTCAAAAGAGATACTTTAATTTAGAGAAAACTAACATGATTTTTTCCCTGACCTGACTCTGACTGGTTTAATATTTGATACCAGAAGTGACCCCAGGAAATGGATCCTCATATATAGGATTCCGGGATTGGGTTTGGTAATGTCCTTGGCTGTGAATGCCATGATGGAGTCCTTGAGAAATGGGATGTGAGTGACAGTGACCCATGGTGGGCAGTGACATCATGATGAGTCAATTATCACCTGCAATTGATCATGATAGATTGTCTACCAAAGCAATTGCCTTGGGGACCAAGTGGCTGCTGCATGTGCCTGTTGAAGAAGTGACAATGACTTCGAGGACACACACTGCACTGAAGGGATTAAGAAAATGAAAAACTCATTGGTTTAAATGCTCAGCTTGAGTCAGGGTCAGAGACCCAGAGAGCTTTAATGGCAGCTTTAAAAGAAATTCTTACTTCTTATAACTGCAGATCCTATCTCAACAAAAAACAAACCTGGAACCTGATTGTGTAAGTTGCTGATCTACCGCTTGAGTGGAATTGCCAGACTCCCCAGGTCTCATATGTCATAGTTAAGGCATTTATTGGGAAGAAATAAGGATGTCTGGGTGGACCCAGATGAAATTGAGGATCCTAAACTCTGTCTTTCTGAGCCTCTTTTTTATAGAAAGGAGCAGCACCTCCTCCTATATCTAGGAGGCTAATCTTCCCTTGCTTGAAGATCTTGTAGTACTTTACCTGGCATCTTGCAAGGTAAGCCTACTTTCCTCAAGACCCACCTAGCATTAGTTACCTACTGCCACACAATAAATTCCTGTAAAACTTAGTGGCCTAAAGCAACAATAAACTTTTATTATCTCTCCCAGTTCTGTGAATCAGGAATTCAGGAGTAGCTTAGGTGGGCGATTCTGGGTCAGGGTGTCCCATGAGGCTGGAGTCAAGGTGTCAGCTGGGAGATAATCCAGCTGAAGGCTTGACTGTGTCCTGGAGGATCTGCTTCCAAGATGGCTCACGCTTATGGCTGGAAGGCTGGTGCTGGCTGTGGGCAGGGGGACTCAGCTCCTCATCACGTGGACTTCTCCGCAGGGTTGCTTGAGTGTCCTCTGACATGACGGCTGCCTTTCCCCAGAGTGAGTGATCCAGTACAGCATGCAATGATCCAGTGATCCAGTACAGCATGCCACAGTCCTAGCCCCTAGGCACAAGTGAGTGGACAGGGTGGACACTAACCACGCGGTGTCCTGGTGGGGAAAGCTCTACTAAAAAAGAGAAAATGGAGTCCATGGAACCTGTCAGATGCTATCTCTAAGAGATCTGATCTGGAATATGTGGCAGACAAAGTCCAGGTCCTGAGGGTGCCTTGAAGCAGCAGGGGCTGTAAGCCAGCTGGAGTTTGCAGAAGCAGGGATTGCAGGAGGAGAAAGATACATGGGCAGGGGTGTCAGCGACAGCAGTCATGGAGAAGATGAATATTGGCAGGCATTACATTTCTTTAAGGTAGCAGATCTGCAAACCCCTACTGAGGCCCAGAACCTTCCATTTCCTGAACTATGTCCCACACTGACTCTTTGAGAACTCCTGGGGGACAAGTTTGAGTCTCATCTCCCTTTTCGCCACCTGCATCCTTGTTGTAAACCTCCTTGCGTGGTAATCTTCACAATCTATTCCTTAAAACTAAGGCAGCCAGATGAACCAGAACTTGTAACCAAATAATGCAGTTTACACAGCTCTCAGCACACTGACGTTCAATTCCTATCCCACAACGGCGTGGAGAGGGAGCACAGTGACAGCTCCGTTCCACAGAAGGGACAACTGAGGCTCACAGGGATTGAAGTAACTGGCCAAGGTCACCCAACTGCCAAGGTAAGTCAGGGTAGATCTCAAGTCCAGTTCTATCTCCCTGCCCAGTGCCCTTTCCGGTGTCACCGTACAACTACCAGTGCGTGTGTGCACAAATGGACTGTAAGAGGCACTTGGCCACTGAGTACCCTCCACGTGTCAAACACTGTTCCAGGAGCGCCTAAAGAGCAGGGAGTGAAACAGGAAGTTCTGCTTCATGGAGCTTCCGTCCCTGTGTGTGGTCATTGAATGAAGTGAATCCCAGACACAGGGTGTATTCTGGAAGCCTGCCAGGAAATCTGCCTCCTTGTCCCATAACCTCAGCACTTCAGGGAATGTACATATGATCATTAATTATTACATATCATTTTATTTATGCAAATAATTGCTATTATTGTCTGTCATCATTATAGTCCAGACAGCTTGGACAATTCAAACCAGACTCCACTTATTAGGCATAAAACTTCAAGTTACTTAGCCTCACGCCTCAGCTGCTTCACCTGCGGCAGGGGACAACCTGGCGCCCATCGCACAGTGCTGCTGTGGGATCAGGGAGCAGAGGTGTGTACTGTGCTCAGAGCAGCATCGGCACACAGTAAGTATGTGCTTTATCAGTACAAGGATGAGTGGGATTTTCATGATTATTATTAAAATGATTATTATTGAAACTTGAAATGCAACCTTCTTTCAGGTAAACTTTAGAGCCTTGCTTTTCCTCAAAATGATGTTTTCCTCAAGAAGACTGAGCCCAGGCAGAACTGGCCCTGCCTGCGACTTGCTGTGTATCAAGTAAGCCACTTTACTTCTCTACCCCCTGTCAGCTTACCCACACACTGAACAGAGACAGTGTCACACCCCCGGATTTGTTGTGAGAATTAGGCAGTGCATTTGACTTAGTTCTGCAACCAGCATGTAGCAAACATTAAATAAGCAATACCCACTGCTGTCGTCTTCATCATCATTCACTGCTGTCGTCTTCATCATCATTCTTACCTGCAAACTCTAGTGGGAGGTACCCAGGCGGATTTAATTTTGAAAATATGCAGATTTTATTAGGATAATAAAAATTGTGGCACATTACATTATTAGATACTATTTGCCCACAGTCCTGATATAGCAGCTATGAGAAATGTTTAGCCCGTAAGAGAATTTTAGTTTAATTTAATTAATTTCAATTGATTTTAGACGCATAAAAAGCATTTGACAAATTTCAACATCCTTTCATGTTGAAAAAAAAAAACTCTCAACAAATTAAATACAGATAGAATGTACCTCAATGCAATAAAGGCCATGCATGACAAACCCACAGCTAACATCATACTCAAAAGTGAAAAGTTGATCTCTGGTCAGGAACAAGACAAGAATGCACTCTCACTACTTCTATTCAACATAGTACTGGGAAGTCCTAGCCCGGGTAATTAGGCAAGAGAAAGAAATAAAAGGCATCTAAATTAGAAAGGAAGAAGTTAATTGTCTCTGTTTGCAGATGACATAACCTTATATATATAAAACCCTAAAGATTCTACCAAAAAACTGTTAGAACTAATAAATAGATTCAGTAAAGTTCCAGGATATAATATCAACATATAAAAATCAGTAGCCTTTTACACAGTAAAAACAAACTATTCAAAAAAGAAACCAAGAAAATAAACCATGTACAATAGATACAAAAAAAAATACTTAGGAATAAATTTAACCAAGGAGATGAAAGACCTGTACACTGAAAACTGTAAACCACTGAGTAAAGAAACTGAAGAAAACACAAATAAGTGAAAAGATATCCTGTGTTCATAGATTGAAAGAATTAATACTGTTAAAGTGGCCATATTACCCAAAGCAATCTACAGGTACAATGCAATCTTTATCAAAATCCCAATGACATTTTTCACAGAAATAGAAAAAAAATCCTAAAATTCATATGGAACCACAAAAGACCCTGACAAGCTATAGTAATCCTGAGGGAAAAAAACAAAGCTGGAGGCATCACACTACCTGATCTTGAAATCTACTACAAAGCTATAATAATCAAAACAGCATGGTACTGGCATAAAAACAGACACATAGACCAATGGAAAAGAGAAGAGAGCCCAGAAATAAATCCATGCATTTACAGTTAATAGACTTTTCACTAAGGTGCATCATTTGTAACAACATGGATGAACTTGGAGGAAATTATGCTAAGTGAAATAAGCCAGGTACAGAAAGGTAAATATTGCAAGATCTCACTTATATGTGGAATCTAAAAACATTGAATTCACAGAAGTAGAGAATAAAATGGTGGTACCAAGGGTTGGGTGGGAGAGAGAGAGAGATGTTGGCTAAAGCATGCAAAATTTCAGTAAGATATCTGTGTACAACATGGTGACTATAATAATAACAATGTATTGTATTCTTAAAAAATTCTAAGAGAGTAGATTTCAAGTGTTCCCACACCAAAAAAACAAGCATGTAAGTATGTAAGATATTGCATATGTTAATCAGCCCAATTTAGCCATTCTATAATGTGTACATAATTCAAAACAACATGTTGTACAAAATAAATGTACACAATTTTTGTCAATTTAAAAACAAATAAATAAATAAAATTAATTAATATGTTGCCTTGAAAGAAAAACAGTCAAGACCCCTTTCCTTTCTTCTCCCCGTCCTTTTCCTCACTTGCCCAGGGAGGAGGAATTTCCATGGACTGGTCAGATCTGTGAACACCGATTGGGCTAAAGAATGTGGATGCCCTGTGCTAGCAGGTCTGTGCACATGAGCTGAGAGGGGCAAGGAGATCAGAGCTGAGTACCTGGTGAAAAAGACCCCGCCGTCCGACTCACCTCCGGCCTCTTCTCCCACATGGCATCAGCCCTGGCCCATGACGAAGCCAGCCTGGCACTGGGCGTTGGAGACTAGCATTCTCTTCCTCACAACTCCACTCCCTCATTACAGTCTTCTGGCTCGGGACGGGGTGGCAGGGACCAGCCTTTCTTTTTCATGGTAATTGCTGAGCCTCGAGTCCTGACACGGAGGGATCAGGTGGGCAGAGCCGGACCCCTACTCCACTGCATTTTCATGAAGAGCAAGTGTAAGGATGGGTCCACGCTGCCCAGTCCAGCTGGCCAGGGTCCTCTGCTTCTGGAGGCAGGTTGCCACTGTTCCTTTCTCTCAGAGTCCTACTGGGAAAGAATGAGCAGAATTTGGGTTTTCCTGGTTTATTTGCCAAACTTTACCTTAGTAACATCTTTCACACAGATTTCTGACAGAATAAAAAAAATAGATGAATATAAAATACAGTCCCTGCCCCTGAGGAATGTGCACTCTGACAGAGGGAAGGGGCTGACTGTGAACAGGCGCCCTCCGATGCTCTCCGCCTCAGGCCCGCGAGGAGCGTGTGCCACAGGTGGGGCAAATACAAGGCGGAGAAGGCTGGTGCCCCGAGTGTCTGTGTGGAGAAGAGCCCCTTGCCAGCCCACACTGCCTAAGTAGCATCAGCAGAAAATACACTTCTGTGGTGTCCAGCCACCAAGATTTCAAGTTGTTTGTTAACTCAGCACAGCTTAGCCCGTCCTGCCTCTGAGGTCCAGGCCTAACTTCAAAGACATGGTGCTTGTTGAGTATCAATAAAGTCTCCTCAGAGTCTAACAACCAAGTGGTCTTTGTCCTAACGTCTTAAATGACATTAGTCCAGGAGCCTAGGGCCCATGGATCCTGAAGAGACAGGTCCTAGTGACAAAATGTAGCAGCCATAATGCAAAACAAACTCTCCAAGTCACCAAAACAGAAAAGCAACATAACAAAAAATGTGTTTTTAGAAGACACCTCTTGCTCTGATGTGAAGGTGGATTGGAGGAGGCAGGACTAGAGGGGTGGAGAACCAACGAGAGTCTAAGAAGGACGAAGGTGTGGGAAAGGCAGGAAAGGAGAGGCCAGAAAAGGCTGCTGGAAGAACAATAAGAATTCCAGCAGGGGATGGGGAGAACGCCCTGGAGACGCCAGGCACCTGTGTGAACTTTGGCTTTTCCTTTGCCGGTATTCCCAGAGTTCTCAAATCAGTTAGCTGCCCGCTAGCCATCCTTTCCTTGCCACCCCACAAACACATCTGAGCGCCACCTTCCCCCTGATAGAAATCTGACAACTCATCACGGTTGCTACTGTCACATAGTCTTTGATCGTATCTCTTCCTATTCATTGGAAATCAGAGATCATCCAACTTTCTGCTTAGGCAGCTTCTGCCAACTGAGGTGAAGAATTGGAGCAAAGGAAAGCTCCCTTCTAAGAGGGAAAATTCCTGCAAGGAAAATGCCTGTCCACTTCCCTAACCATCTCTCCATGTCCCTGGGCAAGGATAACACGTCGATGCTGCACCGTAGGCCCAGGTGATTCAGTAAAGAGGGAGCTTTAGAATGGAAGTCGTATGTTACAGTGGTGGAAAGGGAGGAGTGGCTCTCTGATGGCTTTGTGAAGCCTGGGTCAGTTCCCTCCAGACTTAATTTACATGAGAAAGAAATAAACTTTTATCTTATTCAAAGTATTCTTAGGTTTTCAGTCATATGTGGTTAAACCTAATTCTCAGGGTTGTCATGGTGCTGCCTACTTCTTCCCCACTTCCCTCCCTCTTCCCTCCCTCTTTATTGGGAAGGAAGTAGAACATACGCATTGACCTCTCAGATCACATAGTTAAAATGTAGCAAAAAAACTTCCGCCCAGGTGTCTCTGGCTCTGAAGCTTGAACTCTTCCCACAGTGCCAAGATACGTTCTATCATTTTGATAGGCATAGAAGGGCACTCTTGGTAGGAATGTCGGCACAAAGTACTGAAAGTAGGGAAATCTTCTGGAGTTAGTGAGTAGCTTTCCTAAAGCCATAATTTATTACAAAAACAGGTAACTGTCTTAACCCAAATTCTTTCAGATATAAGCAAGAGAATATCAAGTCAAACTAGATTAAACAAAATGGAAATTAATTGGTTTGAAGAACTAGGAAGTGTGGGGATTTACTAGCTTCATGCACAGGTGTATCCAGGGATTTCCCAAAATTTTTCTCTTTCATTACTTGTCTCTATCTCTTTGCCCTTCTTCACTCAATGGGTTGATTTCATTCTCTCCAATAGCAGTGAATCTTTTTCTCCATTAGGCAGAGGCAAATAGTCCTTGATGGTACCACATTCAATTCCCCCAGCTTAGCGCACCAAGCTGGAAGAGCATGCCTCCCTCTCAACACCATGTATCAGTGCCACAGACTGTGACGGACACTGTCTACCCACGCAACAATTACCTTTGCTGCAAAAGAAGGTACAGGTCTCAAAATTGCCTAGCCAGGGTGGGTTGGTAGTTTGGGGGCAAAAGATAGAGACTGACATTTCTCTGGAAGGGGAAAAGAATGATTCCCAAAGGAAAAAAAGCAAAAGAGTGGGAAAAATAACGTATGTTCACTCCAGGAGCCACTAAATGTTTTTGAGTAGGGGAGTAACAGGATGAAACATGGTGAAACTTGGAAGAAACAAGATAAAAATAATAGGGATCCACTAGGCAGGTGGTTGGTGGATTTCAAGAGGTGGATGTTACAACAACCAGGAAGGGAGTAGTAACAGACTTAACTGAGGGGTGGTAGTAGAAACCACACACAAAAAAAAAGAGAGAGAGAGAAGATTCCATTTCTACTTCCAGCCATTAGGGAATAACAGTATCTAGACTTACCTTCCCACCATAAATAATTAGGAAACTGTACAAAATATATGGAGCAACTGTTTTCAGATATTGGACCATAGGCAACTGAAGACTGTGATTCCTGAGAGAAGGAGACAAACAAGGTGAACTCTACGGTCACCACTGTTTTCTGCCTGGAGTCAATTTTTGGTGGCATAGGAAAGGGAACCCTAAGTCAGGCACAGTGGTTATTGCTGAATTGGGGAGACAGATTGGAGTTTGGGGAAACTAAGGTAGCTAAAATCTTCGGTGCAGAATATCAAGGAAGAGAAGCAATCACATCAAGGAGCCATCAAAAAACGAGTTCCAGGCCAGGTGCAGTGGCTCACGCCTCTAATTCTACCACTTGGGAGGCCAAGGCAGGAGGATCGCTCGAGGTCAGGAGTTCAAGACCAGCCTGAGCAAGAGTGAGACCGTCTCTACTAAAAACAGAAAAAATTAGCCAGGCGTGTTGGCGCATGCCTGTAGTCCCAGCTCCTGTGGAGGCTGAGGCGGTAGGATCGCTTGAGCCCAGGAGTTTGAGGTTGCTGTGAGCTAGGCTGACGCCACGGCACTCTGGCCTGGGCAACACTCTAGCCTCGGTCTCAATAAAAAACAAAAATGACAAACAAACAAACAAAAAAACAAGTTCCAAATATCTGCATGAGAACTTCTTTGAGTCTTTGGCTAGATACCAAACTGTGTATGGTGAGACTCCATAAAGATGGGGAAAAAAATAATTACTAAAGAGCTATAAATAAGCCAGATAATCCCAGAGCTCACCCTGGGCCGAGACATGCTCAGTTCGCACCAGCAAGAGTGTAGAGACCTCATTGAACTCACAGGGCCTCAGACAGAGGGCCCAAAAGGCTCAGGACTTATTAGTGGGGCTAAACTAATCCTAGACGAAAGTCTACTCAAGAGTCATCCTCAAAAAATTTAACAACAAGCCTCAAAAGAATCAAGCTAATCTGCAAGTAATTTAACTGCCAGCCAGGACAAAGTCCAACACTCTTTAAAAGCTCATAGCAAAATGCAGTACTTAATGATGCAAAATTTACAATGTCCAGTATTCAGTACAAAATTACCAGACATGTGTAGTAGCAAGAAAATAGAATCCAAAATAAGAGAGAAAAATTAACCAATAGAAACAGACCTAGAAATGACAAAAATTATGTAATTAACTAACAAGGATGTTAAAAGAGCTTTTACAAATATGTTCAAAATGCTTAACTAGGTTTTTTAAAAGCACAAACATAATGAGAGAAATGGAAGTTATTTCAAAAATGGAACTGTAAGATGAAAAATACAACAGCTCAAGAGAAAATTTCACTGGATGGGAATAACTGCATACTAGGTGCTGCAGAAGAAAAAAATAATAGGAGAAACTAACCAAAATAAGGCGCACACACACACAAAAAGAAGACTGAAAGCAATGAAGAGATCCTCAGTAACATATGTCACAATATCAAACAGTGTAATGCAGCGGTCCTCAAGCTCTTTGGCACCAGGGACCAGTTTCATGGAAGACAATTTTTTCACAGACTAGGTGGCAGGTGACGCAGAGGGAGTGGGGTATGGTTTTAGGATGATTCAAGTGCATTATATTTATCATGCACTTTATTTCTGTTATTATTACATTGTAATACATAATAAAATAACTATACAACTCTCTATAAGGCAGAATCAGTGGGAGCCCTGAGTTTGTTTTCCTGCAACTAGATGGTCCCATGTGGGGGTGATGGGAGACAGTGACACTCGAAGTGTGTTGCTTATGTGCAGTCTGCTCCATAATCTTGTTCTGGTTGCTGTCACTGCAGAAAACTCTGCTTCACAAAGACAGGATGTTGGAAATGGAAGCAGGCTTTTCAGTGCTTTTATGGCAATCTCAGGATATTCCGAACTTTAATCCAGAATGTATGGAGATTTGAAGTTGTCTCAGACTTACTTTTAAGGTCACCATCATTTGCAATCTCAAAGTAGCTGATCTTCTCCTAGCACAGACAAAGTCTATTCACTGGCTTATTCACAAATGGGTGGCAGATCCATTCCTTCCTAGTTTGGGAGTCCTTGTGGTTGGGAATTAATGCTCAAGCTCTTTTGAAAGCTGAGACAGGTGATCATGCACCAGCTGGGAGAAAGGATGCCCTGGCTCAGCCTCTTTCAAAACCTCTGATAATGTTTGAACCATGTCAAAAATCCCAGTGTTCACTCATCACCCTCATAATTCCAGTTTGGCTTTGAATGCAGCCACTTTATCTGCCAACTTGAACACAGTTGTCATTCTCCCCTGAAGTGACAGATTGAGTTTGTTGAGCAGGTTGAAGATGTCACACAAGTAAGCAACTTTTCTGACCTATTCTGTGTCACTGAAATGTGCTACCAGTGGTGACTGTTTTTCTAAAAGAAATCTCTGTAGCAGCTCTTATAACTCAAAAACTCTGGCCAGTGATCTACCTTTAGAAAGCCATCTTGCTTCTGTGTATAAGAGAAGACGTGTGTGCTCTGCGTCCATCTCCTCACAGAGCTGCATGAGCAGATGTGAGTTAAGGGCATGTACTTTAATGTGTTTGATAATTTTAATCACATCATGCAAAACGCTCTTTAGTTCAGGTGACATTTTTCAGCTAGCCAGAATTTCTCTATGTATGACACAGTGTAGACTCACATTCAGAAGTGACCTCCTTGACCTGAGTAGTGAAACGAGAAAGCCATCCAGTCATGGCAGCTGCTCCATCCATGCATATAGTGACACAAAATACCAATTCAGTTTTCCTGATATGTAATCATTGAATAGTTCTGCAGCCGTGGTGCTGGTTGGTAACAAAAATGCACATAACACATCCTCATGCACATCCTCCTGAAAAATATATCACACAAAATCAAGCACTCTTGCCTTGTTGTCAACATCAGTAGACTCGTCAACCTGTATTGCACACCATGGTGACTCATTAATCCTCTCTAACAATTGTGCCTCAATATCCTCTGCTATTTCATCAGTTCATCTAGTTATGGTGCTAACTGAAAGAGGAACACGGGCCAACTTTTGAACTGCCTCTCCTAAAAGTTCATGGCAAATGTCCTTAGCAGCAGGCAGGATCAACACTTCACTAATAGTAAAGGGCTTCTTAGCTTCAGCAATGCAGTTAGCCACTAAGAATGATGCTCTGAGTGCAGACATAGTTGATGAAGTGGTGGCCTTCAATAATTGCCTCTGTTCTTTGTGTTCATGTTTTTGTCTTTTGAAAAACTCCAAAGGCTTGTCTCTTAATGCAGGGTGCTTGGTCTCCATGTGTCAAAGCGGTTTTGAAGTTTCCCTGGCTTTGTTGGATAGCCAGTTGCCACATATTATACAAAGGAGGCTTGGAAAATGTGAATCACCTGTTGCAATGAACTCATAATTTAAGAATGACTCTTGGCATTTTGTTTTAAATGCAGCTTTCATTTTGTTGGTAGTCTTAGAGTCTCCTGCTGTCTCATCACTGGGTCTTTCCCCCTTTTCAAAGAAGCTCTCCAGAAACATTTGTTTTGTACTCATTTTTCCTAGAGTTAGTTTGTGGGCTTACCAAAACCGTGACTGAGACAAGTATGCAGTGCAGGAAAGAGGTGCAGACGGAAGTGGTAAATAAAATAATGGGTGGGCCACATGCAGACTAAAATAAGTGTCGGATTCTGACTTCAAGCCTGCCACCAGATGCAGCTGCACAATTGAAGTACATCAACTCACTTGCCACTGTAAAGGCTGCCACCAGATGCAGCTTAATTGTTACTTGGCACTCACTGATAGGGTTTTGATATGAGTCTGCAAGCAATTGATTTGTTATGGTCTCTGTGCAGTCAAACCCCTCTGCTAACAATAATCTGTATTTGCAGCTGCTCCCCAGCACTAGCATCAGCGCCTCAGCTCCACCTTGGATCATCAGGCATCAGATTCTCATAAGGAGCCACAACCTAGATTCCTTGTGTGTGCAGTTTACAGTAGGGTTCATGCTCCTGTGAGAATCTAATGCCACTGCTGATCTGAGAGGAGGCGGAGCTTATGTGGTGATGACAGCGATGGGGAGCAGCTGTGAATACAGATGAAGCTTCGCTCACTCACCTGCCACTCACCCCCTGCTGTGTGGCCCAGTTTCTAACAGGCCACGGGACCGATACCGGTCAGTGGCCCAGGGGTTGGGGGCCATAGGTGTAATGTACATATAATTGGAGCCCCAGGAGTAGAGGTAGATAAAGAAGCACCAAAAAAATTGAATAAATAATTCCAAAAGTTTTTTACAAATATGATGAAAAACACAAAACAAAAGATTCAAGAAGTTCAACTAATCCCCAAACAGGATAAATAAAGGAAAGCACACAAAGACACACCTTAATCAAATTCCTGAAAGCTAGGGGAAAAAAAAAGACACATTAGGTACAAAGGAGCAAAGGTAAAAATGAATTCAGATCTCTTCAGAAATCCATAAAACAATGAAACAACATCTTTAAAACACTAAGGGAAGAAAATTATCAACTTAGAATTCTATATAGAGTAAAAATATATCTCAAAAATGAAGGCAAATAAAAACATATTCAAGGCCAGTTGTGTTGGCTCACACCTATAATCCTAGCACTCTGGCAAGCTGAGGCAGGAGGATTGCTTGAGCTCAGGAGTTTGAGACCAGCCTGAGCAAGAGTGAGAACCCATCTCTACTAAAAATAGAAAGAAATTAGTCAGGCAATGAAAAATAGAAAAAATTATCCATGCATGGTGGCACACACCTGTAATCTCAGCTTCTCAGGAGGCTGAGGCAGAAGGATTGCTTGAGTCCAGGAGTTTGTGGTCACTGTGAGCTAGGCTGATGCCACAGCACTCTAGCCCAGGAAGAGAACAGAGTGAGACTCTGTCTCAAAACAAAATAAAACAACAAAAAAAATCATATTCAGAACACAAAAGCTGAAATAGTTTATCACTGACATATCTACACTACAAGAAATGCTAAAGGAATTTCTGCAGGCAGGGGAAAATTATACCAAATAGAAGTTTGCAGATGAAAAAAAATAAAAATGGCTAGAAATTATAAATATGTGGGTAAATATGAAATATTTTTTTCTTTAAAGATAATTGACCATTTGAAGCAAAAATAATTACTATATATTTGGAGATTTGTATCATATAAAGAAGTAAAATATATGCACAAAGTATGGGAAGAGAGTATATAACTGTAAGATTCTTAAAATATACATTAAATGTTATAATATTTGAAGATAGTCTGTGATGTTAATGATGTATATTTTAAATCCTAGAGCAACTACTAAGAAAAATACTAAAAATCTATCTTGTTTATAAATATCAGAAATAAGATGGAATACTAGAAAAACAATTAATCCAAAGGAAGGCAAGAAAAAGAAAGTGGATAAAAGAACAGATGAAACAAACAAAAAACAAATATCAAGATGGTAGACTTAAAGCAAACTTTTTCAATTATTACATGAAATGTGAATTGTCTAAATATTTCAATTAAAAGGCAGATAGCCAAATTAGATTTTTTTAGAAGCATGACCCAATTATACACTGAATTCAAAAAACTCATTTTAAATATTAAAACCCAGGGACAGGATCCAGATGGCTGACTAGACACAGGTAGTGTGTGCCTTCTCCATGGAGAGGAGCCAGAATAGTGAGCGATTCTCACATTTTGAACAGATCATCCAAGAGAGAATGCTGGGACTCACCAGGGAAGTGACAGGAAGCACCGCGAGTGGGTAAGGTGAGGATTCAGGACTACTTGCCCAGGTGGGGACCAGCTAAAGCTGGGAGAGACTACTGGACGCAGTGAAACAGTAAGAGAAAAGCCCCCAAGGCTCCACTCTCCAAGATGAGCTTTTGTGATCATGGCCATAAAAGAACCCTCCAATCTATAAAGGTCTCAAGCCCAACATGGGAGTGCTTGGAGACTGCACAGAGATGCTGTTCCAGAAAGGGAACCCCTGCAAAATCCCACAGGCATCGGACCCTAGAGCAGCTTGAGCTGGGCACCATTCTGAAAGCCTGGATACTGGGGAACCGCAGGTGTTCCTGCAGCCACTGTGTAGCTCTGGGGAGGGATAGAGGAGCCCAGATGCTCTCACACACCCCTGGGAAGGTCTCCACCTCCCTGATGTGGGCTGCTTTTGAGACTGAGACATGAGCGGACAGCATTTTCCACAGTTTCTCACCCACATTGCCTGCCTGGGTGGGGCCCCAGCCTTCCCAGTGGCAGGTCCAAGGTACCATTCTGAGGGTTTGACACTGGGCAGTGTCCCACCCTCAGGCTGGGTTTGGGCTGACACAGCTGTAGCCCCCAGCTTGCTGGGGAGGGCAGAGAAGCCAGGCTTTCCAGCACACCTCTGGGATAGTGCCTAAGCATACTGCACTCCCCACAAGGTCCTGCCAGTGCAGCCTGTCTGAGAAGGGCCCCACCCTCTCTGGTCATAGGCCCAAGGTACCATTTTGGGATTTTTAATCTGGGCAGTTCCCTGCCTTCAGTCTCAATTCAGCCTGATGCAGCCCCGCCCAGCTGTGGAGGGACAAGGGACTCCAAGCTTTTCTACCTACTCCTGGGACGATTCCCACTGCCCTGCCACAAGCTGCAGTGTGACCAAGATGCAAGTGGACAGCAGTCCATGTAGCATCTTGCCTATGCTATTTGCCTGGAAGAGGCCCCATGCTCTCAGGTCACAGGTCCAAGGGGTCATTTTGGGTGTTTAAAGTTGGACAGCCAGGGAAGGGACATGGAGACAGGAACTTCCCCTCCTCCAACCACCCAATGCTGTGGACATAGCCACTTCTGCTCCCGAGCATGAGCTTTTGGTACGAGTGAGCTATGGGACACCAGTTCTGGGCTTCCGGGACAGGGAGGGCAGGTACACCCCAAATAGTACCCTGCTCACTGCACCTCGTTTCTGCACAGAGAGCACAGCTCATTTCCCTCCTTTCATGGACATTCAGTGTTTTTGCAGCTGTCCTGACCTGGGAATCTTAGCCTCTGGGTCTCTACGGGATGCACAGCCAACACCTCCCAGAACCCCCTAGGACCACAGCAGCCTCAGGGGACCAGTGGGTCCTGGGGGAACTGTAGGTCTTCCAGGGCTAGGGCATTCAGGATGGGCCACTTCCAGCCAAGAGGAGAGGGCAACGTGTTAGAGGGCCCCTTGGAACAAAGGGGACGAAGGTACTAGCTCCCCTCCATTCAGAGCCTTCCCCGCCTCCTCCCCTTTCTTGCTCAGTGTGGCTGAGGCAGCCATGGCTGTTTCCACTCAGGACTGGTGAGCGTTCCACAGGGGACAAGCAAGCCAGGGCACCTAGGAGTGGCTCTTCCACCTCTGACAGAGCACTTATCACACCCAGGCTTCCACAGAGCTTGGAGCGCACTCCTTTCCCTCTAAGAAGCAGCATCAAGCATTTTTGTATGTCCCGAGGAAACAATCTACTGCCTCCCCTGAGGTAAGGCAGGGCTAGCCGTCCTCTCCCTGAGCTGCTTTTCTCTTCTGGGAGGAGTCTACACTCCCCGGAAGCAAGTCCCTGGCACAACCACACTTGCCCTGCTGGAAGCAGTTCTGCCACAGCCCACAAGCCAGTCTGGTAGCTCTCTCTGCACACAGTGAGTTGAGCTGCCTCGACCACCTCTGCTGTAGCTGGGTTAGGGTGGGGGCTAGGAATCTGGGTGCCTTTGTGTCCCCAGAGGACAGGGAGAGACCATGATTACTGCCAAGAGAGAGAGGTATGAGTGGCTGTGCATCCCACAGCTGCCTGCTTCCACTAATTTCGTCAAGAGGGACCCACCCCTCCTGTCACAGGCTCGCAGAGCATGCGCCCGTCTCCTGCCTGAGCATTCTTCCAGAGCAGATCTCCCCACCCCCTATTACCACAGGCAGGGCCTGAACTCAGGGAGGCTTGAGGGCAAGTTTTCTAGCCTGGCAGTGATCTCCATCTCATCCCCCAGGACTCAAACATGCCAGCCAGGGACTTGGGAACTGGAGATTACCTACCTTACACCACAACCACTGGTACAACACTCTCCCAGGGGTCTGAGGTTCAACTGACCTGGATTGCCAGCAACACCATGATGGGTACCTGTCTGCATGAGCCAAAAGGCAGTGTATCTCTCCCTCTACACTAAGCAGCAGACTTCCCAGCAGAGGAGAACAGGTGAACCACAAAGCTTTCTGTTTCACTGAGGGAAAAGTTTCCAGATGAGAAAGAACCAGCATAAGAACTCTGGCAATACAAAAAAAAAAAAAAAAAAGGCTCTTTCAACACCTCCAAAGGATCACAGTAGTTCTCCAGCAATGGACTCAAACCAAAAGGAAATTTTTGAACTGTCAGATACAGAATTCAAAATATAGATCACAAGCAAGCTCAATGGGATCAATGAGAAAGTTGAAAACCAACACAAAGAAATAAAAAAAAAAATTCAGGACATGAGTGAAAAATTCACTAAACAGATAGATTTTAAAAAGAAACCATAACAGCTTCTGCAAATGAAAGATTCATTTGGGGAATTTCAAAATATAGTGGAAAGTCTTTTTTTTTTTTTTTGAGACAGAGTCTCACTCTGTTGCCCTGGCTAGAGTGCCGTGGCGTCAGCCTAGCTCACAGCAACCTCAAACTCCTGGGCTTAAGCGATCCTTCTGCCTCAGCCTCCCAAGTAGCTGGGACTACAGGCATGCACCACCATGCCTGGCTAATTTTTTCCATATATATTTTTAGCTGTCCAAATCATTTCTTTCTATTTTTAGTAGAGACAGGGTCTCGCTCTTGCTCAGGCAGGCCTCGAACTCCTGACCTCGAGCGATCCACCCGCCTCGGCCTCCCAGAGTGCTAGGATTACAGGTGTGAGCCACTGCGCCCGGCCAAAATATAGTGGAAAGTCTTAATGACAGAGTAAACCAAGCAGACAAAAGAATTTCAGAGCTTGAAGACAAGGCTTTTGAATTAACCCAGTCAGTCACAAATACACACACAAAAAAAAAATCAACAAAGGAAATGAACAAAATTTCCAAGACATATGAGATTATGTAGAACGCCCAAACATAAGAATTATAGGTATCCCTGTGGGAGAAAAATGAAAAAAAAGCATGAAAAATATATTGAGATGAATGATGGAGGAAAACTTCCCTGGTCTTGCTAAAGATTTAGACATCCAGAAACAAGAAGGTCAATGAACTCCTAGAAGATTCATTGCAAACAGGACATCACCAAGGAACATAGACATCAGTCTGGCCAAAGTCAAAGTGAAGGATAAAATCCTACAAGCTGCAAGATGAAAGCATCTAGTAATTTACAAAGGAAAACCCCTCAGACTAACAGCAGACTTCTCAAGAGAAACCTTACAAGCCAGAAGGGATTGGTGTTCCACCTTCAGTCTTCTTAAACAGAATAACATTCAGCCAGAGTTTTATATCCTGCAAAACTAAGTTTCACAAATGAGGGAGAAATAAAAGCTTTCTCAGATAAGCAAACACTAAGGGAATCTGTCACCACTAAACCTGTCCTACAAGAAATGCTCAATAGTGCTCTAAGCTGAAAAGAATATTCGATACTCACTAGTGTAAACAACACTCAGAAGTAAAGACTCACAGCTCTTATAAAACAGTAAAATAATGGAGAATACAATGCAACTAGATAACAATGAACATGATGACTGGAATAGTATCTCACTTATCAATATTAACATTGAATGTAAACAATCTAAATGCCCCCACTGAAAAGATATGGATTGACAGAATGGATTTAAAAAAACACAACCCAAATATCTGCGGTGTCCAGTAAATCCATTTAACTCATAGTCACATGAACTCAAGGTAAAAGGGTGAGAAAAAAATTCCACACCAATGGAAACCAAAAGCAAGCAGGAATAGCTATTTCTTGTCAGATAAAACAGACATTAAATCATAAACCCTAAGACAAAAATGGTTATTACATAATGATAAAGGAATTAATTCAACAAGAGGATATAACAATCTTAAATATACATGCACCTAACAATGGCGCTCCTGTATTCATAAAACAAATACTACTAGAAGTAAGAAATGAAATAAACAGCAATTTAATAATGGTGGGGGAATTCAACACGCCACTGACAGAACTAGACAGATCGTCAAGGCCAAAAATCAACAAAGAAACACAAGACTTAAATGGGACTCTAGAACAAATGGACCTAACAGAAATTCACAGAACATTCTACCCAATAAATGCAGAATATACATTCTTCTCATCAGTACATGGAACACTTTCCAAGACGGATCATATGTTAGGTCACAAAACAAGTCTCAGCAAATTTTTAAAAATCAAAATCATACCATGCATCTTCCCAGACCACAATGAAAAAAAAGCTAGAAATCAATTCCAAGACTCTCAAAACTATACAAATACATGGAAATTAAACAACCTGATGCTGAATGATCTTTGTGTCAATGATTAAATCAAGGTGGAAATAAAAAACAAATGACTTGAAGCCAGGCCTGGTGGCTCACGTCTATAATCCTAGCACTCTGGGAGGCCAAGGTGGGAGGATGGCTTGAGGCCAGGAGTTCAAGACCAGCCTGAGCAAGAGTGAGACCCCATCTCTACTAAAAATAGAAAAAATTAGCCTGGCATGATGGTGTGCTCCTTTAGTCCCAGCTACTCAGGAGGCTGAGGCAAGAGGATCACTTGAGCCCAGGAGTTTAAGGTTGCAGTGAGTTACAATGATGCCACTGCACTCTACCCAGGGTGACAGAGCAAGATTGTCTCAAAAAAAACTTTTTTTAATTGAATGACAATGGCAACACAAGCTACCAAAATCTCTGGGATACAGTAAAAGTGGTGCTAAGAGGGAATTTCATAGCACTAGATGCCTACATCAAAAAGACAGAAAGATCACAAATTAACACCCTAATTCATACTTCAGGCCACTAGAAAAACAAAAACAAACTAAATCCAAAGCTAACAGAAGAAAAGAAATAACAAAGATCAGAGCATAACTAAATGAAATTGAAATAAAAAAGACAATACAAAGGATCAATGAAATGAAAAGTTGTTTTTTGGAAAGATAAAATCAACAGATCACTGGCTAGACTAACCAAGAAAAGAAGAGAGAGGATTCAAATAAGCTCCATCAGAAATAAAAAGTAGACATCACAACAATATCACAGAAATACAAAAGATCATCCAAGACTACTATGTATACAAGCTAGAAAATCTAGAGGAAATGGACAAATTTTTGGAAACAAGAAGCTCCTAAGCTTGAATCAGGAATAAGTAGAAATCCTGAACAGACTAATAATGAGTAGCGAGATTGAATCAGTAATAATAATAAAAAAAATCTCCTAACAAAAACAAACTGAAGACCAAATGGATTCACAGCTGAATTCTACCAGATCTACAAAGAAGAATTGGCCCCTATCCTAAAAAAATTATTTCAACACATTTATAAGGAAGTAATCCTCCCTAATTCATTCTATGAAGCCACTATCACCCTACTACCAAAGCCAGAAAATGACGCAACAAAAAAAAGAAAACTATGGACCAATATCCACCATGAAACATATTAATAGATGCAAAAATTCTCAGAAAAATATTAGAAAACAGAATCCAACAGCACACCAAAAAAATAATTCACCATGACCAAATGGATTTCATCTAGGGATGCAAGGATGGTTCAATACATACAGATCAATAAATGTGATTCAGCACATAAACAGAATTAAAAACAAAACCATATGATCATCTCAATAGATGCAGAAAAATAATTCAATAAAATCTAACACCCATTCATGATGAAAACCCTTAACAAACAAGGAATAGAAGGAAAATATCTCAAAATAATAAAAGCCATACATGACAAACTCACAGCCAACATCATTCTAAATGCAATGAAGTTGAAAGCATTCTCCCTAAGAACTGGAACAAGGCAAGGATGCCCACTTTCACCACTTCTATTCAATGTAATACTGGAAGTCCTAGCCAGAGCAATCAGGCAAGAGAAAGAAATAAAGGGCATCCAAATCAGAAATCAGAAGGTCAAACTATCCCTGTTTGCTCATGATATGATCTTATATCTGGAAAACCCTAAATATTTCTCCAAAGCACTCCTAGAATTGATAAATAAATTCAGTAAAGTCTCAGGTTACAAAATTAGTATACACAAATCTGTAGCATTTCTATATACTAATAACAGCCAAGCTGAAAATCAAATGAAGAACTCAATAACAATTACAATAGCTGCAAAAAAGTAAAATACCTAGGAATACATTTAACCAATGAGGTGAAAGATCTCTGCAAGGAGAGCTACAAGATATTAATGAAAGAAATCATTGCTGACACAAACAAATGAAAAACATCCCATGCTCATGGACTAGAAGAATCAATATTGTTAAAATATCCGTTCTGCCCCAAGTCATTTACAGATTCAATGCAAATCCCATCAAAATATCAATGTCTTTTTTCACAGAATTAGAGAACATAATCCTAAATTTCTTATAGAATAAAAAAAAAGAGTCTAAATAGTCAATGCAATCCTAAGCATTAAAAAACCAATCTGGAGACATCACATTACCTGACGTCAAATTATACTACAAGGCTATAGTAATCAAAACATCATGGTACTGATATAAAAGTAGACACATAGATCAATGCAGCAAAAATAGAGAACCCAGAAATAAAACCATAACCTGCTGATCTTCAACAAAGCAGACAAAAACATACACAGGGGAAAGGATGCCCTATTCAATAAATGGTACTGAAAAAACTGGAGAACCACATGGAGAAGAATGAAACTGGATCCCTATCTCTGACTATACACAAAAATTAACTCAAGATGAATTAAAGACTTAAATGTAAGAGCTGACACCATAAAATTTCTAGAAGAAAACCTAGGGAAAACTCTTCTGGATACTGGCCTAGGCAAAGAATTTATGACTAAGACCCCAAAAGAAAATATAAAAAAGCAAAAATAAATAAATGGTACTTAATTAAGCTAAAAAGTTTCTGCACAGCAAAGGAAATAATCAACAGAGTAAATCAACAACCTACAGAATGGGAGAAAATATTTGCAAACTATAAATCCAACAAAGGACTAATATCCAGAATCTACTAGAAACTCAAAAAAATCAGTAAGAAATAAATATATAACCCCATTAAAAAGTGAGCAAAAGACACCTGACATTTTTCAAAAGAAGATAGACAAATGGCCAACAAATATATGAAAAAATGATCAATATCATTAATCATCAGGGAAATGCTATCTAAAACCACAATGACATAGTCCTTTACCCCATCAGAATGACCATTACTAAAAAGTCAAAAAAGAGTAGATGTTGGCACAGATGAGGTGAAAAGGGAATGCTTATACACTGTTGGTGGGAATGTAAATTAGTACAACCTCCATGGAAAACAGTGTGGAGATTCCTCAGAGAACTAAAAGTAAACTTATTTGATCCAGCAATCCCACTGCTGGATATCTACCCAAAGGAAAAGAAATCATTATATCAAAAAGACACATGCACTTATATGTTTATTGCAGCACAGTTCACAATTTCAAAGATATGGAATCAACTTAAATGCCCATCAACTAATGAATGGATAAACAAAATGTGGTATGTATTAAATATATATGTAAATATTAATATATGTATACACAGCCATAAGAAAGAATGAAATAATGAATGAAAGAAAGAATGAAATAATGTCTTTTGCAGCAACTTGGATGGAACTCTAGACCACTATCTTAAGTGAAGTAGCTCAGGAATAGAAAAACAAGTACTGCATGTACTCACTTATAAGTGGCAGCTAAGCAGTGGGTATACATGGTCATACAGAGTGGTATAATAGACTTTGTAGACTCAGGAGGGGAGAGGGCGTGGGGGTAAGAGACCAAAAATTACCCATAAGGTGCAATGTATACTGTTCAGGCAACAGGTACACTAAAAGCTCTGACTTCACCACCATATAATTTGTCTGTGTAGCAAAAGACCACTTGTAACCCCAAAGTGTATTAAAATTGAAAAGAAAAAAAAGAAAAGAAAAAAACAAAATAAGTAAATCTGATGAATTAATGCCTACCACTCAATTGGTTCCAATCCCACAGAGGGATGAGGTTTAAAGTAAATAAATACATATTAAAACACAAATAAATTAAGTATAAAAGTATAGAAAAATATGATAAAAATACTAAAGATAATAAAACTGGAATGGCTATGTTAATATCAGACAAAGCAAACTTCAAAACAAGGACTATCAATAGGAATATTTTATAGTGATGAAGGGCCAGTCTATCAATATATAACAATTCTAAATCTCTATGCAATCTATTACTGAGCTTCAAAATATATGAAGCAAAAACTAAAAAACTTGAAAAATAAAATAATTCACAATTATAGTTGGATATTTTAACACTCTTGTCTTAACAATTAATAGAACAAGTAGACAGTAAATTAATAAGGCTACAAAACACTTAACACTGTCAACTGACTGGACATAACTGACATGACTGTTCCACCCAAGAACTGTGGGTGACACATTCCCTTTCAGAGCACATGGAACTTGGAACAAGACAGACTATATGCCAGGCCACAAACACATCCCAGTAAATTTTGAAGAATTGAAATTATGCAGAATATATTCTCTGACCACAATGGAATAAAACGAGAAATCAAAAACAACAAAATATCTGAGAAACCCCCAAATATTTAAAAATTTTAGTTTACAGTCCCACCAGCAGTGTATGAGTGTTCCTGTCTCTCTGCATCCACGCCAACATGTATTGCTTTGGGACTTTTCGATAAAGGCCATTCTCACTGGAGTTAAGTGATATCTCATTGTGGTTTTGA
>CM052442.1:88754649-88796737 GCA_028533085.1 Varecia variegata | reverse complement strand
CATCACCTAAGTGCACATTTGGGAATAACACCAACTGGGTATCGGACAGAGGTGGGGGGTGGGGGGAGGGGATGGGTGTATACCTACATGATGAGTGCGATGTGCACTGTCTGGGGAATGGACACTCTTGAAGCTCAGACTCGGGGGGATAGAGGGGACATGGGCAATGTATATAACCAGAACTTTTGTACCCCCATAATAAGTTGAAATAAAAAAAAAATTTTAAACCACATTTCCTAATAATACATGAGTAAGGAAAGAAATTAAAACAGTTATAAGTAAATATTTTAAACTTAATGAAAATGAGAGTCAGGCAAGGTTGCACACACCTATAGTCCCAACAACCCGGGAGGCTGAGGCAAGAGGATCACTTGAGGCCAGTTCAATGCTACAGTGAGCTGTGATCATGCCTGTGAATGGCCACTGCGCTCCAGCCTGGGCAACACAGCAAAACCTCATCTCCACAGATAAAAAAAACTTTAAACTTAATAAAATGAAACTATAACATATGAAAATTTGGGGGATTCAGCTAAAACAGTACTTAGAAGAAAATTTGTAGTTTTAAATGCTTTAAAATCAATGATCTAAGATCCCACCTAAGAATCTAGAACTCCACTTCTTATTTGCTCCCGGATTTAAAATAAAAATAATTATAAATCTATGATGATGGATACACAATATATAAAGGTGGCCGGGCATGGTGACTCACACTTGTAATCCTAGCACTCTGGGAGACCAAGGTGGGAGGATCACTTGAGCTCAGAAGTTCGAGATAAGCCTGAGCAAGAGTGAGACCCTGTCCTATTAAAAATAGAAAAATTAGCTGGGCATGGTGGCACGTGCCTATAATCCCAACTGCTCGGGAGGCTGAGGCAAGAGGATCAATTGAGCCCAGGAGTTTGAGGTTGCAGTGAGCTATGATGACACCACTGCACTCTACCCAGGGTGACAGAGAAAGACTCGGTCTCACAAAAAATACATATATATGTACATATATATATACACACACACATATATCTCTATATATACACACACACATAAAGATATATGTGAGTGTGTGTGTGTGTGTGTAATTTGTGACATAAATAACATAAAGGTGGGGGCAGAGCTGTGAGGGAGTAGCGTTTTTGTGTGCATTCAAAATTAAGTTGATATCAATTTAAAATACATTTTTATAAATTTAAGATGTTATATGTAATCTCCATGATAACCACAATGAAAATAACTGGAATATACACAGAAAGGAATCAAATTGAGTCATCACAAAAAAAAAATAAACACAAAGGAAGACAGTAATGGAAGAAATGAGGAATGAAATGCTGTAAGACACACAGAAAACAATAAAACGGCAAAAGTAAGTCCTTCTCTACGAGAAATTACTTTAAATGAAAATGAATTAAAGTCGCCAATCAAAAGGCATGGATTGGCAGAATGTGTGTGTGTGTGTGTGTGTGTGTGTGTGTGTGTGTGTGTTTAAGAAAGCCGTGTTGCAACTATATGGTATCTACCAGAGACTCACTTTAGATCTCAGGAACTCACAGGCTGAAAGTGAAAGGATGGAAAAAGATAATCCATGCTAACAGTAACCAAAAGAGAACAGGGGTGGCTGTACTAATGTCAAGCAAATAGACTTTACGTCAAAAAAAAACTGTTATAAAAAACAAAGAAGGACATTATATATCCATAAAGGGTCAATTCACCAAGAAGATATAACAGTCATCAAACATCAGAGCTCAAAAATATATGAAGCAAACACTGATAGAACTGAAGGGAGAAATAGACAGTTCTGCAATAATAGAGGCTTCTATCTATATATCCCACTTTTAGTAATGGATAGAACTGACAGATAAATAAGGAAATAGAAGATTTGAAGAACACTACAAACCAATTGGATCTAACTGACGTATACAGAACATTTTCTACCCAAAAAAAGCAGAATACACATTTTTCTCAAGTGTACACAAAACATTATCCATAATTATGTTAGACCAAAAAAAATCAACAAATTTTAAAAGATTGAAGTCATACCAACTATCTTTACTTATCACAATGAAATGGAACAAATCAATAGCAAAAGAAAACCTAGAAAATTCACACATATGTGGAAATTAACACACTTTTAAACAACAAATGAGCTATGGAAAATTTTTAAAATATCTTCAGACAAAAAAAAAGAGAAAACATCTTTATACAAAAGAAAATGAAAACACAACATACCAAAACTTATGAGATGTAGCAAAATCAGTGTTAAAGGGGGAAATTTATAGTTGAAAATGCTAATATTAAAAAAGAGGAAAGATCTCAAATCAACAACCCAATTTTATAACTTAAGGTTCTAGAAAAACAAGAACAAATTAAACCCAAAGCTAACATGAGAAAGGAAATAATAAAAGATTAGAGAAGAGATACATAAAAATAGAGAATAGAAAAACAATAGAGAAAATCAATGACACCAAAAGTTGGGTTTTCAAAAAGATCAACCAAATTGACATTGGAACTCATCCATTCCGTGTCATTCAAAACTCAGACAGTTTTAAAAGTTCAGTATTACATGCACTTTCCACCAAAACTAAGTCCTCTAAACTGTCTCTGCATAGCAGCTCAATTCACCCTTTCTATTTCCCCAGGTACTACCTGCATTTGAGGCCCCATCATTTCCCTCTAGTTGCTGCAACAGCGTCCTGTCTATTCCCAATACTTTTCCCTCCAGCACACCCACAGAGAGAGGACCTCACTGTGTCACTGCCCTGCTTAAAACCTTTCTGTGGCAGCCAGGTGTAGTGGCACACACCTGTAGTCCCAGCTACTCAGGAGGTTCAGTGGGAGAATCACTTGAGCTCAGGAGTTCAAGTCCAGCCTGGGCAACATGGCCAGACCCCCATCTCTAAAATATATATATACAATTTTTGACAAACTTTCTATAGCCCCCCATGGCCCTAATGCTGAAGTCCAAACTCTAAAATGGCCCACAAGACTGAGTGATCCAGCCCCAACTCCCACCATGCTGCCTCTCCTCACCCCCATCCCAGCATCCTCAGACCCGTGGAACTTGTCCTTGCTGGCCAAAGAGCTCTCCTGCAGACCCTCATACTTTCTGTCCTTTCTGCTGAAAATGCTCCCCCCACCTTTTTCACCAGGTTTGTCCCTGCCTGTCTTTGGGGCCTATGTACCACCTCCAGGAAGCCCTCCCAGCTGCTCCTCAGGCGGGGTGAGCTGCCCCATCTCTGTGTTCACTTATCAGCCCATGCTGATCTCTGTAAGCTTTTCTGCCTTTGCCATGAGGCCACGTGAGCTTTGAGGACTGGCGTTTTGTCTTATCCTATAATCCCAGTGAAGGTACAGCCTCTACACTTAGTTGGGACTTAGCCAGTAAGATGGGAAGGAAGGTAGGAAGAAGGGATGGAGGAAAGCAGAAAAGAAGGAAGGAAATTATTGGGTCGCAAGTGCTCAGCTCTCTTTCCGGTCATGTGGTAGGGCTACACCTCTCCACCCAACTGAGCTCATGTGTAGCATGTGAGCTGTTTGGGCCCATGAAGCATGAGTGAAAGTGACATGTGTCACTTCCAGGCAGAAGCTACAGGGCCAGTCCGTGATCTCCACGGCCTGCTAAGTCACAGCAGCACGTGTTGAGATGGAGTCTCTGGCATCCAGGACGCCTGAGTGACTAGACCAGCACAGCCCCTGGCTGACCTGGAGTGGACACACAACACTGAGTGAGAAACTCACTGTTCTTTTGAACTCGTGAGAGCCTAGGGTTTATTGCTAACCTAGCATGATCATGTCTTTTCTGATTGGTGCTGTTGATTTGAGGCATCGGGGAAAATCACATCTTTTTAACCTTTTACTCCCTGAGAATATCAGACCCCACCTTGGCTATCCCACTGCCACACAATTGTAAGTTCGACTTTATGTTTTCCAAGGGCCTCCTCAGATCCTTGCAAGGATGCTCTAAGGTAAACAGGTCCAATATTATCCTCTAACTTACAAACTCAGGAGAATGGCATGAATTACTGCCTGAAACTGCCTGGATAGCAGAGAGGGGAGCTAATGCCAGAACCCAGGGGCTCCGACTCCTCACGCAGGGTTCAGTGCTTGGCTTGGCTACAGTAAATAAAATAGCAGGTCTAAAAGGACTCTAAAATGTGCGGCTCTATACCAGAAATAGGTCCTTCTCTTGTTACAGAGGAAAGCCATAAAAATGGTTAGAAGCACAGACTTTGGAGACAGGTTGCCCCAGTTTCTGTCCCAGGTCCAGCCTTCACGACCCAGCAACTGTGAGCAAATTGCTCCATCTCTCTGAGCTCCGTTCCCTCAGCCTTGCGATACGGTGATAGCAATAGTACCTACTTCACACTCTTGTTGTGAGTTTTAAATAAACTTATCTATGAGGAGGGCTTGGCATGGCATGTGGCACATAATAAAGGCTCACTAAGACTTAGCTGTCACTGCCAGCAATGGCAGAAATGTTACTCTTAACCAGCTGCCTTCTAGAATGGTAATGCCAGGAACTTGCCACAAGGTGGCACTGTTGTCTCTGGCTACCCTTCCCAAGTCAATGAAGTTTCGTTTCTCAAAATGCCAAGTTGGGGGAGAATGGAGGGAGGACCCAGAAAAAGATGATGGAGTCGGGGCACTCCAGCCAAAAAAAGGTCTTCCTTGTCAGATCAAAAGTGATGAAATTGGCCGAGCACGGTGGCTCACGCCTGTAATCACAACAGCCTGGGAGGCTGAGACGGGAGGATCACTTGAGGTCAGGAGTTTAGAACAGCCCGAGCAAGAACGAGACCCCGTCTCTACTAAGAATAGAAAAATTAGCTAGGCATGGTGGCACACACCTGTAGTCCCAGATACTCAGGCAGCTGAGGCAGGAAGATCCCTTGAGTCCAGGAGTTTGAGGTTGCTGTGAGCTGTGATATCACCACCGCACTCCAGCCTGGACAACAGAGTGAGACCCTGTCCCCCTCCACAAAAAGTGCTGAAACAGCTTCATTCATTCATGTCTGCTCTCTCTTCTAGCTGGGTCCACAAGCCTCAGAAGAGGTTGAAGGAGCTGATAAACTCAGGCCGTCTGGCCCCACCCCCACACCATGGTCGTAATGGGGCCTAGGAGTCTGGTGAAGGATGACTGAATTCACTGCTGTAGGACAGGACTTCTTCTTGGACTTTAACTTGCTTGCACATCACCTGGGCAGCTGGTTAAAATGCAGATTCTGATTCAGCTGGTCTGGGGTGGGGCCTGAGAGTTTGTGTTTCTAGCGAGCTCTCGGGGATGTTTGTGCGGTGGGCCCACGCACCATACATTGAGTGCCGAGAACATTGAGTGCGGTGGGCCCCATACATTGAGTGCCGAGAGCGCAAAGGGCCTGGCCTGCGCTTGGGCGATGAGAGCAGTGTGCCCTCCCGAGTGCCTACTGTGGGTGAGCTTCTGATGTGCACCAGTGCAGTGAGCCCTCACAAGAGCTCCATGAAATCAGCGTTATTGTCCTTGTTTTATGGGTGAGAAACAAAAACATTAGGTAACTATCCCAAGGCTGTCACAGCTAATTGCTAGCAGAGCCAGCACTCAAATACAATACCCTTCTGTTAAATCAAATGTTACTGTTTTGTGTTGGATAACAGTAAACATGACCGAGCATTTCCTCCCTGACTTTCCAGGACAAAGAGGACAGGCCACTGAGGCGGCACAGTAGTGGTACAGAGGGCAGATTTCAGAGCCAAACCACCTGGATTCGCAATCTGCCACTCAGGGGCTGTGTGACTGTGGTGAGTTGCTCAAATGGAGAATTGTAATAGCACCTACTTCAGGGAGTTGTCATGAGGATTGAGTGAGTGATTGAATAAGGTGCTCAGCAGGGCACCTGGCACATGGCAAGTGCTCAGGCATTGCCTGCACCAAGGGCATACATCCAAGGCTTCGAGAACTGCAGGGACAAATGACCTCCACTTTGGGTGTTAGGGAGCTCACAGTCTAAGGAGGAAAAGTGCTAGTGGAAGGGCCATCAGCGTGCCCACGGGGGGAGATCACCACCATACAGCACAGCAAGAGGCACCCCCTGAACCCCTGCATGCAACTTACGTGAGTTCATCTGTATGTATGTACCTGCTCCCCCCCTCCAAAAAGTATATCTTGAGAGACTCCGCTCACCACCCGTGTAATGAGCCCAGAGCGGGCATGGATGGAGGCTGTGACCCTGCTGGGCTCTCTGTTCCAAAAGCCTCTTGTAGCAGGAGCTGACTGCAGTGTGGATGACTGCAGTGTGTAAAGACACTTGATTTGCACCACAAGTCTTCTAAATGCACACCTGCTGCGTCATATGGCACCACAACAGGGATCCATTCCAACGGTGGAGGAAAAACAGCATCACATTTACTGAGAGAGGGTGGCCAGTCTCAAAGACTGGTTCTGTCCATTTTCAAGGGTAAGTCTATGACACTTTTTACTTTGTAGTTGCCATTTAAACCCTGGGTAAGTTGAGCTTGCTCATCTGGGTTACAGTAAACAATCCCTGTCTTCAAGAGACTGGAAACAAAGTATATGCCCAGCAGTAGGGAGTGGTGAAAGAAATGGTAGATATTGTACAATAATCTAGTAGAGCAGGTGTTTAAAAAAAAAAAAAAAGTGGGAGCTCTCAGTGTTCTGATCTAGAAAGATCTCCAAGATACAGTGTCCTATGAAGATAACACGTTGCAGACTGGTATGGAAAGTTTGCTACTCTGTGCAAAAAGGGAGGGGAGAGATGCATTTGTATTTACTTGTGTATACTTCAAAAAGTTGAAAAGATCCACAAAAAGCAGATAGCAATGATTACCCCCGGGGGTCCACTAGGCAGCCAGGGGACAAAGGCAGGAGAGAATTCTTCCACTGAATGCTTTTAAAAAAAAAAAAAATTATAATTTTAAAAAAATAACATAAATTTCACCATCTTTACCATTTTCAAGTGTACAGTTTGATAATGTTAAGTGTATTTACATTGTTGTGTAACAACACTAAATGCATTTTAACACTTCTGTAAATTTTTGGACCATACAACTGTATTGCCTATTTTAAAAATTAATTTAAAAATGATTATGCACAAATACATCACTGATGTCTCTCTCAGTTGAGTAAAGAGTTAAAAAAAAAAAAACCTTGCTTTGAAATCACTGAATTGAATTCCAATCCTGTCCCTGCCAGTTACTGGCACTGGGAAAGTCAAGTTTATGTCTCTAAGCTTTAGTCTCCTTGTTCTTCAAAATGCACATAAAAGTGTTGCCCCTCAAAGCATTGTCAGGAGCATTAAATGAGAATTCTTGCAAAGCACAGAGCACAGAATCCAGCCCAAAGTGTGCTCTGAGTTCACAATGACTATTATTTTTTTCAGTGCATCAGGAAAATGGCTGGACAAAAGGGATGGCTTTGAGCCAGGGTAGGGGTTCTTAACTTTTGGAGCACCAGAAACAGAGCACAGCGTCCCAAATGAATTGTGTACTGAGTTTCTGATGCAGCCCCTTCCCCAGCGGCTCTCTCCACGCCCAGGGTCCCACTCAAACCCCCTGAGCCAGAACCTAGTAGAGGGGACCTGAACCTGTTTTAACACTGCCCCTTTAAGCTGGGCGCATCAAAGCTGGAGAACAGCTGAGTTGAGGTGTCCTATGCCCCTGGGTTTCACCTCCTGGCCTCCAGCTGCAAAACCCAATGGACTCACAGTTCACAGTTCACGGTCCACTAGGTGGACTCCGGGGAGGCCGGAGGTGGCAGGCCCAGGCCCACTGACTGGCAGATGTTGTCACTCTGGACGGAGAGAAGTTCCCAAGTCATCACCAGAGAGTGTTAAGAAAGAGAGCTCTGGGGAGCAATTTCCCCTCATGTGACCCGGGGGTGGGGGAAGGCGTGGGGCAGGCCGCCCTCCCCGCACTGACATCTGGTGACTTCTTTCCACCTGGAGCGGCAAAAGCAGAGTGCAGTGTTCCAGTGAAACCGTGTTGAGCTCCCGACGCAGCCCCCGGCCTCCAGCTGCCCGCCCCACACTCGGGGCAGCAGCGGGGGTAGGTGCAGACCCCGTCGCCCCACCCCCGGTGCCTGGAGGTGCCGGTTGCGAGCTTTCCCGTCAGAGAGAAAGGCAAGGGGAAGGGGGCTGCTGCCGCTACCAATCTCCTGGCGGTTCCCTCTGACGTTCTCTGACAGTCTCACACGTGCGTCCACTTTGCATCCCAGGCCGCCTTGCCACCTGCTCGCGCAGGCTGTGCGCGCCGGATGACCCGGCTCCGGGCGCAGCTGGCGCCGCGGGGACAGCAGAGGCCGCCGCTCGCAACTTTCCCGGGAGAGCAGGTGCCTGGCGCGCCCAGGGCTCGGTAAAACTGGGTAAGCGGCGGGTGAGACCCGAAGTCATTTCCCGTGACTCTATCCCGGGTCTACGCAGCAGAGCTGACCGGAGGGTGAGAGACCGAGAACGTGTCAGTGACGAAATGGAGTCGTCCCGCTGGGTCGTCCGGGACTCCGGCACCCGGACACGTGGACTTCCTCAAAGATCTGTGCTGGGAGCACATCCCCCTCAGGGACAGGGGACTTGGTCCTGAAACACCGACCCCGTGTTTCCCACGCTGAGTCACTAACATCCCCCTGCATGATTCTGGACATACCTACAGGCCACCTGCGTTATCGTTGGCTTAATATTTTTCTTACAATCAATTCCTTTTTAAAGTTACATATAATGATTAGGGAAACAGTTTATTGTTACATGAACTGGAAGCCCAGCATTTCTTGCCAAAACAGAAGAGAACTGTAAAATAAATACACAGCAGTTAAGATTTCTTAAAAGTCTGGCTGTTTACTACTGAAAATCATGTGATACACCATTGGTGGTTGTGTTTTCCACACTTTAGGAAAAACTCGGATTCCAGTGCAAACTCCTCCAGGAATTCTGAATGAAATTAAGCAAAAAATGAGAGAGAGGGGGTGACATTTTTGCCCCATTGCTAAAAAGTGAAGCTTGGCTGAAATTCTGTACTGAAGCTACTTCCATGGCCTTCCTGCAGGATGCACATACTGCCAGAAATTGCGAGTTATTTTTCACTAGGAAGCTGGAGGGGAAGGGTGGAGACCTGGCTTCCTGCGCGCCTTCCCCACCCTGAGCTCTGATATCAAGTGTGATGGTATCACAAGGTAAGGAGGTCCTTAGAAGTCACTCCCCTATGTCTGAGGATTGATTCCCTCCCACATCCTTGTTCTTCCCCAGCTTATTGCCTGCTGTGGAGGCCACCTACGGCTGGGGCATGGGCCAGAACAGCAGGCAGGACCTGGGTGTCCTCGCTAGACACGGCCCTCCCTAGACATGGTCTCAGTGGGCTTATTGTTAAAGAGATCTTCCTAGACCAGGCATGGTGGCTCACACCTGTAATCCTAGCACTTTGAGAGGCCAAGGCAGGAGGATCGTTTGAGGCCAGGAGTTCAAGACCAGCCTGAAAAACATAGCAAGATCCCATCTCTACATAATATAAAAAAATTAGCCAGATGTGGTGGCGCACACCTGTAGTCCCAGCTACTCCAGAGACTGAGGCAGGAGAATTGCTCAAGCCCAGGAGTTTGAGGTTGTAGTGAGGTATGATGATGCCACTGCACACTAGCCTAGACAACAAAGCAAGACACTATCTCAAGATAAAACAGAAAAAAATAGATCTGTTCACTCTGGGTTAGGGTGTAGGGAAAGATAACCATGGGACTATGGGCAAGGCACTTCCCTCTTAATCTTGGTTTCCTTACCTATAAAATAAAGAGGGTGGATCAGACAGGGCCTTATAGTTAGAGCCATCCCCAAGCCCCTCTCCAGCCTAAGACTTGGAGCTGTTAGAGGTTTAAGTTGCCTCCTGGCCACTCCTGTCTTCCAGTGAGTGCACACAGGACTTTTTTAACAAGGTGTGTAGACAGTCTCATTTCTTTGAGAACCAGGAGACTGTGGTCAAGTAGGAGGAAAAGCCTCCTCACTGTGTCCTGTAGTCCTGGAATGTAGAGAGGTTGTCCCTCTTGTTCTAGAAATCTTTAGGTCAAGAAGTCCCAATTGTTGGTTCTGGGAAGCCCCTGAACTAGCCTGGTATGAATTTGGGTGTGGGAAAGTTCAAGGGCAAGCAAAGCAGGCCTCTGCCCCTCGGGCTCTGCAGGGGAGTCTTCGATGTGAAACTGCTGTGATGGTTCTGGCTCTGTCCCTTCCTAGTGGGGGGAACTTCAGACAAGTTACTTAACCTCCCTAAGCCTCAGTTTCTTCATCTATAAAATGTGCACAATACCTACTTCATGGAATTGTTTGTGGGGGCTAAATGAGATGATTCATGTAGAGTCAGCCAATCAATATTTGCTGAACACCTACTATACTAAGTGCTTGGTGCATAGCCCAGTTCCTTGTACAGGGTATGCATGCAAGGAGAATTTGGAAAAAGCAGGATAGATAGATAGATAGATAGATAATTTTTTTTCTGTGCCACAGCAATTCCATCCAATCCCCTTTCTTCTACATGAAAGGGGTTGGGCTTCCTCTTGGCATGGTAGCTAGATTCCAAGCAACACTGTTCCACAAGTAAGCATTCCAAGAAAAAGAACGTAGTAGCTGTCAGTCATCCTAAGAATTGGTTTTGGAAGTCCTGGAACAGCACTTCCACTGAATTCTGTTAGTCCATGAGGTCAGGAAGCCAGCCCAGATTCCTGACATGAAGAGAGAAGCTTGCACATGCCAGGAAGGAAGGAGTTGTTGAGGGCCATCTTGGGAGACTGCCGACCACGGACGGGGAATACAACAGTCGGCCCTCTAGATCCCAGCAGCCGCTCACTGGGGCCGTACCGTTTCCTCATTTATTCATCCGTTCGTTGCCTGTCGTCCCCTCTACATCTAAGTTCATAAAAGCAGACACTTTGCTTTGTTTATTGCTATATTCCCAGCACTTATAACAATGTTTGGCACATTGTAGGTGCTCAGTAATATCTGTTGAATGAATGAATGAATAAATAAATAAAGTAATGAGTCATCCAGTTATCCAAACCAGCCACAGGAAGTTGAGTAGGCCAAGAAGTTTTCATGGAAGAAGCAGGACTTGAGCTGGGCTTTAAAGACAGGTAGGCCTGGCAAGAATGTGCTGAGCTAATGAGAGGCAATGATGGCTAGTGGGCACGTAGCCTACTCACTCGCTTGGTGGTCACACAGTCAACTAGGAACCTTAGCCCATTGTTGTTCTACACTCAGGGGAGCGTTCATTAGATTTGGGGTGTGTGTATGTGTGTGTCCCATGGGGAGTCTGCAAAGGGGAGGAGGATACTGAATTCTCACTAGCTCAGTCCCAGGGACAGGGCTTTCTCTGAATTTGCTCTGTAGACCAGTGATTCTCATCTTGGGACAGTTTTGACATGAGGCAATGTCTGGGAACATTTTTGCTGTCATCACATTTAAGAGGAGTGATTGTTACTGGCATTTAGTGAGTAGAGGCTAAGGATGCTGCTAAATATCCTACAATGCACAGGACAGGCCCAAATGTTGATTGTGCCACTGTTGAGAAGCCCTGCTGTAGAGGGTGATGGGGAAAAGCTGTGCGTTAGAGGCATCCCGGAGCTGGCAGACAGCAGGCAATCTCTGCAGTAGCACTTGGCCCAGAGCTGTGTTCCCACCTAAGATGTCTAAGTTTTATAAATAGCTCCTCTCAATATTGTAGCAGTTCTAGCAGTTTGAATTAGTGTTAGAGGAGTTTCAATAACACAGATAATAAAAATTCAAAGGAAATATAAAGGGAGAGAAGTAAAAGATTGGAAGCAACAGGCATCAAGGTCTTCCCGCAGCTAAGGAGAAACAAGCCCTCCACACTTGGAATGCAAGAGTCTACCACCAGTATGCTCTCAAATTCCTCCTCTCAGTCTCCACTCCAGCTTTCCTGGTCCAAGTCACCAGCATCTCATGCCTGGGCCAAGACTCGCTCAGTGTTCTCCCCGGGCTCCCTCCACACTTTCTTCCCCAGAGAAAGGAGAGGGATCTTAGAGCACAAATTAGATGATACATTTGCTGTTTAAAAACCTGGCAAGGCTTTTTTTTTTTTTCTCATTGTACTTAAAAGAAAAGACAAAATCTGTAACTGTTCCACCACATTCTGGAAGATTTGGCTTCACCTACCTCTGGGTGCTCCGGGCCTCAGGGCAATCCAGCCGTGGAGGGTACATGCAGGCCTGCTTTTCATTCTAGCTCAATCCAGCCTCAAGTCATGGCCCCCATGGTCTGATAGTGGAGATGGAGCTGAATTGATCATGTCACACAAGCACACACAAAACTGGCCCTGCTGCCATGAGTGAGAGGGCCACAGTACCCCAGAGCCTATGGCAGGGAGATTTGGCTCATGGGAGAGACCAGTGAATGAACTCTTGACAAAGTTGCTCTTCAATGGAGTTCTGGAGGATGAGGAGTTAACTAAATGAAAAGACAACAGGAATAAAGAACAGCATGTACAAATGCCCTGAGGTGGGGCAAGCTAGGCCAAGTGGAGAGAAGAGTAGAGGTAGGGTAGGCAGGAGAGAGATCTTGTAAGGGCTGCAAACCAAGATAAGGAGTTTGGATTTTATTCGGAGCTTAAGGGGAAGCTTATGGAGTGCCTTAAGCAAGGGACTGAGTGATGAGATTAGCAATTTGAGAAGATCATTCTGGCCGAAGCATCAATATTTGTAAATAATTTCTCCCAGTCTTGTAGCAGTTGCAGCTCTTGAAATTTAGAGAGATGGCCAGGTGCGGTGGCTCACGCCAGTAATCCTAGTACTCTGGGAGGCCGAGGCAGGAGGATCCCTTGAGCTCAGGAGTTGGAGACCAGCCTGAGCAAGAGTGAGACCCCGTCTCTACTAAAAATAGAAAAGATTAGCCAGGTGTGGTGGTGCATGCCTGTAGTCCCAGCTACTTGGAAGGCTGAGGCAAGGGGATGCTTGAGCCCAGGAGTTTAAGGTTGCTGTGAGCTAGGCTGACACCATGGCACTCTAGCCCAGGCAACAGTGTGAGACTCTGTCTCAAAAAAATAAAATTAAAAATAAATAAATAAAAATAAATTTAGAGAGAGGTCAGAAAGAGTATGAACAGACCCCCACAGTTGTCAAAGTGAGAGATGATGGTGGCTTGGACCGGTGACAGGAGATAAGAGAATTTGAATGGTTTGCAAGTTTATTAAAACTTGTGTGTGGTTGCAGCACGGTTGTATTCCTGTTTCTTATTCTAAAGCTCTACATTTGATTACACCAAAAATACAGAACCGAGAAAGACACACCAACCTGGACACTGCTGGCCAGGGAGCATCCTGAGTCTGTTTATCAGGTTGCTCTGGCACGCTGAGCAACATTCCACATGCAGATCTGTCTGGTTTTGACAGGATCCCAAGGCAAGTAGGGTCCAAGCATTAAGAGGTTGGTCACGAGAACACATTATCTCCTCTTGCTCAGTTTTGCACAAGGGCAGAAAGGGGGTTGGGTGCACAAACAACAGGCTTGTTGTCATTACAGCATTGCACATAAGAGCCTCAGCAGAGTTAGACTGCCTGGATTCAAATGCCTATTCCTACTGACACTTACCAGCCCTGTGGAACATTACAGAACCTCACTATGCTTCTGTTTCCTTTAAGATAGGGATGATAACAATAGCAACCACTGCTGGAGTTTTAGGAGGCCAAAACTTTCTGATCCTTCTCAGTTCAGAACTGAGAAAAAAAAAGCAAACATCAGACAGGTAGAGATCCAAATAACATCTCCATTACTCACAAAAGCTGGACTGAAGGATGTGGTTGAGGTGAAGATACTTCACCCAGTCACCAACACAGTGGGCAACTACAAGACAGCAGATAATAGAGCATCCTCTCAGGGGTTACGGTGGCCCCACCCAGCACTGAGCCTTCTTAGAAAGTCACCAGACAGAGAAATCTTCCTTCTTCTCTGGGGAAGAGGCAGATGAAAGCTAGATAGATGTTTCTTCACACTTGGCCCCACTGTGGAGTAGAGTAGGAACCCCTCTCACCTCCCGCTGCCCTTGAAAATATGAGAAAGGAGAATTCGTGATTCTCTCAACACCATCTTATGGGGTTAATATGGGAACTAGAGAAAAATATAGGTAAAGTCTCTGGAATAAAGACTCCATAAAGTTCTTATCCCTGGTGTCAATTCTCCTTGATTGATAAGGCCAGCCAGACAGGCAAGGCTGGTTAACTGAGGGAAGTTGTGGTTCAGAAACTGCATGAAACAAGGGAGTTCTTAAAGGGGGATTTCTCTCTCTCTCTCTTCCTCCTGTTCCCTATACTCAGGAAACCTTGAGAGTTCCCTAAAGGGAAATGCTGACCAACTATGAACTGGCAAGTCTTCCAAACAGGAGGGAAAAACCCAAAGCTGTGTATTTTTGGTGATACATCAACCCAGTTACTTATGAATACAGGTTGATGGCCCACCTTTCTTTTAATGGGTGTGTGTATGCACTACTTCTGTTGTTTTAGGGTGGGATTTGGATTAGGAGGGAGAGTGAAGGGCTGTTGCATGTTTTTCAAGGCAGCCTTCCTCCTCACTCCTTACAATTAAGAAATTAAGAATCACTGCCAGGGAAGTCACTGGGAGCAAACAGGAACCAGCCCCGGGAAAAGCCCTGTCCAATTACTGAACAATAGCCATTCCATTTAAGGTGAGTGCAATGAGGAGACAGGAAATAACATGTTGTGCTGATAGCATACCTTACTGATATACTGCAGTCCTGCATGCAATATATCAGCAAGGCCACACTCACCACCTGACCCTCCTCAGCCAATCCCAGGTCACCTACCTGATGGAGCAAGGCTGCTGGTTGTGTGGACATCAGGGAAAAACCCAGGGGAGCAGGAAGCTGTTGGTCTGTGAGCCTAGTGGTTCTCTTCCTCGTGCTGAGTCACCTCTCACTGGGGTACCAGGAGACCACACCTGCCTGAGTTTCCGAGACATATGGAAACCCCCAGCAGCCGGGATCCCAGACAGTTTTTACCTCGGGTAATCCCTCTTACCAAGCCCATTCCCCCTTGGCATTTCCAGCTGCAAGGTCTTTAGATCCTCTTTTTACACAAATGGAGCAGGCTCCTGGGCCCACAAGTTCACTGTGGTTGCATAATCCACACTAAGATTCTCCATGAAAATTGAGCATTAAATATATTGCTAATTTAGCAATAATAGTTAACATTCAGTGAGCATTTACTGTGTCAGGTACTATATTAATTTTCACAAGCTACATTGTACAGATGAGGAATTAAGACATAGAGAAGTTCAGTAACATTCCCATGACTCCTAACTATCTACTATATCCACGATATTTAGCCCAAGGGAAGGAATCCAATACTTTATCTTGTATAATCTGTTTTCATGGACTCAGAAAATGCAAAAACTGGAAAAGACCTTAGAGATAACTGAGTGTAACCTTTTATTTTACAGATGGGAAAACAGACCCAGGGAAGGGTTAGGGTTTATTTGTCCCAGTCCAGCAGTAAGGTCATGGGTGAGTCCCCATCCCCCACTCCTGTAGTGCTTCTCCCATCAGGAGATATCACTCTCCTGAATTTAATCATTTTTCGTTTTCCAATTCTCCATACGTATGTCCATTTTCCTCTCTTCCTGTTACTATTTTTAGTAAAAGAAATAAAGAGGGAGGGGAAGGAAGGATGGAGGGAGGGAGAAAGAAAGGAGAATGAAAGATCCAATCTGCTTATCAGTTAATGCGAAACTAGGTAATTCAATTGCTAGAACCCTGGTTTGAGCTTCAAGATGTCTGAGGTCAAATCCAATCACTGTGCGACACTGGGTCAGTCTCCTCTTCTGGCTCTGAGTCTCAATTTCCCCAACTGTAAACCCACAAATCTACATCTACCAGATCACCGGAAAACCTCGTGCCCTCATTGAAGAAGTCCTCCTGAGCCGTCGCTTTGCCCTCAACCAACATGGCGACCGCGAGTAGCGGCGACCGCGAGTGACATCGACTTCCGTCGCCCTCACCCTACGCCCCCTTCCCCTGGGGGGTGGCGAGCTTCAGTGACGGCTGCGAGCGGGGCGCATGCGCGGCGGCGGGCGGCGGCGGCGGCGGCGGCGGCGAAGGGGCGGAGGGGTTTGCAGCCGGCAGTTGCTGAGCTGTGGCGGCCGAGGCGCTATGGTGTAGTCGGGCCTGCGGGCGGGCGGCGGAGCGCGGGCGGGGACGAGGCGGCCGGGGCTGGCCGACGCCGCCCGACGGGCTCGGGAGCCCGGCAGCACGCTGAGGGGGCGGCGCCGCCGCGGGCCCCCGGCGCCGCCGCCGCGGGAGGCCGCGCCCGCCATGGCGGCCCGGGCGGTCCTGGATGAGTTCACGGCGCCGGCCGAGAAAGCGGCGCTGCTGGAGCGGAGCCGCGGCCGCATCGAGGGCCTGTTCGGCGTGAGCCTGGCCGTGCTAGGCGCGCTTGGGCTCGAGGAACCGCTGCCCGCGCGCATCTGGCTGCAGCTCCGCGGGGCGCAGGAGGCGGTGCACAGCGCCAAGGTGAGTCCGGCCGCCGCCCCCGCTCCCGCCTCCCGGCTGGGCCTGAGCCGCGGCCTCCGCTCGTTCGCGGTCTCTGGACTGCCGGCCGCGCGGGAACGTGGCGAAGCGCGGAGCCCGAGAGCGGGGTCTCGGGAGCCGCGAACCTGCGCTCTGGGATCCAGAGCCGTGTGACCTTGGACTAGCGGTTTCCTCCCGGGGGCCTCAGTTTCCCCATTTGACGAAAGCTCCTGCCTCCGAGGACTGTGGCGAGTGTGGTAGTGGATGGTGTGTAAAAGCATAGAGCACGGTGTCTGGCGCGGAGTAAGCGGCTGTAAAGTTGCCTGTTGTTGTCTGCCCCCAGCCCCCAGGATGGTACGCAGGGCCTGGTGCCTGGGCCCGCAGCCTCCCTGTGCACCCTCCCAGCCCTTTTTCTCCGCCAAGGCCTCCGCTACAGGGGTCCTGATCCCTTTTGGGATTGCAGTTCCCCTTGAGACTTGAGAAAAACTGTAATAGTAGTAAAACGCTCAGCGAATATCAAAGAGAAGATATTTAATAGTAGTGTTAAAAATAGCAGTATTCCTTGTATCGATGTTCTGTACAACTAGCATTTATATAATGCTTATAGCATATCGGACGTAACGCTAAATGTTTTAGAAGGAATATGCAGCCGGTAAGAAATCTAATGAGGTAGATTTTATTACCCCCACCCACTTTTTTTAAATTAACAGCTGGGGAAACTGAAACTGTAAGTGGTGACTCACCTTCTGTCTAAATCAGCATTTCAGAGTTTTACCTTCTCGACACCTCCACCTACTTCTCTCCCTTCCCAAGCCAGAATACAGCAACAAAGTTTGCCTCTCCTCCCAGGTAACCAAGTTTCTCCAGGTTTTCCCATCTCCTGTGTAGGGCAGTAGGATTCAGATGTAGGGTGTGTGTTTCCAGAGCCCTTGTTTTGATCCTTGCCTCCCGAGTGATGAGCCCTCTCTTCAAGGGGGGGCTGAGGGGGACTCTTTTTTTTGACATCCTTCACAAATTTCACAGGGCTCTTGAAGAATCTGAGTAGCTCTATCTCCTGACGTTCTTAGATTTAACAACAGCAATAAGATCATGGATGCTTGCCTTTAACATGTTTAGAGGAGATGGGGCACCTAGCTGTATGATTCTTCTCCACAGCTTAACTTAAAACATTGTAGACGTTGAATCACGTTTGCTTTCCTGTACTTAATTTTTTTAATCATTTAGATTTCAGACAGCTGGTCTAACTTCTTCCTATTCCGCTCTTTTCTTCCCAGCTATTTAATATCTTCCACTCCCTGGGGCTAAAAAGTTTGACATGACTAAGTCCTGTTTGTTCTTCTGAAAGTCTCATATACATTCATTCTTCTCCTTTCCATTGCCCTTGCTGCAGTTAAGATCTTTATTCTTGGTGTGTCCTCTCCCTTTACTCTGTTGCTCCCTCCTTCCTTGTGTTAGAGTAATCTAACTTGCATTAGAGTAATCCTCCCACAAAAAGTCATTCTCCTGCCCTGGGACATACTAGGACCTCCTGTCACCTGTCCTAAATTCCTCCTCTGCCTTCGACATTGCTTATTAATCCAACCTCACCTTATTTTTACGATGTTCAGTTTTAGCAGCTCTCAGTTTAAACCTCCACTGTAGTCTAACTGCCTTTGCTCTGTGTTCTGCCTGCCCCCAGTTCTGCTTTTACTCAAGATTGACCCCAATCATGGAAAGTGCTTCCTTTGTTCTGCAGAAAGTCCTGCCAGACCTTTTCAACTGCAGTTCTCTTAGCTGTCCCTGCCACACAGTTTAGCCTAAGCTGATTGGGAAAGGGGTGTCTTACAATATCTTGGTAGTATTTGTCCCTGTTTATCTTTGTGATGTGTATTACTCATAATTCAACCCTGCCAGTTGTAAGAAATCCGTTTTTTTCCCCTCTCGAGACTCATGGGTAAGAGTTGAATGCACAATCAGGGCTTTTTGTTCTTGTTAATTTGTTTTGGAGCTTGTTTTACCTTTTTTTTTTTTTTTTGGAGGAAGAGAAAGCCATTAACTTGATTTAAAAAATTAAGAACAGGAAAGCAAACTTAATTTAGCGTCTGTAGTATTTTCAGTTAAGCCATGGAGAGGAAGGTTTGGAGGAAGGAAGATTTAGAGTCAAGAAGAATTTTTAAACTAGCTGATATAGAGTCTCAGATCAAAATAAGATGAAATCAACTGTTCTCCCACCAAGTGACTTACTTTGTTTTCTTGTTTTCAAAATGTTAATTCACTGCTTTTTGTAAATGCTGGAGTAGAAGAGAATGTGGAGATTTAGTTAGGCCTCCATTTATTCAGAATAGGTGAGCTGGGAGTTAACTGTTAGAAAGTGATAATGCCCAGGGATATTGAAAAAGGGCACTGGTCTATAAGGGTGGCCACTTTCCTTAAAGCGGAAATTTCTTGGAGGATGCAGCACTTTAGCTGGGCTGTGAAGAGCCAGGAAGATTCCCAGATACCTAGCATTCCAGACAGGTTGTTGTGAGCAACGTCCTAGAAGCCAGAAAACACACGGAATGTTGGGGTCTCCCAGAGAGAGATGAAGCCTGAGGACCCAAATGCCAGGCTAAGGCCATTGGGATATAGTCAGTAGGGAGTCAGTGAGGGTTTTGAGAGGGAATGAATTTGCCCGAAACTCTGTGTAGGATAATTTGGAGGCAGAAAGACCCAACAGTGGAAGGAACATTGTTTCAAGTTAGAGTTGGGCATGAATGGGGGGTAGGGGGCAAGGTTTTCACAGGGACTTGGCAGCTGAGTGGATGTCAGGATTTAGGGGTAAATCTTAAGCCTGGTGGCAGGAAAAATGGTTGATTATGTTGTTTGACCTGTTGGGGGGGCTACCAGGTAGTGGACATTTAAGGAAAATGTCTCACGTGCCAGGAAGTGTACCAACTGTTGCTCCTTGAGCTGGAAGAACCCGCAATCCTGTAGGGCAGACAAGCGGGGAAACAAATAGTACAGTGTGATACATGTAACAGTTGTGTGTGCAAGGTGTTACAGTAATACAGGAAAGGAAGGGTTGCTCTGCCCTGCTGCGTTCTAAAGGATGAATGGGAGTTTGCCAGAGGACAGTGAGTTCCTGGCAGAAGTAAGAGCATGTGCAAAATCACAGGGACGTACAAGAGTGCGGCTTTATCACGGATTCCTCAAGTGTAGAGGGAGAAGGGAGGAAATTGCCAGAGATGGAAAGGGACCTCCTGAAGAACATGGATTTTATTCTGCAGGCAGGCAGTGGAGAGTCATGGAAGAGATGTAAGGACACGAGAGACTTATGTTTCTAAAAATCTCTCAGCTTGTGCTAGTCAGTGTGTGCTGTTGCTAGTTTGCAATGATGTACAGAAATTGAGAGTAAGTGTTCAGCAACTTTCGTGGCCATTTGACATTACTACAGGGGCTAGAGAGGCAATGTCTGAGAGTGAGAGGAAAACCAGAAGAGAGCATTGTCCATAGGGTCCCCAGAGAGAGGGGCTGAAGTCAGTGGTGGTAGGCATCACAGAAGCAAAGGAGTTCAAGGATTGAATTTCAGAGGAAATGAAGGTACTGACTAGCTCTTGCCTCATTCACAAAGGAAGAGATTAAAGGTGCAAAGCAGGGTGGGATCTTCCCATCCAGGCAGTGGCGGAAAGGGATGAAGTTGAGGAGATTCAGGCTAGGGAGTGAGATGAGTTGGAACACTTCTTTTAGATCAAAGGACCACAGACTCCTGGGACCAGGTGGGGAGGCTGTAGGAGGTGGCTGTGTGGTAGGGAGGAGGGACTGTGGTGACCTAAGGCACTCTGCCTGTCGCAGAGGGCAAATGCCTGTGCACATAGTATTAGCCGCTTACACAGTGTGGGCTCAGTGATATCTAATCTCATTATCCTAGAGAAGCCAGGAGTCTGGATTTCATTATGTGAAATCTTTGTGTTTTGTTTTTCTAAGTGGCAACTAATTTAGGTTTTAAAAACCATACACACTGTGAATTACATTAATAAAAATTTTCTTTTTAAAGTATATATTCTAAAAAACAAAAAACAGCTATGTATGCTAAACAAAGCACGTCAGTGGACCAAATTCAGCTTTTGCACTGCCTTTTTAGGACCTCTACTTTAAATGGTAGGAAACAGCATTTGTAAGATACACATCTATTTTCCCACTTGAAGAAGAAGCCAGTTGAAGACCCTAATGGCTTACATACAGTACAGTCTCAGTAAAGTAGAATACTGGTTCATCCCAAGGGAGGGAGGGTGAGAGCTTAAAAACAGTGGAATGTGTTAGGTGCAGTGGAACTGCTGGAAGTGTATTGGAAAAGAAAGACCCAGAAGGTTTGTGGGAATGAAGTAAGGGCCAGGGAGGTTAGATAGCATGAACTTTTAAATGTAACTTGAGGCAGAAACTCAGGCAGCTGATACTCTCCCTCCCCCAGGGGCTAATGTTGCCAGCACACAAGGCCTGGAGGTGGAGGGGGCTAAAGTACCATTGAGCAAGGCAAAATGGGGCTCAGGAAATGTTTCTGAATGGGTCAGCCTTGCCTAGGGACAAAGGCAGGTGAAAGCAAGAGAGGTACAATGAACTGTGAGAATAAAGGAAGGGACAGGATCTTAGACCCTATTCCCTCCTAGACTCAGGGAGTCACGAACACAAGGACAGGTAAGCATTGGAGAATTCTGGAAGTTGTAATCAGAGGAATTTCAGAGATCAGATCTTGGATATGAAAGAATTCTGAGGATGATTCTGAGGGCCAAGGAGTGCTTCAGTGGTTGTGGGCAAAGTGGAAGTGTTCTTTCATCTTAGAGAAGCGAGAAGATAAGAGGAGATGGAAATGTGAAGTATCTGGAGATAATGTAGTACCTCGCTCCAGGAAGTTGGGTGCTAAAGTCAGTCAGTGAGTCAGGAGCCTGTCCTGGAGGTTAACAAACAGAAGACGAGTGATTGGCAGTAAATGGCGTGGCTGCTTGTTCCCATTGTCTCTCCATGAATTTTTTGGGTGTCGAATTTGCTAACCACAGCTGCCCATCAGTTGATGTTTTGTTTCAAGCATTACCTCCTGGCAGTGTGTAGACACCTTCAGGCATAGCCAGTGACCTTCCCAGAGTACCAGCTGGAGGACTTACAAGGACAGTAATTGGGAGGTTTAACTAACTGGTCTTAAAAAAATGGAAATTATAGTACATCCACGAAACTAAGACAATTGTCCAATCCATTTTTAATTTGTGAGGAAAAGAAAGAGGAATAGAGGGTCTTTACGAAGAGCTAGTAATTGACCTTTTCCCAGTTTTTACTTACATGTTTGTGGAGTAAGGGAAGAAAAAAATGTAATTCAAGTACAAGTGGCCTGTTAACAGCACTGACTTCAGAGGGTTAAAGTTGACTCTGTGTTGTTTTACTTAGTTTTTGGTGAGAAGAGCTTAGTACCTGTTTTCATGAATGAGTTTTTGAACAGTTGATTCGTTCACGAAGGAAATAATTCATAAGTGTAATACTGGGTAGTGACATGGAGTTCTTGTTTTGATTTTACCAGAAAGGAGTTTGGTGGCCTTTTAGTACTTCCTAGAATGATAGTTTTTACTCAGTATGCTTGTGAAAATCATCTTCTTAAGAAACAATAGTTTGTTCAGTTTCTTATGGTTACTGTTTGGAGGGGCATACTGGTGTATGTTGAAATAAGGAATACTCACAGTGTGTCAAAAGTGGATTGCTCATGACTAGTTTCCCTTCCCTATCTGTCTTCCAGCCAGTATTGTAAGATTTTAATTAAATCAAGGACCACATCTTTTTCCGTGTTGGCTTTTTACTAAATTGGTGTGATCATATGAGATTAGAGGTCATGAGTTTCAAAAACAAAAATATAAGGGGAAAATCCTTGCAGTAATTAATTAAAGAACTTTTTCTAAAAAATCAGTTTTTTGGGTGAAAACAACATGAAGAAAATTTTTTTGCTTAAAGGAACTGAATTTTTTAAAAGATTCCTTTCAACTTAAGGAAGGTTTTTTTTTTTTTTCCCCCCAGCATTCATCACTTCCAGCTTTAATTTCTTTTTTTTTTTTATTTCAGCTTATTATGGGGGTATAAAAGTTCAGGTTATGTATATTGCCCATGTCCCTCCCATCCCCCCGAGTCAGAGCTTCAAGCGTGTCCATTCCCCAGACAGTGCACATCGCACTCATCATGTAGGTATACACCCATCCCCTCCCCCCACTCCCCACATCTGTCCGACCCCCAATTGGTGTTATTCCCAAATGTGCACTTAGGTGATGATCAGGGAAACCAATTTGCTGGTGAGTACATGTGGTGCTTATTTTTCCATTCTTGGGATACTTCACTTTTAAGGAAGGTTTTGTTTGGTCTTAGTGCTGACAGAATTAGTAATTTACATTAGTTGATGAATAAGACTGCATGAATAAATTTACAGCTGAATTTTTTGCATGAAAGTCATTTGTTATTATGGCACCTTTTGGTTGAAACTGGTTATATACCAGTCATCTGGGATCTTTCTCCATTCTTAAACCAACATATTTAATTCACACTTATGTTTTATTATTGACCTTCCCATTTTAAAAATTAAGATAATGAAGTTGTTACTTTGTTATAACAGGTTAATGCAGATTGATGTATCTGTGTTAGGTAGTGGATTTGCCTGCAATAATAGAAGCCTATAAAAAATAAGGATTTAGTTTTCTTTCATTTAAGAAGTCTAAAGATAAGCAGCAGTCCAGGGCTAAGTAGTTGTTAGGCACTGTATCCTCATGGTCACAAACGATTGCTCCAGCTCCAGCCAGCTCCAGCTATCAGGTCTCTGTTTCAGGAAAGAAGAATGGAAGAGAAAGTAACCCCAATAGATTTCTGCTTACCTCTCGTTGTCCAGAACTATACCATGTGGCCACTATGGCCACTATCAGAGGGAACTAGGAAATACTCAGTTGTAACTAGGCACATTGTGCTACCCTTCACAAAACCTGGATTCTGTTATTAAAGAAATTGAACGTGGATATTGGTAGACAGCAGGGCTGCCACATCACATTATCAACTTTTTAACATATACCCTCACTCCATGCCATTTTTTGTTTTGTTCTAATAAATGGAAATGTTAACAAAAAAGGGTGCTTCTTATTTTCAATTTTTTTTTTATTATTAAAATGTAATTCTTAAAACTGCATAAGGCAGGGCACCGTGTCTCACACCTGTAATCCCAGCACTCCAGGAAGTTCAAGACCAGCCTGGGCAAAAAAAAGAAAAAGTAGCCAACATGGTGGTGTATGCCTATAGTAGTCTCAGCTCCTCAGGAGCCTGAGGCAGGAGGATCACTTGAGCCCAGGAATTCCCAACTGCAATGAACTATGATTCCCACCACTGCACTCCAGCCTGCATAACAAAGAAAGACTCTGTCTCTTTAAAAAAAAAAAAAAAAAAAAACGTGAGCATATTTATTTAACTTATTTTTGAGGGAACCAGCTGCATTGAAACTGGTTCAAGGACCATTGGGGGGAATTAGTATAGGTACTAAAAAAAAGAATGAATAAGATTGCTAGGTTGTATACAAAACTGGTTAATATCCTTCTGAGAATGTGGGAATAACAAATTCAGTTTTTCCTGCTATACATACTCTAATATGCCTCTGACACCAGATGTGTGGGAGTTTTTCCTCTAAGCCTCAATTTTGCCAGAAGTTGTAAAAGTACAGCCCCACCCCCATTAGCCCCTTAGGAATTTTGACATAGGGTTTAAAAATATAGTTACAGTTTCTTGCTTAGGAATCATCCCTACTTACTGCAGCTGTGTTTGCAGTCCTAGTCCTGTGACCACTGTATCCGGTAGGGGGAAAAAATTGAGGTGTTTTGGGGAAGAAAGGAAAAGTTATAGTTGATATACCAGTATACTCCTCAGATATCCCAGTCCTCCAGACTTTTACCTTAATTCCATCTACCCTTATTTTCCTAACTGTAGCCTCTGTTAGGACTTTATCAACAGGTTCTGGTTTTATAATAACTAGGTAGGGGAAGTATTCCCTGGCCAGAATAACATCCACTCTCCTAAAACATTCAGGTAAAGGAGATACAACTTTACATTAAGCCTGTTTAAACATTCCAATTTATATAATCCTGTCAAGCCTTTTTATTTTCTCTCAGGGCTTCACCAATGGATGTTGGGACCATAGTGTGTGGGGAACCCATGTCAAAGAGTTTCAGGAGTTTCTGTTCACCACCTCCTGACCATTTTTACTCACTTTGGGTCTCCAGCAGAGGGCTGAGCAAAGGGACCCTTGCTCTTCAGCAGTCTTTATCTTGATTAATCTGCCTGACTCTTGTCCTAGGCAATTTCATGTCAGATTCTTCATTATATTCTTTGCCTTCTGACTTGGAATTTCTCCAAACTGGGGTAAAGTTGGGGGACCAGCAGGATCTCTCTCTGGTCCCCACGGCTTTGATAGTATTGTACTAACCTTTGTTTTAACCCCATCAATTTCACCTCATTTCCTAATAACCTAAAGATTTCCACCCTGCTGGGATGGGCCCTGTGACTCTTCCCTTTCTTTTTCCTCTTAGTTTCATCCCAACAATATATTCTTTATTTACCTTATTTCTTAATGACCATTTTAAAATATTCACCTTCCTGGGAGGAGTCCTTTTGCTCCCCTCATTCTCTTACTAATTCACTTAATGTTTTTATTAGCATCTGTAAGAACCAGGGAAAGCTGAGACAGCAAATCTGATCAGGCTTCCTGAATTCTTTTTCAGTTTTGCAGCAGTAAGGTTATGTCGGGGTTCCACATTAAAAGGATGCTCTTAACCACAGCATTTACCATGACCTGGGAAACAGGCATATTCAGTGGGTGAATATGGTCATAAAGCCAGCCCCACATGGCTCGCATACAAGGCATATCAGCTACTTCATCTGGGGTATTCTACTTGGATTTATAGGGGGAATTGGGCTGTCCCCCTTTTCAGGGTAAACATACTTCAGAGTGGCTTTTATCCAGTCCGTCAGGCTGGCTGTTCCCTCAGGAATAACCTGTGTGTCTGGATCACATAGCCATCTGTGATTGTTCCATAGGGAGCTGTGTGTCCTGCATCCACCAAAAAACACTCTTGCGCTCTGCGGCATTGTGCAAAAGCTTATATACCCTAAATCAGTTACTCTCAAAATCTCCTTTAGTAAAGGCTCTTCAGGAAGTTCATGCCAGTTTACAAATGAGACAATTCCCTCACACTATACCCTTGTAGGGATCTAGGGAAAACTCCCCCTTCCCATTCTGAAGGTTCTCTGAACATAACTGACACAAGGACAGTTTAATAGGAGAATGGGCTTACAAATTTACTGAAGTAAGGGATGGAGAGAGATCAACTCCCCAATGGAATGTAGAAACTTAATATACTCTTTTTCCTAGAGGAGGCTGGAGACAGTGAATGTGGACCTAGAACACAGAAATTAACTTGTAAATGAGTCTCTTTGGAATTTGAATGAACCCGAGGGACAGGCATCACCTTGTGTCTGAGACCATCTAGGGGTGCTTGTATTCTTCAGTCTTTTCTGCAGTAAATTTTGAGGTAGCAGGGAGGGGATGAAAGGCAATTGGATTTCTTTTGGTAAGACTGTCTTGATTGGATAAGGAAATTCCAGAGAGTCCTTTTAATGTTCAAAACCAGCATGCCTAAGTGTCATATTTTGGGAATTATTTTCCACACCCCAATACCCTGTAGTTTCTCGGTTTTGCTTTTCCCCTACATTGACTGCCTTCTTGGAAACCACAGGTCTTAGAGGTACTTTCTATTGTCCCTGCATAAGTTTTCCCTTGAGGGGCCAGCATTGAGGCTGGTGGCTAGAGTTCAGGTCCCTTGCCCACCGCCCAGTGAAGACAAAAGACACTGAGACAGCAGGGGTTGCAGCAGAGAAAGAGTTTTATTTCCCAAGACGCCAGGTGAGGCAATGGGAGTAATTTCTCAAATCCATCTCTTCGAGAATTTTGGGTCTGAGGTTTTTAAAGGTGGTTTGGCAAACAAAGGGCTAGGGAATTGGGTCTGCTGATGGGGGGCAGGGATGAACTCATAGAGTTGGGATGCGGAAATTATCTCCCAGTTGGGAGGTTCCTGGGTAGGGGGTTTCAGGGCTTTTAGATCTGTTTCCACGCCTGTCCCTGGTCTGTAGGTCCCTGGAATGCAGAGTCTGAAAAACACCTCAAAGACCAGTCTTGAGATTCACAACAGCAAAGTTACCGTAGAATGACAAGTCGTGGGATTTACAGTAGCAGTGTTACCTGTAGAAGTAGTGGGAGGAGTCAGAAATCTTGCTCCCCTGTCAGGGAGGATAGTGTCATTAAGCAGTGACCAGTTACAGCAGCAAGGGAGTTAGGGAGCAATGGCTGGTTAACTTCTGGCTATATCTATACTTTTATAAAAATCAGACTTTGATTACTATTTATACCTTGGGGCTGTACATTATTTTAATATAGATGGTTTCAAAACTGACTGAAATCTGAGCTTTGGCTAGCAGAAAGATCCATCCCAGCACTCTTTTTACTTTCATTTTACTATTACAGATGACAGTAGCCAAAGGATTGTATAGTTTGCTTTTTTTCTTACTAGTTTGTATTACCAAACCCAACTGGGGTCTGCTCACCCGAAGCAGCAAAGCCAAACACTGAAGCCAAGAGTTGTAGTGGGAGAAAGAGGCATTTTTATTGCATGGTGCCATGCGAGGAGTACAGGCAGTTGACACTTAGGACCCAAACTCCTCAATGGCTTACAAGCCAGGGTTTTTAAAGACAGCACAATTATCAATCGGTACATGGAGGTTATACATTGGCTTGGCCCAAAAAGGTGGGATATCCTGAAGTGGAGGGCCCTGTGGTCATAGGTAGAGTCCAAGATTCTTGGAGTATTAAGACGGTTGTTGTAGGCCCCCACAGGAGGAAATGTAGAACAAAGAATGATTAGAGTTCAATTCCTCAGTTCCTCCTTATCTGCATTTTCCATCTAGTGGGTGTTTCTGAAAAACTACTCAACATATGATAAGATGCCATCTTTTAGTTTCCATGGGGAACCAAAGCACCTCGTGGCTCTGGCTGGCTTGGAGGGCCATTGTTTTCATCAGGTTGCCCATTACTTTTCAAGGCTAGCCAGGTGCTTGGAATTTCCCCTGAAGGGACTCAAGATTTTCCTTTATTTCCATGCTTGGGGGGGCCAGCAGACTCCTAAGAGGGGTGCCTGTTCCATTTCATTTGCATTTCCTTATGCATCTGGTGAACCAGCTCCCCAGGAGTTGCTGGATCCATCTCTTAATTCCATTGGTGACTTTTACCATTAATAATTGATTGCAGCACAATTGCTGCTCAGTGTCATGAGTGACCACATGACCACCCAGGAACCAAAAATTTTTCATCCCTTACCCTTTTATCCTCTTTCTTCCCAAACCACATTTCTGTGAGCTGGAGTTGTTTTAGTGAATCCTAATTCTGACACCAATTCTGAGAATATAGGAATAAATTCAGTTTCTCCTACTGTACTCTTAAAACATGCTTATAGAATAACACCAGATATGGCCGGGCGCAGTGGCTCACGCCTGTAATCCTAGCACTTGGGAGGCCGAGGCGGGCGGATCGTTTGAGCTCAGGAGTTCGAGACCAGCCTGAGCAAGAGCCGAGACCCCGTCTCTACTAAAAATAGAAAGAAATTAGCTGGCCAACTAAAAATATATAGAAAAAAAATTAGCCGGGCATGGTGGCGCATGCCTGTAGTCCCAGGTACTCGGGAGGCTGAGGCAGTAGGATTGCTTGAGCCCAGGAGTTTGAGGTTGCTGTGAGCTAGGAGGACGCCACGGCACTCACTCTAGCCCGGGCAACAAAGCGAGACTCTGTCTCAAAAAAAAAAAAAAAAAAGAATAACACCAGATGTGTGTGGGGGGAAGGATTTCCCCATACATCAAGCAGTTGACTCTGCAGCAGTGAACTCCAGTTAGTGTCCTCCAATGCATTTCCTACACTATCTACCTGGGTATAGCATCAGATCCCACAGGTTGAGGGCTCAGACTCACAAGAATGCCTCTTACTTCCAAGGCCAATCACAAGCCCCCGGTTTCAGTTGTGCTTCTGACTGGCTATAAATTGGAATTCCCACAACCCCCTTCTTGGGTTCATTTAATTTGCTAGAGCATATCGCAGAACTTGGGGAAACACGTTTACCAGTTTATTATAAAAGGATGTTCCAAAGGCTACCAGTGAGATGCATATGGTGAGGTATGGGGGAAGAGGTGAGGAACTTCCATACCCTCTACAGGTGCGCCACCCTCCAGAAACCTCCACTTGTTCAACTTTCTGGAAGCTCCTTGAACCCAGTCCTTTAGGGCTGCAGTCCCCAATCCCAGGGCCCCGGCCCGGTATCCGTCCATGGCCTGTTAGAAAATGGCCTCGTTTCACTGCCTGAGCTCTGCACCACCTCGCGCCCCACCCCCTGCCATGACACCCCATCCCCTTACTCTCTGCTTTGTGGAAAAATTGTCTTCATGAAATTATCTTCCCTGGTGCCAAAAAGATTGGGGACCACTGCTTTAGGATTTTCTTCATGGAAGCTTCATTACACAGACATGATTAATTAAATCACTGGCATTGGTGATTAGCTTAACCTTTAGCCCCTCTCCGGAGGTTGAGGGGTGGGGCTGAAAGCGTCAACCCTGTAGATCTGCTTTGGTATTTCTAGTGACCAGCCCTCATCCTGAAGCTACCTGGGGACTGCTAGCCATCAGCCAATTCATTAGCATATAAAAAGATACATTACTTTGAAGAGTCTTAAGAATTTTAGGAGTTGTGTGCCAGGAAGGAAATAAATATTTCACAATCCTACAGGGTAATGAAACCATGTTTTGGGGATTGTCTTTTATACCAGACAATTTGTCAAACAAAACGTACATTCTCAGGAGCTCACTTTGACTTGTGCTGAAGGGTGGGTCTCCCCAGTCTATAGATTGGTATAAAAAAAAAAAAGTGTATTCTCCGAGAGCAGCGATCCCCATCCTTTTTGACACCAGGGACCGGTTTCATGGAAGACAGTTTTTCCATTGGCGGGGCGGGTACTGGGGACCACAGTCCTAGAGCATACATTGGCAAACTTTATCTGTAAAGGGCCAGATAATAAATATTTGAGGCTTTGTGGACCACACAAGGTCTCTGTCTTATATTCTTTTTTGTTTTTACATCCCTTTAAAAATGTAAAAAAAAAAATTCTTACCTTAGGGTCTGTATATACAAAATAGTCCCAGGGATGGATTTACACTGACCAGTATGGTGGCCACTACCACAAGTGGCTGTTTATATTTAAATTAATTAAAATTCCATGAAATTAAATACTCAGTTCCTCAATTGAATTTCAAGGGCTAAGTAGTTACATGTAACCAGTGGCTACCAGTTTGGACTGTACAGATAGAGAACGTTTCTATCATTTCAGAAAGTTCTATTGGACAGTGTGCCCTTGGAGTATTAAGTTTGATTGGGCCTGCTAGACAATACTCTGCTTTTACATCGAAAGAACATGCTGCCATTCTTTTACCTTATTTTCAGGGTTTTTGTAATTTTTGTTCATTGTGCCCCCTTGTCATCGTAATACCCAAAGGTTATTCTTGACCACACATACATACAGACTAGCCTTGTTGTATCGGGGTGAAGACAGGAGGTGGTAGCAGCTAGTAAGGCTAGAGAATTTTCCCCTGGAAATTTCATAAGGAATCATAGATTACGCTTTCAATAGCCAGGTGACTTTTTATTTATTTTTATTTTTAACTGTTCTTATTGGTGCCTCTATTCTAAAGCTTGGAAACCTCCAAAAAATCAAGAAAATTGTCTTAATCTGTAGTATCTGTACATTTGGATGAATTCTTCTCTCCTCAGAGTTCACAAAATCTGCTAAAATTCCTGGCCTGCCAGGAAGTGACTTTCTTTAAAGAGCATGTAAGGCTGATGACTGCATCATAGAACAGGCACCAGGCCAGTTTCCCAAGCATTGGTTCCACATATGAGCAGCAATTCTTAATCTTTAATGGTGGCCTTCCCATACCTGATTAAATAAGATTCTTAAACACATCATTCCAGTTATGACCTGGGTTGCACTATCAGTTTATCTAATTCTATCCCAGTAAAAGGGAGGCCGGATTCTTAATGATCTTATGCAGGTAACTACATTGCCATGAAAAGGGAAGAGTCTCGGTGAAATTAATATTTGTAATTCCTGAAGTTTGAAGGATCAGGGAGAACACTTAAAAAACGTTTTATTTCAATTTGTAAAAGCATAGCTTACTAAATTAACCGTTAAAAAAAAAAATGAATGAAAAAGGGCTTCTCCATATACCTGATAGAAGATGAACAGGCTTTAAAATAAACATTCCAAATAACTACAGTTGGATTTCTTTCATTAATTCCTACAGTCTTATTACTTTCTGTTCCACTGGATCTTAGGTCAGTAGACTGCTTTTCAAATGCCGTCTGTATCACAAAGAGTCCCCGAAATCCCAGAGTCCTGTATCACAGTCTAGCAGTTGTCTAAGGCAGCGGTCCTGACCTTTTTGGTACCAGGGACCAGTTTCATGGAAGACAATTTTTCCAGAGACTGCGGGGGGTGCTGGGGGATATGGTTTCAGGATGATTCAAGTGCATTATATTTATTGTGCACTTTATTTCTATTTTTATTACACTGTAATATATAATGAACTAATATACAACACACATAATGCAGAATCAGTGGGAGCCCTGAGCTTGTTTTTCTGCTACTAGATGGTCCCATCTGGAGTGATGGGAGACAGTGACTGTAAATACTGATTGAAGCTTCACTCACTCGCTGCTGCTCATCTTCTGCTGTGCAGCCCAGGGGTGGGGACCACAGGTTTAAGGGATGTCAGCTTAAACTCCAAAGTTTGCAGCCATAAGTATCTCAGTAGTTAAGTGTCTGGTACAGTCCTTTCCACAAAGTTCTGGGAGTGTCGTCCTTTGTTGTGGACCCACTTTCTAGCTCATAGTTGATGGCAGAGCTGTAAATCAAGGAAGAGAGGAAAGCAAAGAACAGTTGTCAATGATAAGACTGGATAACTAGTCAGTTTATACAGACACCAACAATATCAGGATGGAGGAAAGTGAAAAATCTACTGGGGTACAACATACGACTTTGCTAAGATTTGATCAATGTTAATCTGAACGGTAAGAACATATTACGGATGTTGACAAGGCCAGTCTTCTGGTACATGTGTAGTCTCTAAAAAGAGATAGAAGTTTTTACTTGTACAAAAGTATCCAGAAAAGACCAAGCTTCCCCTTTGATTTAACACAACCTAATAATGTTAAGCTATTTAAGAAGTACAGAACACCTCACAGAAATTAATTTGTTTTAGCATCCTCCTTGTTATAAGGTGAAAAAACAAATCCTTGTGATTTCCCAGGGATTTTTGGAAACCACCAAAGATAGGTGTAAAAGACACACAGGGTTGCATAATACTCAGTAATAGAAATTACTAGCTGATACCTGCAACAATGTGGTTGAATCTCAGAAATACCATGGTAAGTGGAAGAAGCCTTACCCAAAAGAGTATATACTATTATGATTCTGTTTATGTCACACACTAGACAAGGGTAAACTATTGTGTAATTATGGTGAAAAAAATCAGAATAATTAGGACAAAACAACTGGAAAAAGACATTAAACACAGACCAGGTATTAGATTAAGGAATTATTGTCTGTTTTGTTGGGTGCAGTAATTACATGGTAGATATATTGGAAAGCATGTGTACGTGTATGTGAAAACTACTCAGTGGCTGGGCGCGGTGGTGTGTGCCAGTAGTTCCACCTACTCAGGAGGCTGAGTCAGGAGGATGGCTTGAGGCCAGCAGTTCGAGGCTGCAGTATGTTGTGATTTGTGCAACATAGCAAGACCCTGTCTCTAAAAAAATAATAAATATTTAAAAAGGTAAAAAATTATACTCAGTGTCTGTTTCACCTAGAAAATGATGTTGAAGTATCAGATTCTGTGACTGTGTGTGTGTGTGTGTGTGTGTGTTAGGAGATGGGGTCTTGCTATGTTGCCCATGCTGGCCTTGAACTCGTGGACTCAAGGGATCCTCCTGTCTCCGCCTCCTGAGTAGCTGGAACTGCAGGAGCATACCACTGTCCCTGGCTTGGTTTTTGGTTTTTTGTCCTTAAAAGGGTAACATATTTTATGGATTAGATGTTTGGTTTCTTTATTGTTTAGGAATTCCAAGAATATAGTATATTTGTCTAAGAATATAGATGTTGTAATTCTCTTTCAACCAGTTAGAAAAGAAATTCTTTAACACATTGACTGCCACAAGAGTTATATTTAACTTACACTAGTTTTGAACCCAGGGCCTCGTGAAGCATATATAACTCACATGTCTCTTTATCTATTGGCAGTTGAATTCTAAAACTGTGGATTAAATGAATAGAAGTCAATAAATTTCATTTTTCTATTTATGTTTACCTTTAAATTACATTTAAGCCTGACAAGTCAAGAAAAACACTTTACCCTTATAAAGTGTTTTTCAAGTTTCCACAGTACTTTTTACATAAACTGATTTTCAAGTTTTTATATTTTTTATTGATGTAACAAATTTGTCATTAAATAGAAAGGATCATTTTGTTTTCAAAGTTTTTATTCTATTTTTTTTTCAATAAAACACTGTGGTCTCGGAAATTTTTTTTTCCTAGTGTGGCAGTCAATGTGTTAAGAAATTTTATAATCTAATTTATTAAAACCCCAGAAGTAAGAATACATTTCACATTCACACCATGAAAAATAAAGGTTTTTGTTATTTATAGGCACAAACACACAGAGAACTTTCAGCTTTGGTTCCACAGTCTTAACCACAGGTCAAAAGTATTAATAATTTAAAAACACATAACTGGTCCAGATTTCAAAAAGGCTGTCCTCCCTTCTCTGTCTTCATTGGTACTGAGATGATGTGATCTTGCACAAACAGAAAACAGACAAGACTAAAAACAGATTTTTTTTTTTTCTTTTTTTGTAGACAGGGTCTTTCTCTCCCAGGGTCTTTCTCTCCCAGTGCAGTGGCATGAAGTCATAGCTCACTGCAGCCTTGAACTCCTGGGCTCAAGTGATCCTTCCACCTCAGCCCCCCACCCCGAGTAGCTGTATTACAGGCATATGCCACCATGCCCAGCTAATTTTTTTATTTTTTTGTAGCATTGGGGTCTTGCTATGTTGCCCAGTCTGGTCTCAAACTCCTAGCCCCCAAGTGATCCTCCCACCTTGGCCTTCCATACATAATGCTGGGATTACAGGTGTGTGTCCAGCCTTAAAAGTACATTTTCTTGAAGTCTCATATCTAACAGAAAATAGAATCCTTATTCTCTACCTGACAGATCACCATGTGGTCAGACTATAAAATCAGATTCCTAGCAGAGATAAGTTGTTAGCCATACATAGACCAAATTCATGTATACAAAGGATGCAGTTGAAACTGGCCTACTGATCCATATCTGCTGGTCTCTGGGCCAGTATGGAAAGGTACATGTGACTGAGACCCATACAACAAAAACACAGTATTGGAGGAAAAGAAAACAACAGAAATAAAATTCTCTAATTCTCTTGCTGCTTGGTATTCACTCTGGGAGTCAAAATGAGACATGCCTGGACTTAAACAGCCAAGGAGGTGCCCTTTTGGGGCCAGTTTAATAGCTTCAGCAGGTGAGTTCCTTTGAGCATGTCAATGGGTCCTACAATACTGCCAAAGTGTAAAATTTTTTTTAAAGTGATAAGTGTAAGCCAGGTGCAGTGACTCATGCCTATAATCTGAACACGCTGGGAGGCTGAGATGGGGGGATCACTTGAGGCCAGGAGTTCCAGACCACCTTGGGCAAGGTACTGAGACTCCATCTCTACAAAAAATAAGAAAAATTAGCTAGGTGTGATGGTGCATGCCTATAGTCCCAGCTATTCATGAGGCTGAGGTGGGAGGATTTTTGTGAGCCGGACGTTTGAACTTACAGTGAACTGTGATTGTGCCACTGCACTTCGACCTGGGTGACAGAGCAAGACCCTATCTCTTTAAAAAAAAATTATAAGCATGACTTCCTTACAATCGGGTAACTCATGAATTAGGGGCCAGCAGAAATGTAAAAGTGATTCAGAGAGCATGTGAGGTTTTCAAATTTATTTTTTTTTAATTGGCAAATAAAATTATATGCATTTATTGTATACAACATGCTTTGAAGTAAATATACATTGTGGTATAGTTAAGTCTAGCTAATTAACATATGTATTACCTCACATAGTTATTTTTATAATGAGAACACTTAACATCCATTCTCTATCATTTTTCACAAATACAATATGTCATCATTAACTATAGTATATGTATAGTCACCATGCTGTACAATAGATCTGTTGAACATATTTCTCCTATCTGACTGTAATTTTGTATCATTTGAACATCTCAACCCTTTCTCCCAACTCTGCCAGCCTCTGGTAGCCACCATTCTACTCTATGAGATCAACTCTTGTAGATTCTACGTGAGTGAGATCATATGGTATTTATTTGTCTTTCTGTGCCTGGTTTATTTCACTTAACATAATGTCCTCCAGGTTCATCCATGTTGTTATAAATGACAGGATTTCCTTTTTTTTTTTTTTTTTTTTTTTTTTTATGGCTGAGTGGTATCCCATTGTGTATATATACTACATTTTCTTTATCATTTATCCACTGACAGACACTCAGGTCGATTCTGTATCTATTGGGAATAGTGCTGCAGTACACATGGGAGTGCAGACATCTCTTCAGCATACTGACTTAATTCCCTTTGGCCATATACCCAGTAGTGGGATTGCTGGATCATATGCTAATTCTACTTTTAAATTTTCGAGGAATCTCCGTACTGTTTTCTATAATGGCTGTATTAATTTACGTTTCTACCAGCAGTGTACAGGAGTCCGTTTTCTCCACATGCTCACCCACATTTGTTGTCTTTTTGATAATACCCATTCTAAAGGACTGAGGTAATATTTCATTATGGTTTTGATTTAAATTTCCCTGATGATAAGTGATGTTGAGCATTGTTTTCATATATACCATTCCCCACTTATTTGTGGTTTCAAGACCCCTACTGGATGCCTGAAACCTTTCATAGTACTGAACCCTGTATACATGATTTTTTTCCCTGTGCATACATACCTATGATGAAGTTTTAAATTATAAATTAGGCATAGTAAGAGATTAACACCAATAATAAAATAGAAAAGTTATAACAATATACTATAGTAAAAGTTACGTTTTTCTTACTAAGTGGAGAACTTTCATATTTGCACTTAAGCACCTTACAGATTCTCTTTGACATATCTGAATTATCAGCATCAATACTCTTGCACTTTGGGGCCATTATTAAATAAAATAAGGACTACTTGAAGGCAAGCATCAAGATAACACAGCAGTTGATCTGATAACCAAGACAGCTGCTAGTGACCAACGTGCAGTTGGCATATGCAGCGTGGATATGCTGGACAGAGGGGTGATTCACATACCCAGCAGCAGGAGATTTCATCATGCTGCTCAGAACAGAGCACAATTGAAAACTTATGAATTATTTCTGAAATTTTTTATTTAGTGTTTTTAGAGCATTGTTGTCCTTGCTATTGAGTTGAGTTCCTTATATATTTTGGGTGTTAACCCTTATCATATGTGCGGTTTGCAGGTATTTTCTCCCGGTATGTAGGTTGTCTTTTCACTCTGTCGATTGTTTCCTTTGCTGTGCTGAAGCTTTTTGCTTTAATGTAATTCCATTAGTCTATTTTTGCTTTTGTTGCCTGTACTTTTGAGAAACATCTAGTAGTTTCATAGTTTCTGGTCTTAAATTTAAGTCTAATCCATTTTGAGTTGATTTTTGTATATAGTGTCAGAGAAGGGCATACTTGCATTCTTCTGCATGTAAATATCCAATTTTCTCAATACATTTATTGAAGAGACTGTCCTTTCCCCATTGTGTGTTCTTGGCATCTTTATTGAAAATCAGTTGGCCGTAAAGGTGTGGATTTATTTCTGGGTTTTGTGTTTTGTTTCATTGGTCTATTTTTATGCCAGTACCATGCCATTTTGGTTACTATATCTTTGTAGTATATTTTGAAGTCAGGTAGTCTGATGCTTCTAGCTTTGTTCTTTTTGGTCAAGATTGCATTGGCTATTTAGGGTCTTTGGTTGTTCTATACAAATTTTAGGATTTTTTTTCTATTTCTATGAAGAATGTCATTGGTATTTATTTTTTAATTTTTTTTTTTTTTTTTTTTTTTTGTCTTTTTTAGAGAGAGGATCTCTGTCGCCCAGGCTGGAGTGCAGTGGCACACTCATAGCTAACTGCAGCCTTGAACTTCTGGGCTCAAGTGATCCTCCTCCTTCAGCCTCCCAAGTAGCTGGGACTGTAAACATGCACCACCATGCTTGATGAATTTTTCTTGATTTTCTGTCTGGGTGATTTATTCATGGCTGAAAGTGGGGTGTTGAAGTGCCCTCCTGTTATTTTATTGATATTGTTATCTCTCTCTCCAAAGCTACTAATATTTTCATTATATATTTAAGTCCTCCAATGTTACATGCGTGTATATTTGCAATTGTTATATTCTCTTGCTGAATTGAATTGATCCCTTTATCATTACACGATGACCTTCTTTGTTTCTTCTTACAATTTTTGACTCAAAGTCTGTTTTGTGTAATGTAAGTATAGCCTCTCCTGCTCTCTTGATTTCCATTTGCATGATAGATCTTTTCCCATCCCTTTACTTTCAGTCTGTGTATGTCCTTACAGATGAAGTGAGTCTCTTGTAGGTAGCGTATGGCTTGATTTTGTTTTTTATCTATGTGGTCATTCTGTGTCTTTTGATTGGAGAATGTAATCCATTTACATTGACAGTTATTATTGATAGGTAAGGACTTACTCCCATTTTGTTATTTATTTTCTAGTTGTTTTGTAGAGGATCTGAGTATCAGCACTAGAAAAAGTATGTTGGAATAAAATTGCTCAGTTAGATGCAGATTAGCTAATGTCTTACAATGCCATCATAACCTTTCAGGTTACTTTTCTACCAGACTGAGAAAGTTGGCATCTCTACTGGATAAAAATCTGGATAATGTGTAGCTTCACAGTCCAGACCCTAATCAATAATGAATGGTGTGTCACATAAAGGTGTATTTCCTAGAGAATTAAATAATTTTTGGGTGGGCCAAAGAGAGTTCTCCCTTGTGATTGAAAGGCCATCCCATCCTTTTGCCTTATGTAGAAGTATTTGATAATTTCTCTTAATGTTATTTAAATTACTAAAATGGAACACTCCCTCCTGCCTTTTTTGGTCATTTTGGCCATTCTCTCTCTTAAACAATGTTGACCACATCACACTAGGCTGGATGTCAGCCTGTCTTCCCAAACCTCCTAATTCCTGTTCTGACATGCGTTTGTTCGATATTTATTGATTTGTTCAGGGTTTCTCCACAGTGGCACTACTGACATTTTGGGCTAGATAATTCTTTGTCGTGGGGGGCTGTACTGTGGATATTTAGCAGCTTCTCTGGCTTCTACTCTTTAGATGCCAGGCGTATCCCCTCAATTGTGGCAACCAGAAATGTCTCCTGACATTGCCAGATGCCCCCAGGAAAAGCAAAATCAGACTTGACAACCAGAGTTAGATGAAGGACAGTTCCTGCTCTGAATACATTTACAGTCTAGTAGAGTTATGATATGCTGTAGTTTAAATAATGAGATACTGTTGTGTGTAGAAAAGAGGGATTAGTACACACACACTTTGGATTTCTTGGAAGGTGCTTTTGGATAAGAATGGAAGGAAAGGAACGTTAAATTAGGTTGCAGAAATAAAACATGTTAAGTCCAAATCACAAGGACTTCAAATATGGTTCTTAGTATCTTGAACATTAATCCTACACAATGAGGAGCTTTAGAAAGTTTTTGAGCAAGGAAGTGAAATGGGTGTGTTTTCAGAAATAACTTTGATATTGTAACAAAGGAGTGGAGTGTGACAAGACTTGACAGTAGAAAGAAGAGTTTAGAGTTAGGTGCAGTGTTCATATGACTGTAAGTGACTGTGCTTCATTGAAAAGTAACTTGGACAAGGATGGAGTGGGGGAGAGCTGTGAGCTCTGATTCAGACCTGTTAAGTTTGAGACACTTGTGGGATAACCAGGTGGAAATTTTCAGGGTATAGTCTTGCACCCTAACAAAGTGTTAAAGGTTAGAGATGGAGATTTGGAGTTATCACCAGAACAGTAAAAGTTAGCATTAGAGCTTGAAGAGTTAGTTTATGAGAGTGTAGTTGAGGGAGAGTGCCAGGAGAGAATTTTGGGAAATAACAACATTTAAGGATCAGTAGAAAAAGGCAGCAAAAATTTTGGGGAATAATCAGAAAGACAGCAAGTAAAGACAGCCAATGGTATCTCAAGTGTTAAGAGAAAAGAACTTGTCATGGAGAAGTTGTTCGACAGTATCATGCTGCGTATAGCCCAAGCAGTGCAAAGAAGGGGACTTTGTGTTTGGCCTTAGTTGTCATTGTTGGCATTCATGAAGTGTTTTCAGTTTGAAAGGGAGCAGAATTCAGATTTCAAGGGTTTGACATTGAAATGGGCCTTAGGCTACTTTTTTCAGAAAGTGTGAAGGTGAAAGGACAGAGGGTCCTGTGCATAGGCAGTGGGGCTGAAGGAAGTCTTCTCTTCCGTAGGATCCAGGAAACCCAAGCACGTTTGTAGGCAGAGGGACAGGAGTGGGTAAAAAGAGAATGGTGATGCCTGGGGAAAGGTGGAAGATAAGGACATGATAGACATTTTAGAGACGAGATTGAAGAAAAAAATGAACAGAAAGCAAATATTGAAAGTATATTGGGAAAATGGCTAATATGGGTATTATTAGTTTTGTAGCACTATTATTAAAGATGGCCAGATAGAGACCTGTTACAGATTTGTAGATTAATGATGTTAAAAGGGTTGTTGTATATTTATATGGTACTTCTAATTCGTGTGTATGCTGTAGGGCTCATGTTAATATCTAAAAGTCATATTAATTCTCTTTTCTGTTAGAGATAATACAGAACAGCATTTATACAAGAGTCTCCTAAATACTAAAAATATTCTTTAGATCCTTAAGTGTGCAGCCAGAGTTGAGAACTACTAATGTGAACCATTTTAAAAATCTGTAATATATTAAGAGCTTCCTTGCCTGCATAGTTTCTCTTTCCTCAATGATTGTGGTGGACTTGAACATCTTCTGTTATATTATAGCATAGCACAGTGATGGTCCTGGTAGCTGGCAAAGTATGTTAGATCTGCCCCTGTCAGAGCTGGTCTGGTTGCTATGGTTTTTAACCATCCTGTCTGCCTTACATTTTTTTGAGACAGTCTTGCTTTGTCGCCCCAGCTAGAATGCAGTGGCATTATCGTAGCTCGCCACAACCTTCAATGCCTGGGCTCAAGCGATCCTCCTACATCAGCCTCCTAGAGCGCTAGGGTTACAGGCGTGAGCCACCATGCCTGGCCCTTACATTTGTTTTTGCACCCTTTGTCAGGTATCGTTTGCTTTTATGTGATCCGCAGGTAGCACCCTATGCTGTTTTTGCTGTGCTTGCAGTCAGCTGCTTCTAAGAATATGTAACCTGGGAAAAGCTGACAAAGCCTCTTAAGTGTGTACTGATACTAAGAGATAGTAGATGGTGAACAGTGGTGTGAAGAAACCTTTTCCCCAGGTCAAACCTGCAGACTTGTGTAGCTGCTTTGATCATTTCTCGTTTCAGCTATGTTTTGAATGGCAGAAGTTACCTGGAGCTTCTCTCTCGATAGTAAATGTTATGATAGAGTTGAGAAAAGTTGAGTTTGAAGAAGGTAGAAACGAAAGGGAACTTATTTTATATCCACCCCCCTTTTTTTTCTTAAAAGCCTGAGTAAAGTAAAACTGTAAGAATATTGCAAAATGGAGGAGACAGTTTTTAACATTAAAAATGTTCAGATACCAAATACAGCCAAATGCAAATGATGGATATTTGGGTCTACAGAATCTTTCCTATCAAACAAGTGATGAGCAAACGTCTCTTAAAATGTAATAAGCTGTATACTTAAACTGTTCACTTCTGAACTTGAGTATAGTAATTGTTGCTACTCGGTACTTCATGAGAGTAAATCATTAATGAAAAAAATGAGTCTGCATCTCAAGGGATAATTTCTTTGGGGGCACACCAAAAAATGAGTTTTGTGCATGTGAAGCAATAATGGCTTTTTGTACTGCTCTTTCCCAAAACTATGCAAGGAATCGTGCAGTATCAGTTTTAGTTATTGGGGGGTAATATCAGACAACTCTGCCTGTGTTGGGCATTTCTCTGCTGGTGTTCCCCGCACTTACACACTCCTCCTAGTACAGGGGACATAGTAGCCTCTCTTGAGAACATTCTGTAATGTTCTCAGAGGATCTGACTTTCACTTCTTTTTCCTCCAAAAGATAGTAATCTAAACAGTATCTGGATATATCCCATGAATACCACTTTCTGTGAAGGAATCATATATGCTATGAAAAGTAAATGGATTTGTTTGTAGATAACACATCAGATTGAGAATTTTATAAAATGAATTTTCTGTAGGTTCAAATGTATAAAATTGACTTACATTGATAGAAAATATAGGGGCTTAAGGATTATATTAAAAAATTGAAATCATTCACTAATCTTTTTGCTGTTACTTATCTGCCTCAACATCCAGTTTAATTTTACATTTTCTTTTGGTTGCATGGTATTGAGAACATCTGAAGTCCATATAATTACTTAGGGATATAATAGTTTTTGAACAGCTCTTCTTGCATAAAACTCTTCAATTAAACTAACCTGGAAAATTAACAGAGAAATATTCCTTGAAGTTTGTTTCAAGGATGAATCACTCATGGTATTTCATAACTGCTAACATTCCTTATCTTAAATGTGGGACAACAAACAAGCAAAACTCAAAATTAGGGCCAAAACTCAGTAGCACATCACAGCATGTTATGCATTCACTTTTTAAATTTTTTAATTAAAATTAGAAGGTGGGAGTGTACCAAAATAATGAATACACATGGATTAAAATAGAAAAATATGGCCAGGCACAGTGGCTGACACCTGTAACCCTAACACTCTGGGAGGCCAAGGCAAGGAGGATTGCTTTAACTCAGGAGTTCAAGACCAGCCTGAGCAAGAGCAAGACCCCATCTCTACTAAAAATAGAAAAATTAGCTGGGCATCATAGCACGCACCACACTCTACCCAGGGCAACAGAGCAAGACTCTGTCTCAAGGATGGATAGAAAGAAAGAGAGAAAGAAAATTAAGTAGTACTAAAAGGTTTATAGTGAAGAACAGCAGTCTCTTACTTCTAACACTCCCCAGCTTGCTAGAGGCAACTACTTTTTACTGTCTTTAGCTGTTCAGATGGTTACCCAAATAATTATAAATTATACGCAGTTGACCCTTGAACAACATGAGTTTGAACTGTGCAGATTTATACATGGATTTCCTTCCACCTCTGCCACTCCTGAGACAGCAAGACCAACCCCTCTTTTTCTTCCTTCTCAGCCTACGCAACGTGAGGATGATGAGGAC
>CM052442.1:88722238-88754149 GCA_028533085.1 Varecia variegata | reverse complement strand
AAGACCTTTATGATGATCCACTTCTACTTAATAAATAGTAAATAAATTTTCTCTTCCTTATGATTTTCTAAATGACTTTCTTTCCTCTGGCTTACTTTATTATAAGAATACAGTCTGTAACATACAAAATATGTGTTAACTGTCTATGTTACTGGTAAGGCTTTCAGTCAGCAGTAGGTTGTTAGTAGTTAAGTTTTTGAGAAGTCAAGTTATTTGTGGATTTTTTACTGTGTTCAAGGGGGGAGGTTAGTGCCCCTGACCCCTGCCTTGTTCAATAGTCAACTGTACTGCTGCTCCTTACCAGCTTTAGGCATTATTTGCTCTATTTAAGATAGGTGAGATAAAACTACCCCTGTTTTCCCAATATAGTTTTTTTGTATTTAAAATAAGAAATAGGCCTTATATATAATTATGACTTACATAAATGTTACTGCAGAGCCAAGTACTATGCTACATTATATTTTCTTTCTGGTACAGCTTTTAATTTTTCCTGGAATTTTAATCTGCTGTGTTTTTGTCCACTTGTGAAATTTGCTTTATGTATATCTCTAATATTTTACAAGTATTTCTCAATGTCATCTATTCATTTGGTCTCATTTTCTGGGAGAACACCCCTAGAGCCCTCTTCCCTCCTCCAATCAGCTGGTTCCTCAGCTTGTCTACTGCACAGCTCTCATCTTTGGACTTCCACTTGCTATTCTTAGATTGTAGTACTAATTACTTCTTCCCTCATTTTTTTGGTGAACTTTGCTGTCAAATATTTTCCTAAGAAAAAGGATCCATGGGAGTAATTTTCTGGGCCTTTAGCATGTTAGAAATGTCTTTACCCTGTATTTGATATGTAATATGGATAGGTTTAGAATTATAGATTGAAAATTATCTTCCCTTAGAATTTTGGATGTATTACTGCCCTCCACCCCCATCATCCAGAATTGCTTTTGAGAATTTGTGACATTCTGATGTCATTCTTTTGTGTGGCCTTCACCCCCATCATCCAGAATTGCTTTTGAGAATTTGTGACATTCTGATGTCATTCTTTTTTGTGGCCTGTTCCCACCCTGCCCCCGGGGTTTCTCTTGTGGGTCTATTGAAAGTAATCATGATTAGGTATTCTGTGGACCCTTTCAAGATGGGGTCTGTGTCCTTTAGTTCCCAAAAAGTTGTAATGTAATTTTCTCACTACTTTTGCACGAGGTCTTGTGTATTTTAGTTCCAGGAAATGATTTTCTGTTATTTCTTTATTAATTGTCAGTCTGTCTTTTTGGAATGGCAGTTATTTGGATTTGGGATATCCTAGATGGACCGTTAAGGCCTCTTTTATTTTTCCCATTTCTTTGTTTTTATGGTACTTTTAGAAAGATTCCTTCCACTTTGTCTTTCAGTTCTTCTATTGACTCTCATTTTGGCCATCATATTCTTAATTTGCCAGCACTCCTATTATGATCTCTTTTCCTTTTCCTACCCTCATCTTCCTTCCCTTCCCTTCTTTTAGCATCCTGATTCCTGTTTTGTGAGTTCACCATCATCCTGTATCTGCTTAAAACTTAAAATTTTGTCTTAGTTTTCTTTTGTACCCTGTATTACCTAGTTTCCTCCAGTTCTCTTTCCTTTGTGTTCTACTTTATTGGTTTCTTTTATATTTGGGCCTTATTTCCAATATGGGTGTTTTTTGTGTTTCATACTAAATCTGAAAAGCCACTTGGAAGCTCTGTGTCTGGGCAGAATCTGTTGATCCGTAAGCTTTACCTCGGGTGAATTAGGGAATCAGCCCTCTGAGAGAGTATTTGTTCTGGAAGTCTTTACCTGGAGAAAGAAATCTCTTCAGCTTGGCTAATTGGTGCTAGCAGCCCACTGAGGAAATGGGATCACTCTTCCTTATCGAAGTGGCCATACAGTATCTGACTTACGTGAATCCAACCATTCACTCAACCTTTGTGAGACGGGAAGCCTCACTTGTATTAAAAGGGCAGCAGAGCGGTTCTAACTCAAGTAAGGTAAGGTAAGCGCACCCCACCCTATCGATCCTACTGAATACAGCTGTGAAACCTGGACAGCATGCTTAGAGCACTCTGAAGAGTAAATAGTAGCAAGTGGATTGGAAAAGACCAGGATTCAAAATACCACCAAAGCAGGGGGAGTTTACCATTTTTTTCCTGTTATTCTCCAGAACTGAATACAACATAGCTAACCTGGAAGTGGAAATGGCTACCAGGGCACAGGAGCACCAGGAGAAGCCCTCTGGCTTTGGCTCAAGGGACAGAAAAGGGAACACCTAAACCAAAAAATTCCTGTGTTTTCTTTTTCTTTTCTTCATTCTCATGCACTCCCAGCCCCCAAACAGTCATGTGGTAGTGATGAAAGCTTGAGGAGCCAACATTCTGAGGGAAGAGAAACTTTCTCTCTGATTAGAATTGTGGGACCAGTCTCCATTGATTTTTCTCTCTTTATGTCCTCCGGCTGGACCCAGGCACAGCTGCAGAAGTGTAAGGCAGAGTGGAGTAATCAAAGCCCCAGCCCAAAAGAAGAGCCTCAGGAAACCCAGAAAGAACCAGTAGATTGCAGAGGGAAAGGAGCTCAGGAAAGTGAGCCATAAAGTTGTTTATCATCTCCTCAGTGCATCCCTAAGCTACACATGCGTGGATCTCTTTCTGATCAGCGTAGGAAAGGCTTCTGAGAGCTGAACTAACAAAGACCACCATCCAAGTCCCAGAGTGGCCATATGGTGGCATGCTTATGGGACAGATACAAATAGCATTGTAGAGGCTTTGAAAACTGAACTGACATTGGAACCACAGCTCACAGAAGACAGATTGCAGCTAGCAGCCTGAATCTAATTAGGTCAGCTCTCTTCTAAAACAAGAGTGCCAACATTCATAGGATTTAAAGAAGACCCAGTCTCATAATATTTCTATATAGACATATAGAGCTCACATATGCCTAGTACAAAATTACTTGGCATATGAAGAACTAGGAAAATCTCTGTTCTTATGGGTAAAGACAGCAGATACCATTGCTGAAATGACACAGATGTTGGAATTATCTGATAAAAGAGTAATATCTATTATGAAAACACTATTATGGAAACACAACAGCAATCAGAAATACAGTAGAAACCAATAGAAAAGTTAAAAGTTTCAGCAAAGAAATAGAAGATAGAAGAACCAAGTGACAAACTGAAAATTGAAAAGTCCAATAACCTAAATAAAAACTTACTAGATGGACTCAATTTTAAAAGGGAGATGGCAGAGGGAAAGAGTCAGTGAACTTGAAGATAGAAAATTTAAAATTAATCTGAACCTTGGAGTGGGGGTGAGAAGAGGAGAAAGTGTGTGGTGCTAATAAAATATTTGAAGAAATAATTGTTGAACATTTCCCAAATTTGGCAAAAGATATAATGATTCAAGAAGCTCAGTGAATACAAAAAGAATAAACTCAAGGAATTCTACACCCAGATATGTCATAAGCACACTGCTGAAAAGTGAAGACAAATTAAAAATCATGAAAGCATCCAGAGAAAACACATTACACGTGGGGGACCATGGAGGCCAGAAGGAGGTGGCACAATGTTTTTTAGGTGATGAATGAAAAGAGCTGTTAACCCAGAGTTCCCTGTCCAGTGAAATTATCCTTCAAGAATGAAAGTGAAATAAAGCTTTCTCAGTTGAAGAAGAACGAAAGAGAAGTCATTGCCAGCAGTTTCCTCCAAAAGAATTCCTGAGGGAAGTTCTTCAGACAGAAATGGTAAATATAATAGGTTCCTTTCTCCTCTTGAGTCCTTTAAAATGGGTTTGATCATTGAAAGCAAAAATTATAACCTTGTCTGTTATGATTTCAAATGTATGTAAATACAACGTATGAGACAGCTTTAACATAAAGTGAAGAAAGACAGTTAAAGGACCAAGGACAAAGAAACCTATATGATGGTGTTCTAAACTTTGTACCCGTGGGATTTGAATTTACAGAGGTAGGTGACTGATCGGACAGCACAGAGAGATCAGTGCCATTGATGGAGACTTTGTTACTCACATTTACCGAGAGAAGGAGATTTGTAACATCGCGCAGGGCCACAAAAGAAGCATCAGGTTTTAGTTGGTCAGGAGACAGAATCAGGGGCAAGGGGAAAGCCTAGGCCAGAGACTTTATTAGGGTTTCCATGAGAAAGGCAAGGCAAGGAGGGGTAAACAGTTTAACTCATTGACTGCCACAATAGAAAAAAAATGTTTTCCTTGGGGCCATGGCGTTTTATTGTGAAAATAGAATAAGAACTTCAAAACCAAAACGATCCTTTCTAATTTAATGAAAAATTTGTTATTTTTTAATTGTTTTCTTTGCATAAGTTATATGCAGTTAAATTGTCAATATTGATTGTAACAATAAGAACATCAACAAGTAAGATTTTCATGAACCAACTGCAGGGTTTTGCCCAGGGAGCCCCGTCCCATAACGTGTATGCTACAGCATGGCAGCATGAGTTGCCTGAGCACCATGCAGCTCCCAAGGTAAAGAGACACGTGAGTTACATATGCTTCATGAGGCCCCAGGCTCAAAACTAGCGTGAGTTAAATACAACTCATATGGCAGTTAATGTGTTAAGACTGGCTAGTTTGAATAATCCCAATAGGCTTTATAGGGACTATCACTAGTTGTCTGGTACCTGGCCCTAGGTTGATTTAAAGCAGGGTAATATGGGCTTGGTGTGCGAGTTAGGTAAGGAACTGAATAGGGGCAGGGCACTGCATCCAGCAGTCTACACATGAAAGGCATGCTCCAGACAAGCTCTCCACTACCCCTAGAAATTAGCTAGCCCTGGGAAGGGCAGTCTTGCCCCAGGTCTGAAAGGCCTGCAAAGATGTGAGAACATCATAAGATACAGAAAATAAAAAACATGATTAGTACAGGTGGTAAGGTTTTATGAAATGATAGAATATTGATTATAAGTGGACTGTAAAAATTATGGATGTTGTAATTGCTAGCATGACTACTTAAATAACTATATGAATAGATATAGTTAAAAATGCAGTAGCTAAATTATAATACTAAGAATGTTGTATAATGCAAGAGAAGTCCAGAAAGGGAGAATAGGAATCAAATATAGGGAACAAACAGGAAACAAATAAAATAGAAGACTTAAATCCAAATTTACCAATAATTACATTAAAAACAGATAGTAAATAAAAGAGATTGTCAGTATAAATTAAAAACATATAACCCAACTATATGGTGTCTTTAAGAAACTTTATTTTTATTTATTTATTTATTTATTTTTGAGACAATGTCTCGCTTTGTTGCCCGGGCCAGAGTGAGTGCCGTGGCGTCAGCCTAGCTCACAGCAACCTCAAACTCCTGGGCTTAAGCAATCCTACTGCCTCAGCCTCCCGAGTAGCTGGGACTACAGGCATGCGCCACCATGCCCGGCCAATTTTTTTCTATATATATTTTTGGTTGGCCAGATCATTTTCTTTCTATTTTTTTTTAGTAGAGACGGGGTCTCACTCTTGCTCAGGCTGGTCTCGAACTCCTGAGCTCAAACGATCCACCTGCCTTGGCCTCCCAGAGTGCTAGGATTACAGGCGTGAGCCACTGCGCCCGGCCCAAGAAACTTATTTAATATTTCAAATATAATAATATAGGTAAGTTAAAGGGAAAGCATATATCATGCAAACATTAATCAGAAGAAAACTGGAGTGACCATATTACTATCAGTCATAATAACCTTCAGAACAAAGAAAATTACCAGAGGTAAACAGACATTACGTATTAAGAGAGTCTATTCAGGAAGACATTATATAACAATTCTAAATGTGTATATTCCTTACAGTAGAGCTTCAAAATATGTGAAGCAAAAACTGACAACTGAAAGGAGAACTTGACAAATCCACAATTATAGTTGGAGACTTCAACACTCTTCTCAACAATTGATAGAACCATTAAACAAAATCAGCAAGGATCTAGAACTCAACATCACCATCAACCAACTGGATCTAATACATATTTACAGAACATTCCACTCAACAACAGAACACATTCTTTACAAGCATCCACAGAACTATTAAGATGGACTTTATCCTAGGCCACAAAACAAATCTTAGTAAATTTAAAAGAATTGAAACCATTTTGTGTTCTGATGAAAGGAATCAAACTAAAAATTAGTAACAGAAAGTTACAGGAAAATCTCCAAATACTTGGAAACTAAACAAGTAAACACTTGTAAATAATTCATAAGTCAAAGGAAATTTTGAAAAATGCATTGAACTAAAAGAAAATACAGCATATCAAAATTTGGGGATGCTGCTAAAGCAGCGATGAAGGGGAAATTGATAACACTTAAATGTTTACATTAGAGAAGAAAAGGAGAGAGGATGCAAATTACTATTATCAGGAATGAAACAGTGTATCATAGCAGACTGCAGACTTCAAAAAGATAAGGAAATACTACAAACAACTCTACATTAATGAATTTGATAACTTAGGTGAAATGTACCAATTCCTCAAAAAGCACAAACTACCATGACTCACCTAATATAAAATAGCTGATTTAAATAGCCTTAGATAGATATTAAGGCAATTGAATTAATAATTTTTAAGCTCCCGTAAAAGAAATCTCCAGGGCAAACTTGTTTCACAGGAGAATTCTACAAAATGTTTTCAGAAGAATATCAGTTTTACACAGTCTCTTCCAGGAAATACAAGAGGAGAGAACACTTCCTAACTCATGTATAGCCAGTATTAATTACCCTGATGCTAAACCCACACAAAAACCTAACCAAAAAGGAAAACTATAAAGTCCTTTATGAATATAAATGCAAAAGATGCGTAAATTCTTGACAAAATATTTGCAGATAGAATTCAGTATATAAAAGAATTATACACCATGAGCATGTAGAGATTATTCCAGGGATGCATGGCTGGTTCAGTATTCAAAAATTAATGTAACCCACCATATTAACAGGCTGAAGAAGAAAAAAAATCACAGGATTATATTGATGCCATAAAAGCATTTGACAAATTTCAATACCCATTCATGTTCATGTTCCTAGAAAGCTAGGTAGCTTCCTCAGTGTAATAAAGAACATCTATAAATACAGTAAAAAATATGGTATAATCTTAAAAGAGAAAGAAAGGAAGGAAAGAAAAAAGAGAACATCTACAGAAAATCTCCATCTAACATCATTCTTTATGGTGCAAAACTGAATGTGTTTCCCTTTAGATCATGAACACAGCAAGCATGTCAGCTCTCACTACTGCTCTTCAACATAGTGCTGGACTTTCTAGCCACTGCAGTAAATAAAGAAAATAAAAATACAAGGAATATAAATCAGAAAAGAAAAAATATTTGTAGATGACATAATTGTCTGCATAGAAATTCCCAGGAAACTACATGCACAAAAAAATCCTAGGAATAAGTGAGTTGAGGAAGATTGTAGGATACATGATCAACATGTAAATCGTATTTTTATATACTAGCAATGAACACATAGGAAATGAAATTTAAAATACAGTACCATTTACAATCACTCAGAAAAATGAAATTCTTAAGTGTAAATCTGGCAAAACATGTACAGGACTTGGTATGTTCAACACTAAAAATGCCGATGAAAGAAAGCAAACACCTAAATAAACGGAGAGATGTACTAGGTTCATGGATCAGAAGACTCAGCAGATGTCAGTTACCATCCAAATTGATGTCAGTTGCTGACACAGTTGTCAGCACAATTGCTGACAAAATTGTAGTAAGGTATTTTGTAGACTGTAGATAAGATGATTCTAAAATTTGTATGGAAAGGCAAAAAAATAGAATAATTAAACACTTTTTAAAAGAACAATAAAACGGGAGCCATCACTACCAATTTCAAGACATCGGACGATCACAGCAATCAAAATGGTGTGGGATTGGCAAAGGGACAGAGATTGATGGAACAGAATCGGGAACCAGAAGTAGGGCCACACAAGTATGCCAACTGATTTTTGACAAAGGTGCAATTAAATGGTGAAAGGATAGTCTTTTCAAGAAATGGTGCTAGAGCAACTTAATATCCACAAACAAAGACAACCTCAACCTAAACCTCATACCTTATACAAAAGTCTACTTAAAATGGGTCATAGATTTAAATGTAAAACTTAGAAAATAATATAGGAGAAATCTTCAGGACCTACGATTTGGTGAAGGAAAAAAAAAATCAATAAACTGAACTTTCTTAAAATTAAAAACTTGTCGCAAAACACCCTGTTAAGATGCTGGGAAAACAAACTATAACTAGGAGAAAACACTACAAATTACATATCTGACAAAATACTCACCTACAATATATAAAGAACTCTCAAAACTCAATAGTAAAGTATAGTCCAGTTGCCCCCCTGGGCATTTATCCCTGAGAAATGAAAACTTGAGTTCACATAAAAACCCACGCTTGATTGTTGATAGCAGTTTTATTTGTAATATTTCCAAACAGGAACAACTAAAATGTCCCTCAGTAGTAGATGGTTAAAAAACTGGTTCAGACGTACCATGGAGTACCACTGAGTGGCAACAAGGAATGAATTACTGATACATGCAACAACTTGGATGGACTTCAGGAACATAAGCCAACTTCAAAAGTCACGTGTTTTATAAATTACATTTATATAAAAATTATAAAGATGAAAAAAGATTAGTGGTTGCCAGGAGCTAAGATGGAAGACGGTATGAGTGGGTGAGCATGACTGTACAGGGGTAACATGAAGGAAATGTTTGTGGTGATGGAATAGTTCTGTATCTTGCCTAGTTTCACGAAGCCACGCATGATAAAATGGCATAGAACTATATACACATAATGTGTCGATGTAAATGTCCTGATTTTGATATTGTACTATATCCTGATTTGATATTGTACTATAATTATGTAAGACGTAGGGGAATCACTGGGTGAAGAGTACACAGGATCTTTATGTACTACTTTTGTAACATCTTATGGACCTCTAACTATTTTGAAATAAAATGTTTAAAAAAAAAAACTTAAAGCCACAACCTTAATGCAGCGTAATTTCAAACAAGTGATAGCTAAATATTGCTTGTTTGAAGATCTTCAGGGATGCTGACATCAGTGTTTAACGCTGCTGCGCATTCAGGAAAAAGGGATGATAAGTTTACTGGCACTTTGTGTTTAACTCAGTTACCATGTTGACAAAAATAGCAAACTGCCCTATTAAAAGACAAAGCTCCGCTGTTCAGCACCAGTTATCTCCGTGCTTCACCACCAAGACCACAGGCACTCCAGGTACATTCAAAAGGATGCAGGGAGCCAAGAAATCATAGCTGAATATCATACTCTTAGGCAGCACTTTTTCTCTGTGATATTTTTCTCATGTATCTGGTGTTGATGTTGTAGTTCCCGATTATAGATGCATAAGGAATAGGTATACACGTGTTTGAATATAAATTCTAACTGAAGAAGTGTGGCCATCAACGTAGCAACGGTATAGTAGGTGCAAGCTTATAAAGCCTCTGACTGGTGCCGCACAGGTTGAACTTTTAAATAACGTCATTTTGGGGAATACCATTCTAATTCTAGTTTGTAGATCAGGTATCACCAGGCTTATTTCTTACAAATGTCTGTCCAGAATGGTTTCACTAATAAGTAACAATGTCATTCATATTTAGTAAGCACTTACTATGTGCAAGGCCCTATTGTCAAGACTTTCACATTCATTCCCTCAAAACCCCTGCAATTGCACTATCCTTATCTTTTTTACAGTTGAAGAAACTGAGCCTAGAAAGATTAGGTAATTTGAGCCATTCATATGGCTGGAATTTGAGACTAAGACACTGATTTGAGAACCAAAGTTATTGACAGATATGTTCCACTGTGTGTGTGTGCGCGCATGCGCGCGTGTATATGCGCTTGCTTCACACGTCTGCCTCCAGTAGCAGCCTGATTGTTAAAGAACCTGAATCCCTTTCTTGCCACTTGCAGGCCTCCTTCAATACCAACACCTGAGAATGTCCGTAATGTCCAGCATTTTCTGCTTCTGTTAGGTCTGCATTTAGTTTAAACAGGCTGGTCTTCTTTAGAAAATAGATGTAGAGTTATTATATGTAGGATATAGATTGTTCCAACCAGCTGGAAAAAAATTTTTTTTTCTCATATCTTGTTCTTTCTAAATGCCTTCAAGAAATCGGGAGACCAAGAATGGTTTTTGTTATATCCGGAAATCAAGGGTAATAGTATCAAAGCAAAAGTCAAGGCTTATTCTCTAGTAAATCATTTGATTTGATTAGTTTATCTCTTGGTTTTTGTCATGGTAGTAACTGGTAGCAAGCAAAGATGTTTGTTTTTTATAGATGTAAATAAATCCAGCTTTGTAATTACATGTATAACTTAGTACATGCTGTAAGGAGCTTTTGTAAATTGATCTAATTTCTTGTGTTCTCTTTCTTTATAGGAATATATTAAAGGAATCTGTGAACCTGAGCTAGAAGAAAGGGAATGTTACCCCAAGGCCATGCACTGCATTTTCGTTGGGGCAGAGAGCCTGTTTCTGAAGAGCTTGATTCAGGATACTTGTGCCGACCTCTGCATTCTGGATATTGGCCTGCTTGGCATCCGAGGAAGTGCCGAGGCCGTAGTCATGGCTAGGAGTCACATTCAACAGTTTGTGAAACTCTTTGAGAATAATGAGAACCTGCCCAGCAGTCAGAAAGAATCAGAGGTGAAAAGGGAATTCAGACAATTTGTTGAAGCCCGTGCAGACAATTATACAATGGATTTGTTAATTTTGCCCACTTCATTGAAAAAAGAACTTTTGACGCTCACACAAGGTGAGGAGAATCTATTTGAAACAGGAGATGATGATGTTATTGAAATTAGAGATTCTAAACAAACAGAGTTTACACAGGATGCTGCCACAGGGCTAAATATTTCCAAAGATGAAATTGTTTTGCAGGAAGATGAAAGAAATAAAGCTGGGACTCCTGTTACTGAGCTTACAAAGCAAATGGACACAGTCTTTTCTAGCTCACCAGATGTGCTTTTTGTTCCAGTAAATGGTCTAACTGCAGATGAAGAGGCGCTTTCCAAAGAGAGAGTTTGTTATAAAAGGAGATCTTCTGATTCTGAAGAAAGGCATACCAAGAAGCAGTTTTCTTTGGAAAATGTTCAAGAGGGGGAGCTTTTACATGAGGGTAAGACCTCAGTCGGAAATGTAATCATTGACCTATCTGATTCTTCTACCAGTTCTGAAAATTTAAGTCCAGATGTAAAAGACACTACTGCGGAGATGGAATACAACATCCTTGTAAACTTTTTTAAAACCATGGGCTATTCTCAAGAAATTGTTCAAAAGGTTATTAGGGAGTATGGACCATCTACTGAACCATTATTGCTCTTAGAGGAAATTGAAAAAGAAAATAAAAGGTTCCAAGAAGACAGAGAATTTTCACCTGGTACTGTGTGTCCAGAGAGCAACAAAACCAAAAATAAAGGTGTTTCTAACAGCATAAAGGAGCTTACAACAGATTCCACTCCAAAGAAAACACAGACTCACACACAGCAAAATATGGTAGAAAAATTTTCTCAGTTACCATTCAAAGTAGAAGCTAAACCATGTACCTCAAATTGCAAAATTAATACTTTCAGAACAGTGCCGACAGAACAGAAACATGAAATCTGGGTTTCAAATCAGAACTATGTTTGTAATGTAGACCTTGAAACTGATGGCCTCTCACCTTCTGTTGCCTCATCAAGTCCTAAAGAAGTCCATTTTGTTTCAAGGGGAGCTTTAAGTCACCAGCCCAGAAGTCCAGCTTTTCCTGAAAATGGTTTGCCGCATCAAGCAGAACCCTTGTTTCCAAATAATATGAAATCTACCTGTGAAAAACGTTCAGGATGTTGTAACTCTCCTCAGTCTAAGCCAAATTGTCCACCCCTTTCTCCACCAGTGCCACTGTCCCAGCTACTACCTTTGGTTATCGATGCAAGGTTGGCAGGACCTTCTGATCATATTGATTCCTCAGTTACAGGGGTCCAAAGGTTTCGAGATACTCTAAAAGTACCCTACAAGCTGGAATTAAAAAATGAACCAGGGAGAACGGATTTGAAGCACATTGTTATAGATGGGAGCAATGTTGCAATTACGTAAGTCCACTCTGCAAATTATTTTATAGTTTTAAATAGGACCCCAAGCAATGTCTCAGAATTATATATGTATATAGGAACTACGCTATGCATTTGTCTAGTTGATCTCTATATCCTTACCAGGGGGGATTGCAGGGGACAACCAGCTGGTTGGAAAGGTTTTCATTCCATCTTCTGGAGTTGTGAACTTTGCTTCACCCTGCTGAACTTATATTTCTAAAGACAAGAGATTATAGAAAATTTACCTTTTCACATTACATTGCCTGGTGATATGCAGTATAGAGATTTTAAGTCATTAGGGTCTCAACACTATGAAAACCATTAGATTCTGAATATAAGGATGGAGATTTGGGTTAAAAAAGAGATTTTTCTGTCTTGTTATGCGGGAATGCCTGTTTTCTAGCCAGGTATGTACAGTGGCAGTAGGTGGGATTCACTTCTGTTGATGGAGCAATCGCAATTTCCTTTGTAAGGAAATTGGTCAGTTTGAACTTCATTGTGGGCCTCTGCTCTTGCTAAAAGTTTGTAATATTTGCTTTTAGTGAAAGAGTTGAAACCATCATTTAGCCTGACTTAGAACCACTCTTAGCATTTTGATTTTATACCTGTGTTGTGGGACTGGGTTTTTTTTCCTAAGGGGCAGTTTAATATCATAGCTAAGAAGAGTGTGAGGGTCAGTCTCCAGCCCACTGTGGACCAGCTGTTTGATTTGGAGTAGGTCACTTCCTTCTGAGTTTCAGTTGCTGTAGTAGGTTCCCTTTTGACCTGTCCTTAAGGACATCTTTATCATGCCATTTCCACAACTGTCAGGTAAATTTGCCTTCTTTTTTGATAGCCAGTCACCCTGTTGTTAAAAACTTGAGACAAATTAAATTTGGCAGAGTTTATTTGAGCAAGGAATGATTTATGAATCAAGCAGGCAGTACGCTGAACCAGGAGAGGTTCAAAGCCCTGCACAGCGATGTGGGCAGGCAGTATTTATAGACAGAACAAGGAAGTGACCTGCAGAAACAACCTGGTTGGTTACGGCTCTGGATTTGCCTTCTTTGGGCATCGTCTGATCATTTCTCAACCTGTCATTGGCTAAGACTCAGCTGTTTTGTTGTTTTTTTTTTTCTACAAGAGTGTTCTCTTGTTCGGTTGCAGTTTGTTTACATACTAAGTTAGTTCGTAGTTAACTAAGTTAAGTTAGTTCGAAGTTCCCTATGTTTGAACTCAAGATAGGGAGGCAGCATTTGTAATTTTTTGTTTTATGAGTATTTTAAATTAGAATTTATGAATACACAAGGTAATGCAGTGAGTCCCCATGGGCTCATCACCCAGCTTCAACAGTTATCAACTCTTGGCCAATTTTGTTTCAACCGTAACCTCACCTACTGCCTTACACCTCTATTACTTTGAAGGGTATCTCAATATATTATTTCATCCACAAACATTTTAGTATGTATTTTTAAAAGTACAAGGATTCTTTTGCTTTTTATTGTTTGAATGAATTACTGATGCTTTGTTTTGCTGTTAAAAAGGAAAAGAAAATGCTAGCATTTCAGATCTTAAAGTTTTGAAGATAGGCAGTAAAAATATGTCATATGCTTGTCTTCATTTCCAAGTAACACTGTTGATTGTCATTTCACTTTGCTTTTTTGGCAGCCCTATTGGGGGAAACCCAGCAAATGACCCATAGCTGCATAGCATTATCTAAGTAAAAATGTAAAATCTAATTTCAGTCATCCGTAGATAGTCCAAGCCCAGCACTAGTTCCTCATTGTTATGATTTCTTGAGCCAAATGATGGTAAAAAATTTAGGTCACAATTGTGAGTAATACTAATCCTTTTTCACTTTTCTGTATGTGGAAAGATTTCCCAAATTGGTGTTCAAAGAATAAGAAATGCAAATTAACATAGAATAAGCAGTGATAATGATACTTTAAAAAACCCTTTTGGAGTAGTAACTAGCATATTTCTCAGAGGGGTCACTGTTGGAATTCAAAGTGGTGCCATCTGTCCGTGACAGGAAGTACTTTGTATCTCAACCCCCCTTTGCCCACAGTTTTCCTCCGCAGACATTGTGACACCCCACATATTTCCTAACACCCTGGAGTACAGTACCAGCTCTTGAAAACCACTGGTTAGTGCACTAAGGGAAATGTGCAAGCTGACTTTTGTTAATGTTTTTGAAAACTGATGATTTTGGGAGGATTTGCATTTTCTTCAAATTCACAGATGTCTCAGTTTAAAAGCAGCACTTTTACAAAAGGTTGTGTTCCCCTGAGAAGACAGACTTATACTTAATTTGATGTAGAGTGATCTGAAAATATCGGTAATTGAAATTAACCCTTATTCTGGGGGAGAAACTGCTTAATGGGTATAGGGTTTTATTTTGGAGTGATGGAAATAGTTGGGAACTAAATGTAAGTGACGGTTGCATAGCATTGTGAACTTAGTAAATGCCATTTAATTGGTCGCTTTAAAATGGTTATTTTTATATTATGTGAATAATAATTTTTTTTTAAGTTGGAAAAAAATCACCCATTATTTTCCATTAGTTGCTTCAGTATTAAGTGTGAATTAGATTAGACCAAATTCCATGAAGGAACTGCTTCATGTCTATGCTATTGACTGAACTACCCCTAATATCCCCCCGGCACACAGTAGGTACTCAATCAAGATTTGTTGATGAATAATTGAATTAAAGACTTAAAGATAGTTTGGTAATTTTCTTTTCTTTTTTAAGAGATGGAGTCTCACTGTGTTGCCCAGGCTGGACTCGAACTTCTGGTCTCAAGTGATCCTCCCATTTCAGCCTCCCGAGTAGCTGGAACTACAGGAAAGTGCCACTGTGGCCAGTTGAGGATTTTTTCAGTGGCTTTTTACCACCCATTTGTAACTTCATAGTTGCTATTCCAGTGATCAATTTAGATTAAATTTTAACTGAGGCTATATTTTTAATTCAGCAAATATTTGTGATCTTAAAGCTGAAACACCTGTTATGTGTGTATCGGGCACTGTACTTTATTTTTAAAAAACGTACTCTTCACACCTATAGTGCAAGGAAAAAATTATAATGTATATAGCATGAAATGGCTTAAAAATCTTGTCCAGGGTTATACAGATAATGAGATTTGGGCCCCTAATGTCTCTCCCCAGACCCTCACACACCCTGTCTTCTCCAACAGAAGTTGAGGTTGGGATTTTCAGGCCCTGGCATCACTGGATACTTAAGTCTTGAGTTGCGTTAAGCACTGATGAGTAAACCTCACTCATTTGACCCAGCTAGTTGGGGGAAGTAGTTAAAAGGAAATTTGGGTTCTTAAGCAACAGGATCCTTTTGTTACCCTAAAGCAGCCCAGGCCCACCCTTCCCTGTATTTCTGCAAAGCCTTTGTTTATTTGCCTGTCTAGTTTGATGTCTGCAGCTTATTATATACACCCGTGAGAAATTCCGAAATACCCTACTTAATGCTGCCAATCATGTATATCTTCACTTGGTTTTTTCCCCCTTGTCACCATAAATGAGTCAAATGATGAGTAAGTGGAAATTGTTTGTGGTGTATGGCTAGACAGCACAGTAGTGGCCAAATAACATTTGGGCTTTGTCAGTCTGAAACTGTAGCATAAGAGCACCTGACTTATCTAGGTTGATAATTTTCCATGTAGATGAGATTTGCCCCTTCACTTGCTAGAACTATATATTTTAACCATTTTTATGCTAGTCTTTCTTTATCAGGTTCCATGGCTGTTTTTATTAAGTGGAAGCTATAGAAGGAAACCACTTTTTCCTGGGTAACTCAGAAAGGGCTTTCCACTCTTTCCCCACACTGCCCTATCTGATTCTATGACTGCCATGAGCTATGTGTCACCCATCTCTCCTCTGCTTTTGACACTCTTCCTTTTAGTTGACTGCCTACTGTAATGTGGGAAACAACCTGATTATATAACTTGTTACCAATTATATGGAAACAGTAGTTTAAATCTCTCTTAAGAGTGTGCACACCTGGCCTTCCAGGTCTAATAGCTGTTCATTCTGCATTTGGAGGCGGGAGCCCCAGAGCTTTGGCCTTCTCGTAAGTAGAGAGGTGTTATTGTACGTAAACTTTGTATATATACTTTGTCTCTAGGTCAAAATAGACAGTTGATCTGGGTTTACCTGTCAGTAAGCTGCTCTGGCTTGATTGCAAAGAGACTAAGAGACAGTGATGATTAAGCACATGTCTACCTGGTTGGGGTGTTGGACCTGAAGCAGGAAGGGGCCCTAGTGGACCCTCTATTATTTTGAGGACAATAATTTGGCTCCACTTGATTTTTTTTTTTTTTCTGTTTTATTTTCTGTGTGAATTTGCAGCTCTGGAGAGTTTTCTGAGTATCAAAAATGATATGATTTTATCACTGGGAATAACACTTTGGAACTTAGTTTAGAGCTGATATTTCTAGAAGCTCCATTTATTCCTCTCTAAGCTTTTCCAGGTTTGTAGAGTTCATCTATTTGCATTTCTGCCCTTTTTGTTCAGTGACCCAGTAGAATGGAACTGGGCATTCTACCTCTATCCAGTTTGTACTGTTGCTGTCAACAGATGCATTTAAGGAAAAGAAGAAAAGTAGATAGTTGAAGCACTGTTGAAGAACCGGATCTGTTGAAGAACCAAGGAGGCACTTTACAAACTTTTTCAGTGCATTTCTCTCAGGGGTTATCATTTTGAGGACTAAACATACATATCCCTTGGTTTTTCTAGGAATCAGTAGGCTTGAGGACATTGGTACTTTAAGATAGGAGTCTACCAACCTCCTCATTTGCCGGAAAATTAATAAATTTCTCTTCCCTTCTCCCCCCCTCCAAAAACAAACAAACAAACAAACAAGAATCAGTAGGCATTTGTATTGTGACTTGTCATTTTTAGGGCTGTCATTGACATTAACTTTAGGCCTGTCCTTGTAGTTAAGCAATTAGAGTAATAGATGACTTATTATTTTTTAAAGATTAAAAAGGGCCTCCTTTTAAAAACTACCAGTCTTTTTTCTAGTAACAGATGTCATATTTTTGCTACATTCTTGCCATATTTGAGTGCTTTTAGGATAAATCACTCCTGAATTATTTCATCAAGAAAACGTTTGTTTACTTGCATATATTTTCTGGGATAAGATCCTCTGCAGTTTCTTATTTATGGTTCACTGAAAAAGAGAGTAGACTTTAGCCTCTAAAAAAGAGTTCGTGAGCAGCTTTTCTAATTCTCTCATGGCATTAGATGTTTGTGAGTGTCCAGCCCATTCCTGTTCTTGAGGAACGTAGGTGCGCAGGTACCGCAGGTACCGCTGTGGGTGGGCCCTGGCCAGGAGGGAGGACGCTTGAGTCTGACTCATCTCATCCACCCTCTGGCTGTGCACCCAGGGCAGGTTGCTCTGTCTCTAAGTGTCTCCTTCTCATCTCTCACAGGAATCTAAATTCATTCTGTCTCTGGTTCTGGTGCACCATACAAGATAGGAAGTCAGAGGAGAGGGAGGAGGCTGATAGAGGGCCTGTGTCTAGAGATAGCTTCATAGTAAGAAGAGAGACTGGAATTCAGTCCTGGGGGCATTTGAAGAAGGAGCAAGGGAAAGGTGCGAGAACAGTGTCCACAAAGCAAGCAACAAAAGGAAAAGCTGAGAGACCAGGAGGGGCAAGATGGCGGGACCATCTGGTCAGAACTGAGTGTGTTGACAGATGGTAGCGGGAGGCTCACTTGGCCAGATCCTTTCTGACTAGTCAGATGAGGAGTAGACCTAGAGCCAGGCAGAGGATCTGTGTTAGAAGGACAGTGTTGCTGAAGGCCCTGAGCAGAATCAGAGGCCTCGGGGCTGCTTTCAGAGGTTAGTCTGACCTTTGCAGGGTAGGTTGGAATTAGGAGAACCTGGGTTTAACTTGGGACACACGTGTCCCCGATGGCAGGACTTTCAAGTGGAATAAACATTCATGAAGCAGTTTTGATGTGTGGTACTAGACATGGAGAAAAGTCAGGACTGAAGATGCAGAATTTACTGTCACTCGAATACAGGTGATCATTGAAGCAGTGAAAATAGATTATGCTAATCTCATAAACTGTAGCATCACAGTTGGAGATTTTGATATTCTTTTCTTTCTAATACCCATGGGTAGACAAACAGATTACTACCTACAGAATTTTAAACTTAAAAAACACTATTCTTTTTTACTTCCACTTCTGGTGAATAAAATTTAAATAGTTTTCTTCCTTGGTTTTGAAATGTGCCACTGTATTTTTGGGAGAGTGTGCATTTTTTATTTATTTTATGTTTTACCATCTGCTTAGGAGCTGAATAGTGTGCATTTTTTAATCCTCTGTTGTTTCTTGTTTACCTTTTTCCCCTGGTTTCTGATTTCTTCAACAAAATCACTTTCCATGGCCCCCAGTTAGTTTCATTTGAGTCTTGCCCTCAACTTGCTTCCTGTAAGGTGTGAACTTGGGTAAATTTTGCCTTTCCCCAGAAGGAGGGTGGAGCCATCCTGAGGCAGGAGGCAGCTGCAGCCTTGGACACTGCAGTAGCAATAACCATGTCACATTTTCACCCCATTCCTCCATTATAGGAGTAAGCAGCACAGCTACTAAATTGTTTCTGCTTCGGCAACAAATCTCTTAATAAAATTCATAAAGGTACTTCAGAGGCCATGACTAGGCAGGACTTAAAAATAGTATTTTTTTCCCCAATAGAATGGGCTCTTTTTTAAAAAAAAAAAGTACAATAAACAAGTATTACCATGAAGTTCACAGCCTTCTACCACAACAGCACGCTCGATTACATCAACTAAACAAAATACAAGAAAAATCATAAGATTCTGTCCTATATCTTCCACAAAGGGTGCTGTCTTGGCTTTGCAAAGCAGCAGACCATGCAACCATACACCAAAAAATTTTAAAAAAAAAGAAAGAAAGAAAGGGGGGCGGGGAATTTTGTTCTGTTTTTGCTGTCTGTGGATTTTATCTTTTCATAGTGAACTTAATATGCTTTAAAGATGCTTTAAACTGAAATAAATTTTACTTATTTTCTTATAGCCATGGTCTGAAAAAGTTCTTTTCTTGCCGTGGAATTGCAATTGCAGTCGAATATTTTTGGAAGCTTGGCAACAGAAACATCACGGTATTTGTCCCTCAGTGGAGAACAAGACGTGATCCTAATGTCACAGGTGAGACAAAATGAATTTTTTCAGATTTCTAATTAGATGTTTGAAGAGTTGGCTTATAATTGCAACACCTAGCTGCTTAGAATAGAGCCGTGTGCCATGGGCAGCAACTTTAAAGACAAAATTGTAAATTCATTGCACCTAGTAAAATAACAATTGAAGAGAATGTTATAACATAAGAAATACTTGGAGGAAGGATGGTAGAAAGTTAATATAGTCGTTTGTATAGAAAGTTGAGTTCATTATGTATCACAATAGTTTTCTTTTTACTTTCTAAAAAGTAAAATATATCTTTCCATTAGGCTGCATCTCTGACTGTTTAGATAGTATTTTTGAGGTCACTTGATAAATTTGGCACCTTCAAATATGTCTATTTAGCAGTCTGTTTAATAGCTTAATATAAATCATTTCTGTTAACTGTAAAGTACTTTGTGACTGACCGGCAGGCCACACATGAAGGTTTTGAACTTATTGTGAATTATGAAATGTTCCAGAGAAACTTCAAGTTGTTTTTGGCTTGGGTCATGATTAGAAGATGGTTAAAAAGGCTGTGCCAGGCAGCTCAGAGTACCTAGAAATAAAAGGTAGATCAGAGAGGGAGGGTGAGTACAAGACTTGCCCAACACATTAAACAGAAAGTGAAACTTAGTCACTAGTGAGGTGGAAATGGTCAAACCACACATTTCCCAAGTATTCCCAACTTCCTCATTTGAAGAGCATGAGGAATGAGGCAGAGCCGCTCATTTTGTAGTTACTTTTGCAATTGGATATGTGAAAGAGTCTTAGAATCCTTACATACTGTGCAGTTCTACGACAATAAAACACTGTATTGGGGCATTTCAGCTTGAGTCAGTGGTGAGTGCCATGGTGGGGGATACAGGTGTGGGAATCTCAGACCATGAGCTTTTAGCTTCTTTTTGGCCATTACTGGTTTTCTAAAATGGGGCATGGGCCCCCCATTCTCCTCTGTCACCACCCACCCCCATGAAAACCAGTAAATATTTATAAAGACAACTAAGAGAAGTTAGACAGGAGGCCAGCTGGAGGGAGATTTTGAAAGGGGGACCTTTCTTGGCATTGGGTGAAGCAGCTGGTTCCTCACACTGCTGCTGGTTCCATAGCTCTTCCCTGCTCCCACCCCCACCCTTTCTTGTGGACTCTTCACTCTTTGTCCTCTGCTTCTCGTAATATGGCTCTGAAAAAGTTCTTGATGGTAGGATTCATTAAATGTAGGTTTATGGTTTACTTTTCTTAGCAAATGAGTTGAACCTTTTTATGTTTAAAAAATAGCTAAAGTCAGTTCATACATTGCGTTTCCCTTAGTGTGGGTCTGCTTGATTTTTTTTTTTTTCTTTCCCAATGAGTTAGTAAAATTGAGTCAGCAGAAAAAAGGTTTTTACTACTCTACAATTGAAACACTGGGGCGTACTTTCATTTATTTACACATCTGAGAAGATGGCCATTTTCTGAATGTGTATTCAACTTATTCCATGAACAGAACAGCACTTCTTAACCCAGCTCCAGGAGCTCGGAATATTATCTTTAACTCCTGCCCGGATGGTCTTTGGAGAAAGAATTGCTTCTCATGATGACAGGTATGAAAGGCCCTTTTCCTTCCTAAGGTGTGAGTAGGGGGAGCAGCTGATCTGCTGGACAGGTCCACACTCTTCCAGGACTCACTTGACTCAGGGGGTTGAGAATTTTAACATTTATTGTCATTAAGATGATGCTAACAGTCTTTGCTATATGGTTTTAGGAACGTCACAAAAGAAGCTGTTGAGTTAAGAGGTTTGGTTTGGTTTTTTAATAAAACATGGCTGAAAATCAATAAGTAAGAGCAGATATTTAATTGTAGGCTTTCTTTGGTACATACTTAAAGTCATGTTTGTCTTGTCTTAGCATGGCAACCTCAAAAGTGGTTTTCACATAATATCTATCTCCTGTTCTATTTTTGGCCACTGACTTAGTTTGTCATTGTGATGCCTGAGCCCTCAGTGTTTTCCTCCACATAATGGAAGATGTCTCAGCTGACCCTAGTGTGATAGGAGCAAGCTGCATTTCTTACATTGGTGTGCCCAGAAAATGGGCGCTAGTGTACCTGGATCCACCAACATTTAGTATGTACCTTTTAAATTTGTTTCTAAAAACTTTACTAAGCAGGCCAGGCGTGGTGGCTCACGCCTGTAATCCTAGCACTCTGGGAGGCCGAGGCGGGCAGATGGTTTGAGCTCAGGAGTTCGAGACCAGCCTGAGCAAGAGCCAGACCCCGTCTCTACTAAAAATAGAAAGAAATTAGCTGGACAACTAAAAATATATAGAAAAAACTAGCCAGGCATGGTGGCACATGCCTGTAGTCCCAGTGACTCGGGAGGCTGAGGCAGGAGGATCACTTGAGCCCAGGAGTTTGAGGTTGCTGTGAGCTAGGCTGACGCCATGGCACTCTAGCCTGGGCAACAGAGTGAGACTCTGTCTCAAAAAAAAAAAAAAAAAAAAAGAACACTTTACTAAGCAATGACAAGTCTAGTGCACTAAGTTCAATGTGCAGAGCTAGGTTCTGGGGACATACGTGATTCAGAAGTGCCTCCTGCCCTAAAGAAATTGTGGTCTAGAAAAGGCACATGTGTAAGTAATAGAGGGGAGTTTTGCCTAAGAGAAGGTTCTAAACTTACCCAGTGGCATGAGGACCGGTTTTTAAAATGCTCTTCATGGTGTGGAATTAGGAACATGTCTGCCAGTACTTGGGGACCTAAGTGGTGGCTACTTAGTGTTTGCTCTCCTACGTTTACCCTGTTTATTTTTATCTGGTTCATAGCACTTAGAGCCCCCATGGTGTTTTTGCCTCAGTATTCCACCTGAATACTCCCCACTGGACATAGTGTCTAGCTTGCGACCCAAGCTAGTGAATGATAGTTGAATGGGTAAGAGATGAAAAGAGGGCCTTGGCAGGGGGAAGGGGACTTGGAACCACAGCAGACATTCCTTCACCAAGAGGGCCTTCTCATTGACAGCCCCTTGCTCTGCACCAGGCTGGTGTGAGAGACCAGATCTGATGGGGAGAATCATCAGTGACAGGGCAGCTGAAAGAGGGTAGCACGTGGGGGCCGGTGCAGGGGTAAGCAGTACTGGGAGGCTGGTGTGGAAGGCACTTCTCACTCAGCCCAGTGACAGTGGGCAGGGACCCTGGAGGGCGCAGGTCCTCTGACACTGCAGCTTTGTCCTCACACCAGCAGGATTTGAACCCGTGTACCATTGTGCATACTAAGCTTTAGCTTGATTTATATGGCTCTCTGGGTTGTTAGCGGACACGAGTGTATGTCCTAATTCGTAGGACTTGCGCTCAGAAGCCTTACTACCTATTTTTATTAACACCTCTGAGCAGACATCACCACTTACAACTCATGCAAGTTAGAAATAATTTGTAAAATGTTCACTAATAAAGCCAAAGAACTAAATCATATTTACTGTTCAAGGTTTGTTAAGATCTCTGAAACTAATGAAGTTTGATGGGGTTTCTTTTTGTTTTGTTTTGTTTTTTGAGACAGAGTCTCACTCTGTCGCCCTGGGCAGAGTGCAGTGGCGTTATCATAGCTCACAGCAACCTCAAACTCCTGGGCTTAAGTGACCCTCCTGCCTCAGCCTCCCGAGTAGCTGGGACTACAGGCATGCGCCACCATGCCCGGCTTATTTTTCTATATTTAGTAGAGACGTTAGGCTATTCTCAAACTCCTGAGCCTCGGCCTCCCAGAAGAGGCATGAGCCACCACACCCGGCCTGAAGTTTGTTTTTTAAATTCCCTTTACTCATTACTGCTAATAAAAGCATTTGTTTTGCACCTTTAATTTCAGTGATTGTCTTAATTTATTGTTTCATTATCTTTGTCTACACTGCCTTAGACAAAAGCAGTCATCCTGACTTAAGGGATAAACATCACATTTTCCTCACAGATACCTTATTAAGAGGGTTTGAATGTGAATAATCTCCACCAGTGAAACAATTCTTCTTTACTGTTTAATTCTTACCCTTTCTCATCACTGTGTGTCCCTTCACAACTTCCTTTAGAGCGAATCTATAACTTAGGCTAAACAGAAAGATAGTTCTAGACATCTCTTCTTAAATCAGAGCAAAAAATATGAACCTATGAATTTAAAAAAACAGAAAAGAAGAATTGCAAGACTGATTTACCAAACAGCTAATCTTAGAACCAAAATATTGTCTGTAGCTTAGCAACTAAAAACAGAATTGTGATGTCATAGCTTGCCAACTGTAATTCATTCTCTGCTCTGGTCCTCATATATTCATATTACCACTATTGATAATGTGACTTTTCTAGAAAAATTTATAAATTATAGTTGAGGTCATTTGGGAAAAGAATTAGGTTGTATGAAAAATAATTTTTTTATAATCACTAATAATTTCAGAGATTCAGGTGATGAGCTTGACTTTTCTGCTGCTTAAAATTCTTTGGCAATTTTCCTGTGACCAGGATATCCCTTTGTTTTCTTATAACACAGCTTCTCTAAGCCAGGGGTGCTTGTTGCTCATTTTAAATTCTCTTATATTACCACAGATTTCTACTACACTTAGCAGACAAAACTGGTGGCATAATTGTAACAAATGATAACTTCAGAGAATTTGTGACTGAGTCCGTTTCTTGGCGAGAAATTATTACAAACAGGTAATATGTTTTTCTTTGTCTTTGGACAGAAAAGTTTTTTTGTTTCTGTTTGCATTCTGTTTGTTTTTTATGCACGCTGGCCCTGCAGAAGGCAATATAGGGAACCACATTGTCATATGGCTGTGCTGTCCTCACAGTCCACAGGGTGGTTGGCCCCGCTAGGTGTTTGGGAGGACCCAGCACAAAGCTGTAGAGCCAGCGACTGACGCGTGTGGCCACGTGGTGTCTTCTGAGATGTCTGTGTTCTCTTGCATGAACATTGGGAACAAGGGAAAGTTTTGTGGCACAGTTAGCTGTGATGGAGCACACATGGCCTCCTGACTTACCCCTGCCTGATGCCATGGGAGACTGGCAGGTCCTTGGGCCTCCTTGTTTTCCTCAACTGTGAAGGGAAAGGTTGGATGTTATGTCACCCACGGTTCCAGCTCTGAAATACTTTGGTTCCACCAAGGGGAGAGGACCAAAAGCAGTGTGCTGATTGGATTTCACTTTTGGGGGTCAGGAGAGATTATTTCTACTTTTGAATGTCTGATGCTTTTCTTGAGCTTTTTACAGTCATAGTTTAATCGTCTGTATTGAAAACATGTTTAGATATCATCCAAAATAACAAAATTAAGTCAAGAGTTTAGCATTCACTGCTGCTTCTATTTTTGATGATACTGTGAATGTGTACAACTGCTGAAAACTGCCTTAAGATCAGTGAACACTGCCTTCTGGGACTTTTTGTTAACAAGCATCACCTGACCGGTTATTTAAACCAAAAAGCACCGAGTATATGGTAGTACCAGGGATAAGTCACATATGCCACATATCTTAAAACATAAAACAACATACCTCAAACTAAGTATAACTAGTGTATAATGTAACTAGTAATATAAGTAGCATAACTAGATATTTATCTCTATTGGAGTCTCACAGTTTCCCCTTGTCTGGTCTTTACATTTTGCTAAATCATTAGAGGATTTTAGAAAAAAATTCTTTTCTGTAAACGCCCAGGTGAGAGTTAATTCCTATATGCACTTTGACCCATATTCTGTTAAAAAGCTGTTGTTGATAGCTGAACCAAGAATTGGCCTTTGACCTTCTGGGCATGGTTAATCAGCCATTAATTTCCTAGGGCATGTTTCTGTTGGATCTTTGCCCTAGGCTCATTGTCACTATTTATGGGACACTCATCTGTGCATGCATGGAGGATTTAAATGGATGAGAATATGAGATTCATATTTTCAAACCAACCTGTTGCTTTCAGAATCCACAAAAGCAAGGCAGAAACAAGACCTGGACAACAAGCACAGGCACTTGAGACTGTTTTTTTTTTTTTGTTTTTTTTTTTCAGTTTTCCCCAGATTTGATGAATAATGCTCACTGACCTCAGATTTTCTTTCTCCATATATTGTTTTCCTTTTTTAAAAGATTGTTTTCAGTAGGTTTGCCTATGAGCACACTTATTACCAGTTTTATTCTAAAATTAAACCTTCATTGAGTACCTGTTGGTTCCTAAGCTGACAGTCTTTAAATCTTGTTTTTCAAAGTTATATTGAAAGTTACAGTAGGAGAAGAAGCTGCTTTCCAGGCTGGGATAGAAACCTGAAAGTCTTTGAGAAATTTGAGGACCAAATGTGACCAAGTTTCTTAGTCCTTGTATTTGTGTCCAAAACAGAAATTTAAATGGTTTAACTTGGGCAGTTTTTATTGTTTTTTGCTTCCCCTTTGGGCAGTTAAGCAGTCTTAGAATTTATAGGCTGACCAGAAATATTGCTTTGGAATTGGGTGGCTGCTTTGAGGGACTTCTCAGCCTGCAGCAGTGAAGACTTCGTGTTTCCCAGCACTGTGATTATTCTCTGTGTTGTAGATTGCTTCAATATACGTTCGTGGGGGACATATTTATGGTTCCTGATGATCCTCTGGGAAGAAGTGGACCCCGATTAGAAGAATTTCTTCGGAAGGAAGTCTTTCTTAGGTATTTCCTTTTTCAGACTGTCTTGTACTTAAAAATTTGTTTCAGATTGGGTGTGGTGACTCATGCCTGTGTTCCCAGCACTTTGGGAGGCTGAGATGGGGGGGAGGTCATCACTTGAGTCCAGTAGTTTGAGACCATCTGGGGCAACATAGCGAAACCTCGTCTCTACAAAAAAAAAAAAAAAAAACACATTAGCCGGACCTTGTGGCGCGCGCCTGTAGTCCTAGCTCCTCAGGAGGCTGAGGCAGGAGGATTGCTTGAGTCTAGGAGTTCGTGGCTGCAGTGCGCTGTGATTGTGCCACTGCACTCCTGCCAAAAAGAAAAAAAAAAAACATTTTTTTTCTATTAAGTTAATTGTGCTTTAGTGCAAGTGCTGTCCTTAAACACTAAAAATGGCATTTTAATTTTTTTTCTACAGCATGGGCAAGTGGGAATAAAAAAGAAGAAAGACAAAAAAAATTTTTTTAAAGCCTTAGATTTACTGCTGGTGTAATGCATATGGAAGCTAATCGAGCAGGCACCCCAAATTTTCAACTGTAGTCCTTTTGGTTTTAATCCTAGGAGAGGATTGGGAGCCAAACTGATTTCGTGGTGTAAAAAGACAAAGCAGATTTTCTATGCTGGTGGTCACTTATTAGCGAATGCCACTTGGGTTCATTATATGTGTGTAAAATGTCTTTATTTTCATTTTCTAAAGTCATTTACTTTGAATATATTGTGCTTATATTAATTTATTCAGGAATCATGACCTGGGGGAACTGACAGTTACTTTCTACCTTCCCTGGATGGAAAAGCTAGTATTCCATATTTATGTGAAATTGATTTGATAGTTTAGGTTTTCTTTTTGTAGTTTGGATTGGTTTATTTGTTTTTAAGACCTTGGTGTAGTGGTAGTTTGTTTTCAGAATTCAGGTAACAGACATTGTTAACTAAAGTTTCCTGCCTATCTAACTGGCAAATCTAACTGTCACTTGGTGACATATAGCATATAACCTTTCTTCTTTTTTAAAACTAAAATAGGCTACACTTCTGTGCATTTCCCAGCAGCTTTTTGCATGGGGATGCTGGGGGATCGGGGGTACACTGAGAGGAAGACACACAGCTCTCCCAGTTTTCTAGGCAGTAAAACTTTCCAGCCGATCTCTATTTGGAACAGGAACCTTTGGGGTTCTAGGTTTGGATTCAGTGGTGGCGGGCATTCACACAGAGGTATCTTCTGTCCAGGAGACCACCACGATTTTAGCTCCCTGGTCTTGGGAATTGTTTCTTTTTGAGCCTTGGGGTTTTATTACACAGATGAGGACTTAGTTCCCAAATGTCATGCTTCTCTACCCACACCAGGAGAACGGCAGCCATTTTTAACACCTGCTGCACGTCAGTCCATCTCATTTCACTTCCACACTTCTTAACTTGGAAAGCCTCTGCTGAGCTTTAGGACCTGAGGCCTGTGTGTGAGCATCAGGTCCATGGGGTAGACTTAACTAGGAGAGTTCTCTGCTTCCTCCCACTCCTTGAGCAGCCTGGTAGCAGGGTCAGTCCTGCCTGCCCTTTTTCTTCTCACCTAGCAGCTCTTTACAGAGGTCTTAACTAATTTGTTAAGAATTTAGTAAGAGAGATCAACTGAGTGTGAGTGCAGGGTGAGGTGTTAAAAAAAAAAAGAATTTATTAATCACTTCTATCACACGGGGGCTAACTTTAGAAGTTAGTTGAGTTTTTGGGTTGGGAAAACTGTTCAGCCAGCCCCATTTCTCCACTGCAGGCCACAGGCATGTGGACAGCTTTGGAACAGTCCAGCTGCCCTCCCCACACACAAACACTGCACACGCCACGTGCACCAGCGCCTCACGCAGACTTTGGTGGGGAAGGAGAATCCACGAGTCCGTAGGGTTACCTCTGTGCCCAAAGGGGGCCCCTTTTTTTCTCTTTTTTTTTTTTTTTTTTTTGAGACAGAGTCTCACTCTGTTGCCCAGGCTACAGTGCCATGGCGTCAGCCTCGCTCACAGCAACCTCACACTCCTGGGCGCAAGTGATCCTTCTGCCTCAGCCTCCCGAGTAGCTGGGACTACAGGCATGCACCACCATGCCCGGCTAATTTTTTCCATATATATTTCTAGTTGTCCATATAATTTCTTTCTATTTTTAGTAGAGACGAGGTCTCGCTCTTGGCTCAGGCTGTTCTCGAACTCCTGAGCTCAAACGATCCACCTGCCTCGGCCTCCCAGAGTGCTAGGATTACAGGCGTGAGCCACCTTGCCCAGCCTCTTTTTTTTTTTTCTTTCTTTTTTTTTTCTTTCTTTCCTTTCCATTTTTTATGAATCTTAAGGACAATCAGTAGATACTTCTTCTTCTTTTTTTTTTTTTTTTTTTTTTTGAGACAGGGTCTTGCTTTGTTTGCCCAGGCTGGGGTACAGTGGTGTCTTCATAGCTCACTGCAGCCTCAAATTCCTGGGCTCAAATGGTCCTCGTGCCTCAGCCTCGCAAGTAGCTGGGACTACAGGTGCACACCACCATGCCCAGCTAATTTTTAAGTTTTTTGTACAGACTGGTCTTGCTATGGTGTTCAGGCTGGTCTTGAACTCCTGGCATCAAGGGATCCTCCCACCTTGGCCTCCCAAAGTGCTGAGATTAGAGGTGTGAGCCAACATGCCAGCCTGGGGATCCCTTTTTCTAATTTCTATCAGCCCTGGCCCTGTGCAGAATCGGAATCTCCAGAAGAGTAAGACCCCATTATGTGTTTTGAAAGCTCCCAGGTGCAGCCTGGATTAGAGCCAAACAGCTGGATGGGGTCAGTCCTCACAGGAGCAGACCTGGGAGGCTGGTGCCAGCTCATGAAGAGCTCTCATTCCCTGCTGCGATGGGTCTAGGGATGGCATCAGTGGAATCCCTGCAGGCTCCTCTGTGGGCGGCTGACATCACCGCCTCTACTGCAGTCTTATGTCTTCTTTGGAAACCAGGGAGCAAAGTCTTGAGCCTCAAGGCCAACAGTAGATATGTTAGAAGGGTTTCTTACTTATCTTATAACCCAACTCACCAGGACTTGCTTCCATTCACAGCGATATGCAGCCCCTACTCAATGCCCTGCCAAATGTGGGCATTTTTGACCCCAGCTTCAGAGTCCCTGGCACCCAGGCAGCCAGCACCAGCCACCAGCCTCCCACCCGGATTCAGGGAGCCCCTCCCGGCCACTGGCTTCCTCAGCAGCCCCACTTCCCACTCCTGCCGAACCTTCCCAGTATGCAGCAGAATCTGCCCATGCCAGCACAGAGATCTTCTGCGGAAACCAGCGAGCTGAGGGAGGCCCTTCTGAAGATCTTCCCTGACTCAGAACAAAGACTGAAGATTGACCAGATCCTGGTGGCCCATCCGTACATGAAAGATCTGAATGCGCTGTCTGCCATGGTGTTGGATTGAAGCTTGTGCTGAGGAGCTTGAGCTCAGGGCTTGCGGGTCACACTCACGCTACTGCCTGTACCTGACGGGAACTAGCACAGTGTGGAGAACCTGTTTCCCAGTGTAAACGCTGTTGTATAGAAAAAATGTTTTGTGTACAAAAAAAATCTGGGTTTTCAAAACCAGCTTTTTTCTATATATAAATTTTGCTGCTATTACAGATTTAACATTTTCTGTAAAAGGAAAGTCTACATTTTCTGCCTGTTCAGAACTGTTTAATAGCAGTTACTCTTGAGTGTATTTACATTTTTATGTTTTTTAAACTATTTTCCTTAAAGCTGAAAATATTGACAAATGGATATGGTTAGCCTTTCTAAATAAAAAAGAGTTGCTTTCTTAAGGAAAGCAAGATCTCTTAAAGTATATTTTCTTGAGATGAATATGTCATGTCCACTAACATGAAGTGTGCTCACCTCTCCCAGCCTCCTCTGCCCTCACCCCCAGAGTTGGAGTCAGTAGGAGTTAGTTGGTTTGCTTCTGTGGGGTCTTTTGTTGAAGCCATGTGTGGGAGTGGACCAGTGGTGCCACTAGATGGCACTTTGTGCCTAACCATTGTTAATGACCAGGACAAAGTCAGACTCCCAGAATATCAGGGCTAGAAGAAGTGTTGAAGCTCATGTAGTCCCCACCATTCTTCCCTTTCCACCCTACAGAAGAGGAACAGAGGCCCAGAGTGCTCACCTCCCGGACGGGCCACGTCCACGGCCGTGGAGTGGCTGGGCAGGGACCAAAGTCCTCAGCAAGTGCTCTCACGCACTCACCGGGCTGGGGCCTCCACACACCTGACTTGACTCTAGAAGTCTCGTCTTAGCCTCTGAAGACCATGGCGGGGTGTAAGGAAGTTTAATGAAGAGCCCCATCATTGTGGCCATCTTGTGTCCAGAACCATGGGAGATGTCCCGATGTAGAATTTGTGCAGCTTTGCCAAAAAGCAGTTTTCTATTCTCAAGAATGACCCAAGCCAATAAATAGCATTAGTAACTTCCATGGGGTCCCAGAGCCCCTGTATTTATTTTTCCTGTGTTTCTCTCCTTAGCAATCTTTCCTGTGAGTCTTTCTCAGAATTGATATCTTAGTATTGTCTTTTTTCAGTGTTGCCCAAATTCTGTGTCAGTGAAGTTCTTTTCCTGGGTAATTTTTAACATCTTTACTCTTATCTGGACCTCAAAGGGCTTTGTATTCTATACCTGTGCGCTCCCCAGCCTGCTTGTGGTCAAGTTCCCATCTGCTCTCTGGACCATCTCTCTCTCCCAGCCCCCGGGACAGTGGCTGAGGTCTGGGTGCTTGTTGGTTCTTCATGGTGAGGGGCCTGGGTGGCATCCCAGCATGTTCCTGCCAGGCACGTTTCCTCTTAGTTTTGTCTGATCCCTGCATCCCTCAGGACAAAGCCAGAGCCCTCCAGGTAGCCAGAGTTGTACCTCAATCATATTTCTCTCGGATGCCTTGCTGCATCCTAATGTGAAACTGGTTGTCCCCTGTCTCTTCGGGGCAGGTTGCCAGGTCACCTGGCTGTGGAAGTAGAGGTAGAGACTTGAGGCAAGCCTGGAAGGTGGCTTCAGCCACAGCCCCTGTGCCTGGGCTTCTCAGCGGGTGGTTTTCAGAGGCACAGCAGAGGTGTGAGGGCCGGGCTGTCTTGCCCTGGCTCTGACCTGCCAGCTGGAGTTCAGTCCAGCAGCCTTGCCGATCCACATCCAGTATTTCTCCTCCTGGCTTTCAGAGAAGAGACACAGGGTGGAGCTGGCTGGACTGAGGGGGTCTTGGGTTTTGCAGGCTCTGGAAGCAACTTGACCTTTGACCCTTGAGTTCCGAATGCCTTTGTGTTGTTAGTGCTGTTTCTGAGAGATCTGCCTGCCCTTTTCCCCTTCCTGGGCTCGAGGGAGGGGACGCAGCAGGAGGAGTGCAGAAAAGCTTAAGTGCTTACCTTTATAAATGGTAATGAGGCAATTCACAGTTTTTCTGAAATCCATCAAATTTAGTTAAATTTAGTATTTAAAAACCTAATTATCAAACCATATAAAAAGGACTCATTGGCCGGGTGAGGTGGCTCACACCTGTGATCCTAGCTCTCTGGGAGGCCGAGGCTGGCGGATCGCTGGAGCTTGGGGGTTCAACACCAGCCTGAGCACAGTGAGACCCCATCTCTACAAAACAGAAACAAGAAAAACAAAAACAAGAAAAAAATAAATAAAAAAGGGCTCATTACCTATTCTCAGCCTCCTCCTAGCGCTGGGCCCAGCGTTGCTGCTAAGTCAGTGCCTGTGCAGGGGGCCTCAGCCACTGCCTTGGGCATGGCCACAGTGACACTTCCTTCAGGCCTCCGTGTGTGGTGGCTTTGCAGCCTGTCTCACGGCATTAACGTGGTGTAGCTGACAGGGCAGAGCATGTCACCCACATTCAACAGACGAGGTGTCTTGCTGGAGAGTTTGTGCAGGGTCAGGAGTGGCCGGTGGAGCTGGGTGACGCCCGTGTCTATGTCCTTAGGCCCCAGGCCGCCCGCTCTGGGAGCCTTTCTGTGGAGTGGTCGTGTGGGAGACCCTGCAGGCGCCAGTCGG
>CM052442.1:88696045-88709429 GCA_028533085.1 Varecia variegata | reverse complement strand
TCCTAGTGGGGGAATGAGATTACTCAAACACATATAAATGGACAAAATGACAACAGTGCTACGTGCAAACAAGAAACAAGTAGGGTGCTATGAGCACCTGACCAGGGCAGGGCAGGGGCAGAGTGTCGGTCTGCGTAGCTGCGGCTGCGTAACAAATCACCTCCAAATGTCGGGGCTTCAGCAACAGTAATCATTTATTGTCTCTCACATTTCTGTGGGTTGGAAATGTAGCAAGCGCTCTGTGGGGCTGGCCTGTCTCTACCCCATGAGTCTGGGGACTCGGCTGGGTGCTGGGACCATCTGAAAGCTCATTCCCTCCCACGTGGCCTGGCTGCGGCTGTCTGGAGCTGGAGTTAGCCAGGTTCCAGAAGGAGCGTCCCAGCCGAGGGACTCACATAAGGGACAACCTGCGGAGTGGAAAACATGCTGGATGGGGCAAGACTCGGACGAGTGAAGACAGACACATTGGTTCCTCCTGCGTCTGAGAACACACGTGCCTGGAAACAGACGAGAGAATGATCACATCCGTGGGCACAAGGAAAGCTCCCGGAGAAGGCTGGCTGGGACTGGCAGGGTAGGGCCAGCCACAGAGGGAGAGGAAGCCAATGTGAGCAAAGGCCTGGCCACGAGAAACCACTCAACCTGTTAAGAAACCTTGTCAAATGTCTGCAACAGGTACAACTCCACCCGAGGCATTTGAGGTGAAAGAAATGTCCTATTTCTTGGCACTTCTAAATCACATTTCTTTCTAAAGCAAATTAAATCCGTTTGGAAACTCGACTGGCCACGGTTGCAGAGACGCAACACCAGCCCATTTCGTGGCCTTTCCCCCTGCCTAGGCTGTGCCAGGACTCCAGGACTTTGCCATCAGGGCCCTACAGGGCAAGGCCCCACTTCCTAGCTGGGATGTCCCCTGCTGGACTCCTGCTTTGAAGTCTCACGTCTCTGGGCCCAGGACTGCCGCAGAGCCATTGTTCAGGCTGTCAAGGACAGGACATCACACCACTGCCACCCACGGACCAGTCACCTCCAGGTGCTGGGTATGAGGGGTGCCAGGTCTCCACCACACGGAAAATGCCCCCTTCCTGGAGGCCGGCTCCTTGTGCTGGGCCTGTGCTCCCCCGACCTCCGCAGTCCAGCGCAGTCCTGCCACTGGGCCTCCACGGTCACAAGGCAAAGCCTCTCTGAGCAGTTTTGCCTGAAAACACACAAGCCCTCGTTCCCTCCCCTGGGCCTGGGTCATAGGCCTGACCCCTGCCCCCTGACCCCCCATCCTGAGGAATGCATTGCCCTCCCTGTGGTATCGACGACAGTGCAAAGCACACCCCAAGTTCCATGTGTGAGTCAGTCATCAGCCACACGTCCTAAAATGAGAGTGTGGTGGGGTCTCAGTTTCCCCAGAAGGGGAGGGCAGGGTTGGCCCAACCATCCAGATGCCGTGTGAACGGAGCCGCATGCAGCAGGCGCCGCATCAGCAGGGAGGGAGCCGTCGCCCCCAGGCCTGCCCAGCAGGGCCTGACAGTCCCACCAGCTGCTCCCAGAAAGGCAGACAGCCACGCCCAGGGACAGCGGCCTCCCCAGCGGGTCAGCCTCCCAAACAAAGGCTGCTTTTTCTTGTCTGCCCACATGGGCTTCCAAAACAAAACCCAACATGCTCTTCCCAGCTGCCTGGTTGCCCCTGCAAGTTGCCCGTGTGGATACCAGATGCGGGCACCTTCCCCAGAGACCCTAGGGATGGCTCCTGGCAGATCTGCATCCAGCCAGCAGCCAAGGCTGCTCTGGAACTTGGAGGCGGGGGTGGCTTTTAAGAGCCCGGGTGGTTCTGTCCTGGGTGAAATTTGGTGGCAGTGCTACCTTGCCATTTCCCTGCCCAAGGTCCGAGAGCTCAGCCTAGGGCCCGGAGTCCTCTGGGCAGAGCCTGTCTTTAGCACCCTGGCCCCTGAGCTGGAATTCTGCCCTGGACTTCTGGCCAAGCCTCACTGGTAGGGGGGCTCTGAGCCTGCCCCAAGGATGTGCGTGGCCTCCACGTTTTGGAGCCCAAGACTCCCTCTTCTCAACTTCTCAGCCATCCTTGTCGCCCCTCTCTAGTGGGTGGCTTCCACCCCTAGGGGTCTACCATGTCGCCCAACACAAGTCAGACTCCCCCTTTAGTGCAGCTGCTGGAGTCAGGGGGTCTTTCCACTGGGGGACCCTGGACACACTATGGGTTTTCAGGGCCGTGCCAACCTCACCAGGCTCCGTCTTGGGGCAGTCACAGCTTCCACTTACCAAGTGCCTACCGTGTTCCTGTTAGTGCACAAGGTGACGTCCATATATGTCTTATGGAATCCTCATTTCACCAGGGAGTAAACCGAGGCTCCGGATTCAACTCGGGTCTGCGGACAGCACAGCCTGGGCACTCTCCCCACTGCATACCCATTCCAGCGCCACCACCCCCCGCCCCAGCTGATTCACACCCGCGCTGCCCAGCTTGGGCGTTCTGGTTGCTAGATGCCTCTTCTGGAGGAAACAACACCCCGCGTGGGGTAGGACAGGCCTCCCAGGAAGAGCCCTCTCAGCCAGACACCCCCGAACCTCCAGGCCTGGGCTGGGGGTCCCCAGGTGGCTTTTCCATGGTGTGGTCTAGTTCCCACTGAAGGCAGCACCTGGCCCACCTCCCCCCTGGGGTAGACCTGGTGACAGGGAACCAGGCCCCACCTTACTCCCCGTGGACCAAGAAACTCCCAGCAAGTCTCTGCTCCTGACTGCCTTCCCCAGATCTGGAAGCTGGGGCTCTCTCCAAGCAGGTCTTTCCCCCAGACCCCTGGAAAACTGCCAATTCCTGGGAAGAGCCAGCCTGGGGGTAAGTGGAGTTGGCTCCTAGGAGAACAGGGACCACCTAGGACCCCCTTGACTTACGGCTCTGTGCTGTCCATACTCCCTCTTGTGTCCCCTGTAACTGGTCTCAGAGTCGGCACCGGTGGCTGTTCCACCATGAAGACTTGAAGAATCAGGGCCTCAGCCCCATCTTCTCTAGCGCGCCCTTCGCTGTTTCCTCTGGGACACCTGTGTGGACCACACTGACCTGAAAAGCAAATGACATCAACTAAGAGGAGTTCACTGAGAGCCTACTTTTTGCCAAGGGACACAGATGGCCATGCCCTCAACTTGTCAGGTCTGGAGACAAGTGACCAGTGCAGGAACAAACTGGCCTCAAGGCCCCAGGCCTGGCCCTGTCAAGCCAGTCCTCCAAGCCCCACTCTAATGAGTCACATCTGTCCCCTCAGGAGCTCCCATGTACTTCAGGGCAGAGTCCAAACTCCTTAGTGTGGACCCTAGGCCCTCCCTGGGCCTTTGGCCTAGGTGCGTGCTGCGTCCTCTGCAGAAACACGTCCCCCATCCACCTGCTTTGTCCGAGATGCTCTGACCCCTCCCTCAGACCACACTCCCCAAAACAGCCTCCCCATACTCCCAGGCCACCTTACGGGCCCTCAGCGTGGTCACCTGTAGAACTTCTCCACGGGTTGTGTCTGCTTGTGTAGCTCTGTCCTCAGTCTTCCCCAACCTGCTACTGCACACCCGAGTCACCTGAGGGACTGTAAAAAATACTGATGCTCGGGTCCCGTCTCCAGAGACTGTGACTCAGCTGTCGGAGGGTGGCCTGGGTGCAGCTGGCGTTTAGTCTCCTCCTGTGACTGTGGCGCACAGCCACGCTGAGAACCGCTGCTGTGCTGACTGTGAGCGCCGGGGGGCAGCTGAGCCGTGTTTATCGGGGCTCCCAGGGCCTGGCTCTCAGCAGGGTGGACGAGGGGACCCCAGACCCCGTCCAGGGGTGGGTGACTGTTGGGTTCTGCAGGGCAGGAGGGAAAACTGGCTGGCCTTTCTCTGATTTCTGTTTGGTGTTTTTTTTTTTTTTTTGCAGTTTTTAAATTAATAAGCTTTATTTCTTACAGCAGTTTTAGGTTCATAGCAAAAGTGAGCAGAAAGTACAGAGTCCCCATAGATCTTCTGCTCCCACACACACAACCTCCCCCACTATCAGCAGCCCTCACCGGCGTGGTATATTTGTTAAAACTGACGAATCTTCCTTGTGTGTATAGTGGTGAGTAACATATTTTTTAAAAAGTACATATCAATTATAAATAATTAGAGAAAAATGAAGAAAAAACAAAAACAAGAAAAAATTGATGCACCTATATTGACACACTGTCATCACCCAAAGTCCACAGTTTGCATCAGGGCCCACTGTTGATGCTGTACATTCCATGAGTTTAAAGATATGTATATAACGACACGTATCCACCATCACAGTATCCTACAGACCAGTTCCACTGCCCTAAAATCCTGCGGCCCTCCCGTTCACCCTTCCCTCCCGGAACTCCTTGGCAATCACTAATCTTTTTGCAGTCTCCATAGTTTTGCCTTTTCCAGAGTGTCTTATAGTTACAATTGTACAATTGTGCCTTTTCAGATCGGCTTCTTTCACTTAGCAATGTGTATTTGCATTTCTTCTATGTCTTTTCATGGCTTGATGCTCATTTCTTTTTAGCAACATTCCATTGCCTGAATGTGCCACAGTTTGTTTATGCGTTCCCCTACTGGAGGACATTGTGGTTGCTTCCAAGTTCTGGCAATTATGAATAAAGCTGCTAGAAACATCTGTGTGTAGCTTTTTGTGTGGCCATAAATTTTGAGTTCCTTTGGGTAAATGCTCAGGAGTGCAATTGCTGGATTGTGTGGCAAGATAATGTTTAGTTTTCTAAGAAACTGCCAAAATGTCTTCAATGTGTCTATGCCATTTTGCATTCCCACCAGCAGTGGGTTTCCCGTTGCTCCACGTCCTCACCAGCACTTGGTGCTGTCAGTGTTCTGGATTTTGGCCATTCTAACAGGTGTGTAGCGGTGTCTCATTGCACTTTTGCTTTGCATTTCCCTGATGACATGTAACATGGAGCGTCTTTTCACATGCCACTTGCACTCTACCTTCTCCAGTGCCGTGTCTGTTAAGACCATTGGCACAGTTACTTCATCAGCTTGTTCATTTTCTTATTGTTGAGTTTTTAGAGTTTTTTGTGTATTTTGGATAACAGTCCTTTGTCAGATGTTTCTTTTGCAAATATGTTCTCTCAGTCTGTGGCTTGTCTTCTTATTCTCTTAACATTGTCTTTTGCAGAACAGAAGTTTTTCTAATTTAAGTGAAGTCCAGTTTATCAATCATTTCTTTCATGGGTTGGGGCTTTGCTGTTGTATCTCAAAAGTCATCGCCATACTCAAGGTTGTCAATGTTTTCTCTTATGTCATCTTCTAGGAGTTTTATAGTTTTGCATTTTACCTTTAGGTCTATGATCCATTTTGAGTTAATTTTTGTGAAGAGTGCAGAGTCTGTGTCTAGATTCATGTTTTTGCATGTGGGTGTTCAGTGATTCCAGCAGCATTTGTTGAGAAGACTATCTTTGCTCCATTGTAGATTGGCAGATTGTATCTTTCAAGGAAGGGGTCTATTTCATCTAGGTTATGAAATTGGTGGGCATAAAGTCATTCATAATATTCTTTATTATCTTTTTAATTCATGGGATCTGTCTGTAGTAATGTCCCCTCTTTCAGTTCTGACATTAGTAATTTGCTAATAATTCTTTCTCTTTTTGTCCTAGTTAGTCTGGCTAGAAATGCATCAGTTTTATTGATTTTTGCAAAGAACCACCTTTTGCTTCCATTGATTTTTATTGATTTCCTGTCTTCCATTTTGTTAATTTTTGCTCAATTTTTATTATTTTTTTAATTCTGCTTAGTGTGAATTTAATTTGCTCTTCTTTTTCTAGTTTCCTAAGGTGGAAGTTTAAATAATTGATTTTATTTTATTTTATTTTATTTTATTTTATTTTATTTTTATTTCCAAGCTGGAAAGCAGTGACTAGGAAGTTTAAATAATTGATTTTAGATCTTTCTTCTTTTCTGATACATGCATTCAAAGCTGTAAATTTCTCTAAGCACTGTTTTTGCTGCATCCTATAATTTTGATAAGTTGTATTTTCATTTTCACTTAATTCAAAATATTTTTTATTTTCTTGAGAGTTATTTGACCTGTGTGTTATATAGAAGTGTGTTGCTTATTCCCAAGAATTTTGGGACTTTTCCAGCTATCTTTGTTATTCATTCCTATTTTAATTCCACTGTGATCTAAGGACAGCGTTGTATGATTTCCATTCTTTTAAACATTGAGGTGTTTTTATGTTCCACAAGTGGTCTATCTTGTAATCGTTCCATGTGAGCTTGAGAATAACGTATATTCTACCGTTGTTGAAGGAGTGTATAAATATCCACTATATCCAGTTGATTGGTGTTGGTGTTGAGTGCAGTTATGTTCTTACTGCTTTTCTGTCTGCCGGATCTGTCCACTTCTGAAGAAGGAGGTTGAAGTCTCCAACTGTAATAGCATATTCATGTATTTCTCCTTGAAGTTCTACCAGTTTTTGCCTCATGTATTTTGATGCTCTGTTATTAGACTATACAAGTTAGGGATTGTTAAGAGAATTGACTCCTTTATCGTTCTATAATGTCCTTGTTTACCCCTGATGACTTTTCCTGCTTTGAATTCTGCTCTGTCTGAAATTAATATAGCTACTCCTGCTTTCCTTTGATTAGTGTTAGCATGGTATATTTATCTCTGTCCATTTACTTTTAATCTGTATGTGTCTCTATATTTGAAGTGAGTTTCTTGTAGACATATATGGTTAGTTCCTGTTTTTGATCCACTGTGATAGTCTCTGCCTTTTAATTGGTACATTTACACCATTGACTTTCAAAGTGATTATTGATATAATTGGATTATTAGCTACCATATTTGTTACTGTTTTGTATTTGTTGCCTTTGTTCTTTGTTCCTGTTTTTGTCTCCCACTTTTTATCCCTTTTTTCATTTTAATTATGCATTTTGTGTGATTTTATTTTCTCTCCTTTCTTAGTATATCAATTATCCTTTTTGTATTTTTACTTTTTTTAGCTGTTTCCCTAGAGCTTGCAACATACATTTACAACTAAATCAAGTCCACTTTCAAATAACGCTACAACATTTCAAGGATAGTGCAAGTGCTTTATAGTAATGAAATATTGCTAATCTCTCTCCTGTTTCTTGTTTCGTTGTCATGAATTCATTTCCCTTATACATAAACATATGTAAGCGTACATTTATACACACAAACACAAGTGTAAGCATCCATAATCAAATACATTGTTGCTATTTTGAGCAATTATCTGTTAAATCAATGAAGATTAAGAAAAAAAAAGTTTTTGTTTTACCCTCGCTTATGCATTCTCTGACGTTCTTCCTTTCTTTACATAGACCTGAGTTTCTGACCCATACTCTTTTCATCCTCTCTGAAGACCTTTTAACATTTTTTGCACGACAGTCTACTGACAGCAAATTCCCTCAATTTTTGTTTGTCTGAGAAAGTCTTTATTTCTCCACCATTTTTAAAGGACAATTTGGCAGGTACAGAATTCTAGGTTAGTGAATTTCTTCCCAACACTTTAAATATTTCACTCAACTCTCCACTTGCTTGATGGTTCCTGAGGAGAATTTAGATGCAGTTCTTATCTTTGTTTCTCTATAGGTAAGGTGTTTTTTCCTCTGGCTTCTTTCCAGATTTTTCCCTTATCAGTGATTTTCTGAAGTTTGAATGTGATATGCCTAAGTATAGGGGTTTTTTTGTTTGTTTGTTTTTGTTTTTTAGTAGAGACAGGATCTTCCTCTTGCTCAGGCTGGTCTCGAACTCCTGACTTCAAGCAGTCCTCCCACCTCGGCCTCCCAGAGTACCAGAATTACAGGCGTGAGCCACCACGCCGGCCAGTTTTTTGTTTTTGTTTTTGTTTTGCATTCATTCTGCTTGGCATTCTCTGATCTTGCTGAATGTTTGGTTCAGCAAGTTTGGTATATAACACTAATTTGGGGAAATTCTATCATTATTGCTTCAAGTATTGTTTCTGTTCCTTTTTCTTCTCCTTCTGTTATTTCCCTTACATGTATTATATACCTTTTATAGTTGTCCCACAGTTCTTGGATATTCTGTTCTGTTTTTTTTATTTTTTCCCCAGTCTTTTTTTCTGTTTGCTTTTCAGTTTTTGGAAGTTTTTATTTGGGATATCCTCAAGTTCAGAGATTCTTTCCCTCCTATGTCCAGACTAGTAATGAGCCCATCAAAGGCATTCTTCACAATGTTCTTGGCCTCTAGCATTCATTTTTGATTCTTTCTTAGAATTTCCATCTCTCTGCTTACATTATCCATCTGTCCTTGCATGTTGCCTACTTTTTCCATTAAAACCCTTAGCATATTAATCATAGTTCTAAAAAATTCCTGGTCTGATAATCCCAACATTTCTACCATATCAGACTCTGGCTCTTGTTTGGTCTGTCTCTTCAGACTGTGTTTTTTCATTTTAGTGTGCCTTGTAATTTTTTGTTGCAAGGTGGACATGACGTACTGGGTAAAAGGAAGTGCAGGAAACAGGACTTCGGTAAGGTGGTGGTGAGGAGTGGGGAGGGGAGGCACTCTGCAGTCCTGTAATCAGGACCCAGGCTTCGCTGGGTCTGCTCTCTGGACTGAACTTCATCTGTGCTTCTCCACACAGCGCTCCCCCCCATTAGGTGGGCCGGGATGACTACAGGGTGCTGGAATTGGTGTTTCCCTTTCCCAGGTTGGTTAGGCTCTGATGAAACCCCAGCAGGTTAAGATCTGTTTAGACAGTTTGTCCTGAGGGCAGATCTTATTACAAACAGAATAATCTGATGGTTTTCAAAATGGTCCTTTTTTCCTTTCCTCTGCGAGAAGCCAGGGGTTTTTCTCCTGCATTTACTGTGCAGACCTGGTAAAGCTCCCACAGGTAGATTCACAAAGGCTGGGGGTCCCCATGACTCGGTCCCCTGACGTTTTTCTCTCTCAGACTCGTCCTCACCGAGCCTCCAGCAACTTGTCAGCTACAGTTTGGGTTTCCCTGCCCAGCACCGGCTCTTACAGAGGTTTCAGTTCACAGGTTTCTGCCTCAGTAAACTGCTTTCCTGGGTTCGTCTCTCCCGTTTAGGGGCAGCGGTTTGCCCTGTGACCTTGCCTCTTGGATGAACCTAAGAGAAGTCACTGATGATTCAGTTTGTTCAGCAGTTTACTTGTTGTCCAGCCCGTGTGGCGACTTCTCAGCTCCTTACTTCCTCTGCCTTCTGATGCCCGTTCTCCAGCGGCCTCCCCACTCACAGACAGGCCCCTGCAGGTGTCACTCTGGGACTCTAAAGGTGGCAAGTGATGAATGTACACTGGGAGGTTAGACTGGATCAGTGAGATGGACTTGAAGGTGGCAGAGGGATGCAGTGCCACCCCCTCCCTCCCTCTCCATCCTTTGGCCCCACTGTCTTCCCCCTGGGGGGACAAATTAAGACAGGGCCACACATGTTGTCCCTCAGTCGAGAGCACTCCCTCAGCCACCCATCCACCCCAGGCTCCCTGCTCACCTTGCCTTGTTAGCTCGGACTCTGATCCAGATAATTCAGACAACTTGACCCCCAGCATAAGCCAGGATCTTTCGATACCCAGTCATGGAACAGAGCCTGCATGGAGAAGGTCTTCAGTACATCTTTGTGGCATAAATGAGAGCCTAGAACCATGTTCCTTTCCTTTAGCGCACGTGGTTCATGATGTGATCAAACATTCATTGGGATGATTACACAGAATGCCCGTCTCTCACACCAGGCCGTGAGGACTCACTCTCTCACAGCCGTACTCCCTACACTTAGCACAATGTGGCACCGAGTAGGTGCTCAGTAAATACTGAGTGAGTGGACAAATAGATGAGAGGGGCTGTGAGTCCCTTGCCCAGCAGAGGGGATCAAGTGTGCTGAGGAGCCCACGTCATGCGACGGGAAAGCCGTGGAGGGTGAACAGTCACAAGATGACCCTGCACCCAGAGGCCACGCTCCCGTGGATTATGCAAAGCTGTGGGGTTTCCTTGGAGCATGCATTGCGATGGAGGGGAAGGGAGCCGTCGCACCCCAGTCTGCAGCTCATGTCAAAGGCAGCCCTGGGGCGGGAAGAGAGCTTGTTGGAGCAGACACCCAAAACAGTCAGCATTCCCAGCAGCTCCTGACTCATGAACAGCGTCTGGGCAGGCTGCAGCCCCACCATCCCCACTGCCAGCATCGCAGACTGAGACGGTTCCCCCCGCCCAGGGTCAGGGCCCTGCGTTGGCGGGAGGTTGGGATGCTGGAGGGTGGGCTGCAGGAAACTGAGCAGGACGGGGGCTCGTGGGGACCTGAGGGAAGGTGAGGCTGGGGGTCCTATCCAGGGAGGCTGGTGTCAGGAGCAGGTCCTCCCTGGGTGCTCAGAGCACTCAGTGGAAGGGGTGGAGGCCAGGCCCTCTCGGAGCTAGACTTAGACCTCCACCAGCCCCTGGGGGAGCCCCATGCTGGGAACCAGACTTGTCATGGGAATCTGGAAGGACCCACGGGCTCATGGTACAGATGGGAAAACATCCAGCCTGGAGAGAGGAGACTGGACAAAGGAGCACAGAGTCCCATGACGGAATGACGGAATACTACACAGCAGCGAGGACCAAGGTCTACAGCTGCACACACAGCGTGGAGAGCCTCACGATCACCAGGAGCATGCAGCGTGATTCCACTGACACAAAGCGCAGAACCTGGCAGGACCAGTCTATGCTGTGGGAAGTCAGGACAGCAGTCGTCCTGAGGAAGGCAGTCGGGGAGGGGGCTCGGGTGCTGGCGCTAGTGACATGGGTGTGTTTGGTTTGTACAAATTTATCAAGTTGTACACGTATGATATGTGCACTGTTCAACCTGTATGTCAAGCTTCAAATAAAAATGATTAAATCAAATGCAGCTGCCTCCAGCACAGGGCAGCTCCCGTTCCACAGCCCGCTCTCCACTGTGTGCTCGGAAAGGTTTGGGTGGCGGGGAGGAGAGCCCCCTGGCCAGCAGGCTGAAGGTGAAGACCCTGGAGCTCAGAAGGCTGGTGCAGAGCAGGGAAAGGAGGGGAGCAAGGAGCAGGGAGGGGCCCAGCGAGGCCTTGACCGTCTCCAGGGCTCGCCCTGCAGACCCCCGTGCGCCTTTCTCAGGAGGCAGCGCGCGCCAGCCCTCGCTCCTGAACACAGGTGAGAATGGCTTTTATTCAATTTAATAGAAACTGACAAAGGACCTGAGCTTCTCTGGGGATCCCCAAGGTGCAGAATAGAGACAGCAGACACAGGAAAAAGCCAAGATGAAAACCAACCAGAAGAAAGTGAGGCCCCCAGGAATCTGCCCAAACCTGGGGAAGAACTCTGGACTCCCTAGAGCAGGGATGCAGGTCCGAGCCTCCCGGGTCAGACACCACAAACACACACACACACACACACGCGCGCAGTGACACAGTTGTCAACTGCCTCTCTTGGGCCGTGGGGTTGGACGAGTCACTGCCTTGGAGAGGAAACTTGAGAAGCCCCAGGGCCAGAGCAGTGGCATGTTTGGGTCCTCTCAGCACGGCTGTCACACCTCCCACTGGCCAGCCCCCAGCCCCCTGGCCATCATGGAAGCAGCTTCCTCAGGAGGGTGACGGAGAGGCTGCTGCTGTTAGGACTGAGATGCTAGAGCTTGAACCCCTCAGTCTGGGAGAGGGCAGGCCCTTGGGTGGCCCAGCTGGGGCTTGGGGCAAACCCAGGCTCCAGGGGAAGCGCCGAGGTCCCTCTGTACTTCTGCGGATGTGTCTGGCAGGAGCACCCAGGACTCCCTGCGTCCGCCCCAGACCCCTGACAGCTGCCCCTGCTGCGTGTTTGCCCAGGGAGCTTTGGGGAGGCCCCCTCCCTCCCTGCCTCTCTCCCGCCTTCCTTCCTTCTCTTTTTCTTCCTGTCTCTGTCTGTCTGCCGCCTCTCACTCTCTTCTTCTTCTCTTTAAATTTTAAAATTGTATTGTAATAAATACCAAAAATTACCCAAAAGAAGAAGGAAGAAAATAAAAACCTCTCAACTCCCACCCTCCCTGAAATAATCACCATTCTGGTAACCATCTTATTTTTTTTAAAAGTAAGTATTTTGTAAAAAACTATTTTTAGATTCGATTTCGATTTACAGAAAAATTGTGAAGACGGTGCAGCGTCCCCACGCACCCCACACGCACTTCCCCTGTTACTAACCTCTCCCATGACTGCGGCGCATCTGTGACACCCAGTGAACCAGCACCGGCGATTATTAACTAAGGCCTGTGCTCAGGTTTCCTCAGTTTCCCCCGTGCCTCTTGTCTGCTCCAGGACACAGGACAGTTCGCCGTCAGGTCTCCTCAGGCGGCTCAGACTTCCCTTTGATGACCTCGACTGTTCTGAGGAGACCTGGTCACGAGTATTGCACGGTGCCCTCAGCTGGCATCTGTCTCCTGTGTTCCTCACGATCAGCCTGGGGCTGGGGCTGGGGTTGGGAGCAGCAGGTGGAGCCCGGTGCTTGGGGGACGGCAAGCCCTGGGCCTTCCCTCCAGGGGTGGCTCATCTGGCCGACTTCCCAGGCCGGCAGAGCCCAGGGAGAAGGACGAAGCCAGACGGGGTCCCCAAGGGTAGCATCACCCTCAGGCTTCTTTCCTAAATGACTCAAGTTCATGCCCATGACTAGCTGAGCGCAGCCCTTCAGAGCTTAGGAAGGGCTGTTATTAGTGACAAAGCGAACCGCTGTCTAAGCCATTCTGGTGTCAGCACTGAGGTCAGTGCTTTTGTTAGCAGCCCTGGAGGGGCCGATATCAGGCCCATTTCACAGATGAGAAGCAGGTTCACCGAGGCCAAGCGACGCCCAGACCTGCCTTCAGGAATAAGAAAACTGAGATTTAAGCCCAGACCTGTGCTGACTCAATCCCACGCTTCCTCTATCACACCACCGTCCACTCATCACGCATCCGCCACCGCTGGTCTCATTCTTGCAGATGAAGAAACCGAGATGAAGAAGCAGAGAAGAGGTGCCTCAGCCCTCAGGGCCATCGGTACCAAGAGAACCTGCACCACAACGCCCAGGTGTCTGATCCGCCGACGGCCAGCCCAGGGACTGGGTCGTGCTGGGGCCCTGGAGTGCCGCGGAAGGGGCACTTGGTGACTGGCCCAGCCGGTGGCATTTGCAGGGAGGGATGTGTGTGCAGGCCTTCTCCAGGCCCCTCTGGGGCTGCCCACGTGTGGCCAGTGCGCCCAGCCAGACTCCCCAGGACGGGGACCAGCTCGGCCCCGCTAGGCACTGGACAGCCTGGGAGCTTCAGGGCCCGGTTGCTCCCTCAGAGCGCCCGCTCCTCCCTCAGGGCGCCTGCTGCTCCCTCAGGGCTCCGGCTCCTCCCTCAGCGCGCCGGCTCCTCCCTCAGGGCGCCGGCTCCTCCCTCAGCGCGCCGGCTCCTCCCTCAGGGCGCC
>CM052442.1:88650902-88695945 GCA_028533085.1 Varecia variegata | reverse complement strand
ACACGCACTTCCCACCGTCCTGCTTCCTGCTTTGGCATTGTCCTGCCTCTTAACATGCGGGTTTCTCTTCCACTGAACCACAGCTCCCACGGAACAGGAGGGAGGACCAGGAGGACGTCATCACTTCTCTTTTAACACTCAGCTGGTGTCCCCACCCCACCAGCCTCTGCTGCATCTCCAGCCCCAGGGCCCCGGCACCCAGCCCAGACCCCTCCCAGCCTTCACCACGGCCCTCCAACCCCCGCTGCACTCCCACCCCATCCCCCTCGTATGGGTTGAATCGTGTCCCCAATATTCATATGTTGAAGTCCTAACCCCAAGAACCTCAGAATGTGATCTCCTTTGGAAATGGGGCTGTTGAGATGTAACTAGTCAAGGTGAGCTCATTTAAGCCACCCAGTCCGAGGTTCTCCGTTCTGGCAACTAGAAAGCAACACACACCTTGTCGCCCATCCGGCCAGAGGTCCCACTGAGCCCGGCGCGTGCGCGCTGGGGATCTGGCAGTGAAGACAAGGAGGCGAAGAGGAAGAGTTACCGCCGTCTGGGGCTTCAGTTGCAGTGAGAAAGAAAGGCAGGCAGGTGACTCCACGCTGTGACAGGGCCAGGAGGGAAACAAGGCAGGCTACAGAGTGTACCAGCCCTTTCCGCTCCTCCTAGAAAAGGGCTCAGGCCTCTCCTGTCTCATCCCTGCTGTGCTCCCGCCTGACCAGGGTTCTCTGTCCTATCATGGGAATCCTGGAGAGACAGCTCCTCACTCCCGCCCACTCCCTGGGCTCTCCTGCCGCCCCATCCTCTGAGGGGGCAGCCCCTTAAATACTCAGTTGTGTCTCCTAAGAATAGGACATTCTCTTACACAACCACAATTTAAACATCAATTAAGGAAATTTCATATTGACACACAATTGTTATCTAAAATGTAGTCCTTCCTAGCAGGTTTTTTGTTTTTTTGTTTTTTTTATCCAAGAGCCAACCTGGGATTGCATTGAGTTGTCATGTTCTGCTCTTTCAGAGAACCACCATCCCCAAAGGCCATCTCCCCACCACTCCCTACCCCCTGTGACTTCAGCCATCTCCTCTCTGCAGCTGTGCCTCTTCCTCCCCTCGCTCCAACACCATCCTGCCCCGCTTCCACTCTGAGTAGTTACGCCCTCACTCCTTCCTGCATCCCCAGCTCCCCAGACCAGGGCTTCTGTTATCTGCCTCCCCCGTGTCAGGCCCAGCACTCGGTGAATGCACCATGGCAGAGCGGACAACACTCTCCAGGGATCAGCCAGACCTGGATTTCAGCTGTGGCTCCATCAGCCTCTGCTGCTGTGACCTCCCTTGAGTTGTTCAGCAGTTGCTCTGAGCTGATGACCCTACTATGGGATCTCTGCCAGTCCGGTCTTTGAATGCCTGGCACACAGCAAGACTGGAAGGAAGGGAGGGAGGGTTGTCTGTGGCATCCTGTAGAGCTCAAAAACTAGGAGGACAGTGGTGCACCCGTGCTAAGCTCCTGGGCACCCCTCGTTGTTAGAGCCGGTTCCCCTCGGCCCCAGGGACAGAGAGGTGGAGTCACCGAGGCTGCAAATGGCAAAGGAGTTTATTAGCTAGCTCGAGCTAGGGTCCAAGTCCCAGAGCACCAACGCAGTGGCCTCTCCACGAACCAGGACCCCGCCCTGGGATAAAAATTAAGCTTTTATACTCTTTTACAGGTTTCACACGACACCTGCTGCAGGTTACACACGACACTCTAGTTTCACACGACATGCTGGGCACACCACCTCCCTCCCCCCTTAGTTCATTGGCTTCTTCAAAAGTTGCTGATCGTGTTGGCTCCCGATTAGTCCAGTTTTAAGCCATCGTTCCTGCTCCTGATTGGTCTCGTTTCAAGCCATCATTTTCCTATCTTAGGTGTACCATGACCTGGGCAGTTTGGGCTCTGGGCCTTATCTTGTTTACACAAAACGTGGGTGTTGTACTCAGGAATTTCTGTGTTGTGGGTAGCAAGCAGGAGCAAGCAGGTTTACAGAAGCAAAATGGCAGATTAAAGCAGAATGGCAGGTTAATGATTTTTGGCATGACATTCATACTATAACATCGTGGCCCCCACCCCTTGCAGCTCCACGCAGCCTGACCCCCAAGCTTGGTGGGGAGAGAGTCCCAGGTTAAGGACCCCTTAATGACACGAGAAAACAAGTGGGTCTGGAGCCAGCTCCCCAGATGGAGAGGGGGGACTTATGTACCTTTGAAAGAGACCCTGCCTATTATCTGTCCACACGCTTCACAAACTTGATAACCTGGCCACAGTTAGGCCAGCCAGGGAACACCCCATCCCTCCCCACAGAAGCACCGGGGATCCCATCGCCTCAAGCCCCTCTGAAACCTCCACCCAGGCTGGGGGGGGTCTGAGGCTTCTCACCCTCCCGCAGTCAGAAGGACGGGAGGCCCCAGGAACGAGGTTGTTTGGTATCAGATTCCTCAGCAACATCTGGATCCAATTTAGCTCCAAACACTGAAAGGGAGGCCTGGCTGCCAGCCAGCACCCCGCAGGGGGGGCCAGCCCGTCAACACCCTTTCCCCAGAGATAGGGTTGCAGAGGACTCAGCGCAGGCCCACCTAGCCCCCTTGTTCCTTTCAAGCACCCTGGGGAAGGAGAGGGGGCGACTCCCTGGCAACCCAGCCTTGGTCTCCAGTAGACCTGTTTCACAGCCTGCCTCTCAAGTTTTCCAAAGCATTAGTGACTGCCACCCTGACGTGGCGGCGGGAGGCTGGAGGCCGCTCTGCCTGCATGAGGTTTTGGCTTCCGAGGGTACCATCTCCACCTCGTGCAAAGGGACATACACATGCTCATGCTCTCCCTCCACACACGCACACCATGCCACTCTCTGCACTGACTTCCAATAGGCCCTGCTCTTGGAAACCCTAAGCTCTCAGAGCAGGCAGAACATCTAGCAACAACCCTCATGGTCCAGAAGGGGCAGGGCTTTGGCAAAGGTCAAACAGCAAATCAGGTCACGGTGCACCGCACCATGAAGGCATAACATTTACCAATGATGATAGTGACATTGTATTTATGGGGCACCTACTTTAAACCAGGTCCCTTGACGGGTATTTGAAATATAGTAGTTCTTTCAACCTGGGTAAGTATTTTGCCCAAAGCCACATACTTAGTAAGTGTCAAAGCTGAGTTCAAACCCAAGTGGGCCTGACATGGAATTACAGGATTCCTCCCCTGCAGGTCCCCATGCCTGGAATTCCACCACTAAGTCTTCCCAAGCTCTGTTGTTGAAAATATAAATGGTCCTGGAAAGTTCCTACCATAAGCCATTCCGAGCCAACCCCTGAGGGGCAACAGGAGGGAAGGACACCAGACTGGGCTGTGGGACCTCCAAGAAGGAGGCAAGAGGGTGTGAGACACCCTCTCCAGCCTTCCCAATTCTTCAGCCTCAGAGCTTTGAATTGGAAGTTGAGGCCTCCTGGAAAGGCTTCCTGGGGAGATCTCAGAACATCTCTCTTCTGCGGGAAGACAGTCCTATGGCTGTGCTACACTGGGGCCGGGCACAGGGAGTGGGTGTTCATAGATGAAATCCCTCTGGGACAGTTCAGTCATTTATACCAATTTTCAAATGTACTTCCTGTTGACCCAGCCTTACTATGCAACATCCGTGCCGAACTTAAGGCACCGTAAGCACTAAATCCTTAATAAAGAAGTAAAAGAACAAGTTACCAAAAGGTATGTAGAGATTGATACCAAAGACACAGCTGTCTAGGGAGTATGAGAGACTTTTATGTTCCCAGTGTTCATCCTCATCTTCCCTTTTTTCTTTTCTTTTCTTTTCTTTCTTTTTTTTTTTTTTTTTTGAGTAGATATATGTAGAGAAAGCCATCGTTCTTGTCTCTGTGACACTCGCCCCCTTCTTCTCATAGTGACAACCCTGCTCTCCCTCCTCTACAACAGCCCGTGTATTTCAGGCGGGGAGGGCTGGTGATTCGGGCTCGGCCTCTTGGAACCCTCCCACCGAGACGGTGATTGGTACAGGGAATGAACACATGACTCAAACCAGGCCAATAGGATTCAGTTCTGAGACTTTTTGTTGGAACTTTTGGGAAAGAGAAACTCTTTTTCACATATGTGAGGAAGCTAGCAGATGGGCCTGGCTGTCCACAGCCAGCCCACCACCCAGGTCCCGGGTGGGGAGTACTGCCTCCTTCCTCATCACGGAGCATGATGCATACAATTCCAGCTGAACTCCTCCCGACTCTCACCCACGGCCTCTGAGGTTCCACCTTCATTGCTCCTTTGGGTCCCATATGCCTTCCAGACCCATCTGGCCTCACTTGCTGTGTGGCTTGATGAAAATAACACCAAAGAAGGAACTAGGAATCCAGTGAGGACTGGCAAGATGAGGTTTCAGGGAAGAAGGGTTGTCCCTCTTGCTCTTGGTGGGAAATCAGGCACCAATGTCTTTGGACAGCGTCCAGGTTCTTTTCTCCATCCCCTATAGCTCTTGAGTGTGTTGAAAACTTCCCTTGGGGGGTGGGCAGCGAGGGCACATGGGGGTCAGAATGCTTCCAGATGCAGACAGGAAATGTGAGACTGTCACAAAATGCATGTGGAACGAGATGAGACCTTGCTGAGCCTGAAGAACTGAAATGCACAGACTGGCTTCAAGGGAGTCTCTGGCAGGGTTAGAAGCCAGAAGTTTTGCTCCGTACTCTAAGCAAGAAGTATTTTGTGCAAAATAGCAGAACATAAGAAAAAGAACATGTTCTGGACTGGGTGAGCACCAAAATTAGCCAGAAGAGGCTAAATGAACTTCTAAACCCATTTGTTTTAGATTCTGCTCATGAATCTGATGGAAACTTCAGGGAGACCCAAGCAGGGGTTAGGGGTCCCCACAAGTTCCCACCCCCTCCATGTTCACTCTCACCCATGACATCTGCAACTAGGTGCTGAAATCACAGGATACCTAATGAAAATGTGTCTTCGTTGTAGTGGCAGCTGGTAAGAGTTGAGACTGTGGATTCATTAAGGAACAGCTGGTTAAAAGTCGGGCCCAGAGGCCTTTCCTGGTCATTTGCTGGGGAAAGTGTCTTCCCCAAGAAAACAGGTTGCCCAGCTGGGACATCGACTTCTGTTTTGATATCTTCAGAGTTCTGTCTGGAATGACCACGCACATTTGTCCCATTGGTTTGGAATTCAGATTTGAATTGAAGTGACAGGTTATTGCTGTCTAACATGTTCATTTCTTTTTCTTGTTGAAAAGCTCTTAAAGGGATTTAGGGGTTATTTTTGAGTTATGAGATGCTCCTCACTTTTTCAGCATTATGAAAAACACTGTGCTAGTCACAGGCCTGAAGAATTATAAATGTGTGATTTCAGTTGAGAATGAGTTTTTTATTCTTCTTTTTTCCTTTTTATTTAGAAGCTGGTGTTCAGTCTCTGACACCACTTTGGCAGACACCAGCAGGAAGGGAAGGGGATTTAACTTGGCAACCTGCCTGGGAATAAGAAAAAAGTTCTTCCTTACTGGAGTTGCCAGTTTATCTAGGGCTACAGAGAAAGAAATATTCTTAGGTCATTTTTATTTCCTTTAAATTTTCTTTAAAAATTTTACCAAAATATTACAAAAACATTTTTTTAAAAGTCAAGGGATACAGAAGAGCTAATAATGAAACGCAATTGCCCTGCCCAAGTCCTGCAGCTGCTCCTGAGAAGGAATCTCTTGAAACGTCGCCTTTTGGTGTGTCCCTCCACCTTTCTACTACTCAGCTTATAAAGCTGTTTCTGCCGTTGTCGTTTTGTTAAGGTATAATTCACATGCCATTAAATTCGTCCTTTGAAAGAGTGCTATTCAGTAAGTTTTTGTATATTCATAAAGCTGTGTAGCTATCACCACTATCTAATTCGAGAACATTTTCATCACTCCAGAAGGAAACTCCGTACCCACTGGCCGTCGTTCCCAATTGCCTGCACCCCAAACCCTGGAAGTTACTCAGCTACTTTACATTTCTGTGGCTTTGCCCATTCTGGACATTTCATATCAGTGGAAGCACATAATATGTGACCTTTTGGGACTTGCTTCTCTCACTTAGTGTAATGTTTTCAAGACGGATTTATGTTGTAGCACGTATCAGAACTTCATTCCTTTTTATGGCTGGGTAACATTCCATTGTATGGTTATACCATGTTTTTAATTTATTCATTAGTTGATGAACATTTAAATTGTTTCTGCTTTGGGCAGTTATGAATAATGAATGTTGCTATGAACATTCATGTACAAGTGTTTGTGTATACATATGTTTTCCATTTTGGGGGGTAGATATACATCTGGTTTTGATTTATCCCTTTAGACTTCCTGTTATGAGAAGTGAGTATTTAGCTTGTTTATAATACTCTCTCCTTCCCTGCCCCATCCTACCAATATAGTTTCTATTTTTGCTTCCTCTGTTCATTACATTTCTAACTGTGGTGGTTGCAATTACTTTTCACTCATAAAAACCTGATTACAGCAGCTTAAACACACAAGGAAATATTTTTACTCACTTAACAAGTCCAGTTTATTGCTGGTTCAGCTGCCAAAAACTGCCAGCAGGGGCCCAGGCCCTCTGTCTTTCCTCTCTGCTGTCCTTCATAGACTAGGTTTTCTATTCATGCACATCTTCGTTTGGTTACAAGATGGCTGCTGCAGCTCCACACATCACAGCTGTGCACAAAGAATGGGGAAGAAACAGGAGCTGTCACGTTTTATCAAGAAAGTATAAGCTTTCTCAGACCTCCTCCACTAATCCCCCAGCAAAGCAAACTTTCACTTAAATCTCACTGGCCAGAACTAAGTCACATGGCCATATGTAGCTGCAAGGGAAGCTGGAAAAACCTGCAAGAAGCTGGATTAGATAATTGGCTTAGGTTAGTGGTTCTCAAACCTGGCTGCATATTAGAATCTCCTAGGGATATTTTAAAATGTACTGCTCTGTACATGGCCTTATCCTGGTCCAGTGGTTCTCAACCAAGGGCACTGTGGCAACGTCTGAGTACATTTTTTATTGTCATAACTGGGGGTGGAACGCTACTGGCATCAAGTAGGTAGAGGCTGGGATGCTGCCAAACATCTTACGATGCACAGAACAGTCCCCGACAACAAAGCATCATCCTGTTCAAAATGTCAGTAGGTCAAGGTTGAGAAATCTTGTCCTAGACCAGTTAAATTATAATCTCTTCTAGGAGGTTCCAAGGTGCAGTCAGCGTTGAGAATCACTGGTTTATGAGTGATCTGTTATGTGTGGTTGGCCATGCTGCTGTCCTGAACAACACTGGGTTCTGTCACAAGGAAGTAGAGGGAAATGCGAACTGGTTAGGTAGTGTGTCTGCTCCACTAACCTTTAGTCATGTACTATTAATAACATTTTTACCTCTAATTCTATTAACTACGTAGTGTCTTTTGGTTTCTTCTTCAAGAGATGAGACTATTAACCCCTCATCACTTTAAGTTCTTCTCTTCTACTTTTCAACTTCTATCATTTGAACTTTCACTTTTAGATTGACAAAGTTAGCAGCATTTTTTGTCTTCTAATCAAAACTACATCTGTACATTATCTAGCTATAGATTCTTTTTTTTTTTTTTTTGAGGCAGAGTCCCACTCTGTCACCCTGGCTAGAGTGCCGTGGCATCAGTCTAGCTCACAGCAACCTCAAACTCCTGGGCTCAAGCAATCCTTCTGCCTCGGCACAAGTAGCTGGGACTACAGGCATGCACCACCATGCCCGGCTAATTTTTTTCTATATATTTTTAGTTGTCCAGCTAATTTCTTTCTATTTTTTAGTAGAGACGGGGTCTCGCTCTTGCTCAGGCTGGTCTCGAACTCCTGAGCTCAAACAATCTTCCTGCCTCAGCCTCCCAGAGTACTAAGATTACAGGCGTGAACCACCGTGCCCGGCCAAGCTATAGATTCTTAAAGTTGAAATTTAATGAGCAGGATTTATATTATGACAATATAAATGTTCACTGAAGAGCCAAGAAATGTTTTTAATCTTTGTTTCCTTTCTTTATCAGCTTTTTGTTTTTCCTGAAGTTTGTAATTTTATTTTTTTCTTTGCACTATTTGACTTAGGCCATTTTAAAGAGTTGTTCATATAATCTCATTTCTGGGCCAGGTGCACTGGCTCACGCCTGTAATCTTAGCACTCTGGGAGGCCGAGGCGGGAGGATCGCTTGAGGTTAGGAGTTTGAGACCAGCCTGAGGAAGAGGGAGACCCCATCTCTACTAAAAATAGAAAAATTAGCCAGGCGTGGTGGCACACACCTGTAGTCCCAGCTACTCAGGAGGCTGAGGCAGGAGGATCACTGGAGCCCAGGAGTTTGAGGTTGCTGTGAGCTAGGCTGACACCACAGCACTCTAGCTCGGGCAACCGAATGAGACTCTGTCTAAAAAACAAAACAAAACAAAACAAAAACCCATTTCTATCTGGTATAAAAGAATCAGCAAGGAAGAAATAAGCACTAAAACTAGACCAAGTTCCTTGGGAACTGGAAGCTTTCACATCACCTGCTACTTCCAATGAGATTAAAAAAAAATAATAATAACTGAGGAATCTAGTTAATGTGAAGTTGGCCAGACAGAATATGCTCAATATGGTGGGTTCAATAAATAAATAAATAAATATTTGGTAAATGTTGTTAAATGTTTGCATCTCTTTGGGAATATTCTCACTGGATGCTTCTAATGTAAATAGGAGGAAAATCTTTTACTGATTCATTTGTCAGATACAATGTGGTTTTATATACTATGCAATGGTGAAATAGGGCTGTAGCGGTAGATCAGCTAGCCATTTGACAACTGTAAATAATTTCAGTTGTGACGGATCTTTGTCATCATTGATTGCTCTACAGCCGGAGAACAGCAAGTGAACTTACATTCAGACTTGCTGTGCGTGGGAAGCGAGTCCCACCATTGTGAACATCTGGGCACACCTGCAGCAGGAACACGCTGTGACCTCCAGCCTGCCGAGCATCCTGATTGCAATTCCACATGTGAATCCCTTCTAGAATTCAGTGGTAATTTCAATAACTTTACGTTATGCTGCCGAGAGCTCTGCAGAGCCACTGCAGATGAACATCTGGATTCCCAGCAGCTGCATAATTCAACCAATCTTATAGATAATATAATATCACATTTCCACAGATTACTTTTTTATGTAGTATAGTTATATTTTATGTTACTCTTAATTGACTAATTTTTACTGAGTTAAAATTTACATATAGTGAAACATATGTAAGTGCAATTCAAGGAGTTTTGTGCAATCTTAAGTGCAATTCAAGGAGTTTTGACAAATGTATATATCTATGTAATCAATATCTTAATTGGTTATTTTCCCTTTTGGGAATTTAGGGTAAGTATTAATTTAAGTTAATGCCCAAATATCTTTGAAAAGTTTTTTGTTTTGTTTTGCTTGCTAGGAAAAGTGTTTTTCAATTGTGGTAAAATACGTATAACAAAATTTACCATTAGTGACATTTAGTACATTTATAATATTGTGCAACCATCCCCACATCTAGTTCTAGAATATTTTAACTACCCCAGATGGAAACCCCATTAAGCAGTCACTTCCATTCCTCCTTTCCCCAATCCTCTGGCAACCATTAATCTGCTTTCTAACTCTATGGATTTGCCTATTCTGAATACTTCATATAGATGGAATCATATAATATAGGCCCTTGGTGTCTGGTGTAATGTTGTCAAGGTTCATCCATTTTGTAGCATGTATCAGTACTTCCTTTCTTTTTACAACTGAATAATATTCCATTGGGTGTATGTGCTACAATTAGTTTATCCATTCATCTGTTGATGGACATTTGGGTTTTTCCCACCTTTAGGCTACTGTGGATAGTGCTGCTATGAACATTCATGTACAAGTTTTGTTGAACACTTGTTTTCAATTCTGAAAAAGATATTTTATGTGTCACCTAAGTAGCCCAGATCTAAGTATCTTCAAGATAAGAGCTGTACTGGGACCTTCTATTTGTTCCTTCACTGCCTATTACTTGTTCTAAACAAAACAAAAAGAGCAAGTCAGTGGTGAAACCGCCAAGGAAGAAAAGGTAAACAATGGTCATGCTGTTGGACATGACCTTTGACAGCCCTCTTGGCCACTGCTCAGGAACTCGAAAATCACAGAAATGGAGAACAGAAAAACAGTGCATTTTTAGTTATTAAGATCACAAACTTTCCCAGCAGTGTGTGTGAAAGGTTTTGGTTCCTGAGTCTGTGTCCAAAGGGGATGTCTGTCTGACCACGAGGGCGTCTCAGGGCTGGTCGCAAACCAGGTTGAAGTGTATAAAAATGGTAAAGTGATAATTGTCCAGTTATCAGTCCTGGCAATGGATAACTTGGCAGTGCAGTGGGCTGATTTTAGGAAGGAGGGATGAAATGAGCAGGGATGTTTTCAAAGATTTGGGATTTCTGTGGGGAGAGGGAAGGAAGCCAGCTTGTGGGGAAGGGTGGCCACAGAATGAGGAGTTGAAAAGGAAAAGCCATAATCTCAGCGTTTCTGAAGAAGCTGAGTCTATAAAAATTCTCAAGTCCTGAAAAGGGAGTGTTAACATGGTATGTTCTATAACATAGTTATAATGCCCATGTGAATTTTCAGTATTGTTTAGAGAAAATGCTATCTATTGATTGAACCAAAGTAGTATGAGAGTTTTCTACTAAGATTTTGCTCAAAGTGCCAAACTAATTGATTTTGCCCTACAAGCCATTTGACAGGCTCAAGTTATTTGATTAGACACTCAAAATGTTTGCAGTTTTTGATCAGAAGGTAGCACTTGATCAATGTATTAAGCAAGAGGAGTCTATCATAGAGCTAGTTTAAACTCTTGGTGTATACACAAGCTTACCATCTGTAAAGCATAAATACCCAGGATAACACGTCCACCTGCCTTTATCATGAGGAAAGTTGGTCTTTTTCTTAGATTAAAGGAATATTGGGGAAATATTTTAACTAAAGATAAAGGATAGTGATATGTGTTCCCCTGGTCCACTCATGTCTTCTATTTGAAACTTTAATTTTTTTTTTGGAGACAGAGTCTCGCTCTGTACCGCAGGCTAGAGTGCCGTGTGGTGTCAGCCTAGCTCACAGCAACCTCCAACTCCTGGGCTCAAGGGATCCTCTTGCCTCAGCCTCCCGAGTCGCTGAGACTACAGGCATGCGCCACCATGCCCGGCTAATTTTTCTACTTTTAGTGGAGACAGGGTCTCACTCTTGCTCGGGCTGGTCTCAAACTCCTGACCTCAAGCAATCCTCCTGCCTCGGCCTCCCAGAGTGCTAGGATTACAGGTGTGTGCCACCGCGCCCAGCCATCAATATAACTTTTTAGGAAATATTTAAAAAAAAAAAAAACCTTAAATGAAAGGGTTCAGAGAACTTCAGGTTGTGAGCACATCTGGGTGTTGGGGGGCAGGGAGCCTCCCCACCACGCCCCCACATCCTGCCCCACTCATCTCTTCTGTGTGGCTGCTGCTGAGCTGTGTCCTTACGATAAACTGGGAATTGTAAGTTCTGTGAGTCATTCTAGGGAATCATCAAACCTGAGAAGGGGTCATGGGAATTCCCAACTTCTACCCTGTCGGCAGAAGCACCGTGGCCCAGGACTGTGAGTGGTGTCTGGAGTGGGAGCCGTCTCCTGGGACTGGGCCTTACCCTGTGGGGTCTGACGCTCACTCCAGGTGGACAGTGTCAGAACTGAACTGAATTGCTGGACACCTAACTGGTGTGGAAGAGCTGGAGAAGTGGTGCTGCACACAACGTCATGAATGTAGTGCTAGGAGGCTGAGTACAAACAGCTCACCAGCCGCTGAGTGCAGGCAGGAGAGGAGCCAGGGGAGGCCCGCAGGAGCATGTGGGCCAGCACCGTGTCCATGTTCAGCAAGCAGGGTTTTGATCTAACACGATCTAAGAACGATCATTGCCTGTTTAAGGGACAGATGTTGGTGGTTACTACTTGTACTTTCTGTAAGCTCATGAGAGGAAAAGCCAACCCATGCATTCTGGAGGGGACAGCAGTTAGGCAATACTAAGGCCAGATACAATCCCTGAGCAGCCAGGCCAAAGACTGGCACAAAGAAGTGGTGACCTCACAGATTTGGGGGCAGGAGGGAATGAAGTCATGTATCTAAAACTCCTGGCGCAGTGCCTGAAACAACAGATTTGTCCACAGTCGTCAGGGAGCAAGAAAACAAAAGCCCAGGTTTCTTGATCACATTCAGTTAACAGTCAGACTTCTTTTCATTTTGCGGCCTGAAAATTTGTTCCTTTGGATGAAACCCTGTGCCTAGAATCCAGCAAAGAGGGCAGGAGATGCTTCATGATAATGAGATGCTGCTTGGGAAATAGGAAATTATACAATTCCAACCCGCCACTTGGAAATGCAAATACATTTTATCTATTCATGGTCACCGATGTGGTTATTGGAGCTGGAACATCTAACACATTCAAACAATACATGATCAGTCTCCTCCACAGGAACAAAACAAGTTCCCAGTGAACTAATCGGCTAATCACATTGCAGAGGGTGTTCAGTGCTTTTCCACAACAAATGTGCTATTCGGTTGGTCCCCTGTGCCTGTGTTAATGTGCATGTGGGCATCACCTTTCCCAGCACCTGCAGATTCCAGATGCGTCAGCACCCTCAGCCACGCAGCCTGACACCCTCCAGGTACTGGGCTCAGCGCCAGGCCCTTGGGGGATCAGACCTGATTCCACACTGGGCGAGATCACAGTGAGACTGAAGAGTGTTGGCTGGCTTGTTTATTTGATTTTAAAAAAAGAAAAAACTCTACTGTTAGAGAACAAAGAGTGAAAAGCAAACCCCCAGGGCCTGGACTTGTTTCTGACTCTATTATTTTACTTACATATTTTAAAATAGTCAATATGGGAAATTGCACCATTGCTTAGCAACCAAATTTATAGAGCAAATGAGATCTGCACGACCCATGCCAGCAAGCAGGACTCTACGGGGAAGGTCTGGTAAGGAGAAGGGTCTAGGAAGACAAAGCTCAGGGCCGACTCCCCTCTGGGCCTACATTTGACACCTCGTAATAATCCTAGCTGGCATGAATTGAGCACATTGTGGCAGAGGCACTGTGCAAAATGGCAGGTTTCATGATCTCATTTATTGCTCACAACAACCCCAGAGGCAGACAGAATAATTACCTCCATTTTCTCACAAGCCTAAAGAGGCACAGTAAGGTCAGTATGCTGGTCAGGGTTACGCAGCCAGTAGTAAGTGGTGGATGCAGAATTCGAACTCCAGACCCCAGGTTTTCTGGTATTATGCATACCGACCCAAGAGTGCAGCTCCTTGTGTCCCAAACATCCAAGTAGTGCAGTTTACAGGAAAAGATGTGACTTGGGGCTAAATGATGCAAACAATGAATTCCATTTTTTCCTTCATTGAGAGATACATTCATAGATCATTGGAACTGAGGGGTAGCAGAATATGCTGCCCCAAAGTATGCCACTTTGGCATAAGGGTTATTTTGAGCTGAAGACAACTGAGAAGAAGCAGACACAAGAAAAGCTTTCTGCCCTCCCCTTATTTGTCTAAAACCAGGACATAAATTTGTAAAGATGTCTCCCCTCCCCTCTCCACCAAGAAGGACAGAAGTGACTGGTGACAACTCTAGATGCTTATCAGCCCAGAGAGGGTACCAAAGAAACCTACATTAAAAACCTTACTGACTGGCCCTTACCTGTCATTAGTTTCTCATATACTTGGCTTCTCACAATTTACTAGCAGCTCAAAGTCCTTTTCCTTTGTCTTGTCACGTCTCTAAAACTTTATTGTTCTTTTGCCAAGATTCCACATACGCTCAAGTTCTGACAACCCCTTGGAGTTCGTCATCACTGGGATGTGCTCCCACGCGTATGTGCAATGCATGCGTTAATGAACTTCTGTTTGTTTTCTCTTGTTAGTCTTCCTTGTGTCAATCTAATTTACAGGGCCCCAGCTGGAGAACCTAAGATGGGCAGAGGAAAAAGATCTTTTTCCCTCCCCTACAAAATAAAGGTGAAGATCTCTGTTTTGTTCTGTTATTTTTATAAAATGAATAAAGCATTATTGTTTTACTGATTATAAAATAAAACACATGCTTATTGTAAACTATGCAAGTGATATGACTGTATACACATAGAGATAATTGCTTTAACTAATTTTCTCTAAACACATGCATTTCTTAAAAATAAATGCAGCAGACTTCTGTCTCTAGTCACAGCAAACTAGTAGACCAACCCTTGCACTGAACAACTAGAAATGCTGGTTTAATGAAAACAGAAGTAAAAAATTGTTCTTGAGACTAATCCAAACGCGATAAGTAAATACTTGTCTTTCCAGTGGGTGGAGGTTGATGCTGCTTGTGTGGGCTGTTCTTAGAGAGCCACTTCCAAAGAATACTGTATTGAAAGGGGAAAACTTAACCTTGCTGGAGAAATCCGGCAGACAGTGCTTTCACTATGTCAAAGTCAAAATAAAATATAGAAACAAATGTCTGAACTTCATGTTTTATTTTGGGAAGCAAGAATTGCAATTTGGAGCATACACATAGAACAGATGGTCTTTGATATGTCCAAAGAACAAAGAAAAAGTTGAGAGTTTTGTTAGAAAGAGAAATGTTTGGTGTTTAGGGTTTTTTTGTTTTGTTTTGTTTTTTGTAGAGACAGGATCTTGCTGTTGCTCAGGCTGGTCTCGAACTCCTGGCCTCAAGCAAATCTCCCATCTCAGCCTCCCAAAGTTCTGGGATTACAGGCGTGAGCCCCTGTGCCCAGCAAGAGAAATGTTACATATTGTTTTTGACAGAAAGCTCATTGGCACCAGAGAAGCTTTGGGTTGCTGGCAAGCTCCGATTTGCGAGTGACGTTGGTAGGCAAAGCTAGTCTTAGAGTCACGGCAGGTCCTTTCAACAACTACTGGGTAAAACTGATCTTAAGGTTATAGAAGGTAGTTTTGGCAGCTGGGCTTTTGAAGACTTCTGTTCCGGGAGCAGCGCCATGTGCCCCACGGGCTTCCCCCCACACCCCCGCTCCCCCCCGGCTCCTTGACTCTGATTTAGTTGGGTGTGAAAAGAATGCCCCAATCTGTACAATCAGCTTTCACAGCTAAGTAATCAAGGTTGAAATCAGTAGTAAAAAGTCATGTTTACATCATGTACTCCCTGATCTGATGTAAAGTGGAGGGTACTTAGCATCTGTGGTATTCTTCCCCAAAACCCACGGTCCTGTCTAATTATGAGAAAACATTAGACAAACCCAAATCGAGGGACATTTTACAAAATACCTAACCAGTACCCCTCAAAACTACCAAGGTCATAAAAAAACAAAAACAAAACAAAACACTGATAAAAATTGTTGCAAACTATAAAACACTAAGGAGACCTGGTAAATAAACATAATGTTGTACCCTGGATTAGCTATTAGAACAGAAAAAGAATATCGTGAAAAACTTGGTGAAATCTGAATAAGGTCTGTAGTTTAGCAAGCGTCATAGCAACGTCAACTTCTTAGTTTTGACAAATGTAACAAGGAGAGGTAAGATGTTACCATTAGGGGAAGCTGGAAGGAGGATATAAAGAAACTCCATCCTATTTCCCAACTCTCTGTAATTAAAAATTATTCCAAAATAAAAATTTTATTTACACTTTGTGTTTGTTCGACGATAGCAAAGACGTAACACACCGACATCTTTGAGAAAGGGAGGTGCATTAAAGCGGGCCTGGCAGGATGCCTGGCGCCCCGCGAGGCATCAGCCCGCTCACGTGCCGCGGGGCTACGGCTCAGCAGCGTCCCCTCTGGTCACAGCGAGTCATAAGCAGCGCCGAGCTGGCGGCTTGGGAGCTACGCAGGGTTCTCAGTAGCCTGCTCTACCAGGGAGACAAAAGTTGGAGTTCAGAGTTCACTAAGGAATAAATAGTACAGACCCCAGAGCACCAATTAGGATCCCAGAAGACCTACACCCTGGGAATAAAAGTAAAATGAAAACAATCTGATCCTTCTGAAGACTAAAACTTGGTTTCAAACCAACTCAGGCTCAGACCTGATTAAGGCGATCTGCATTTATTCAAACTGCCGCCCTGAGCCACAGCAAATCCTCTCTGGAGGAAGGGAACATCTGGAGAGCCTCAGAGTCTCCATCATTTTTCATACACAATGCCTGGCGTTCAGTAAAAAAATTAAGTCACACACGGGATATGGGGAAAAGGTCAAACATACACGTAATTGGAACTCCAGGGAGAATGCGCAAGGAGAGGTATTTGGAGAGAATGAGGCTGAAAGGTAAAGGAAATCGAGTCAGAGACCCCAAGAAGCCGTGTGAACGCCCACACTACTTACAACATACTGAAAGTGCAGGAAATGAAAGGCAAAAAGACCTCTGAAAAGTGAGCAGAAAAAAAAGGACGCACTATTTTTAAAAGAATAACAATAAGGATAGCAACTTTTCAGCAGAAACCATGGAACGCAGGAGAATAATCCAACGGAGTCTCTACGGAGTTTGTCGGGGCTCAGGAAGCAGCTCACCAGATCCGGCCCTCGCCCTGCCCAGTGCCCTACAAGGAAAGGCCTCCGCGGTCAGCCTCCACGCGGTCCCCTTTGACCTTCCCGCCTCCCTGTCTCCCTGATCCTCTTTCCTAAAGCACCGGAGGGACTCGCTCTGGAATTTCATGCCACTGTGCCCTTTTTAGACTAGTCAAGTGCAGTAGTGAGAAGGAGGGAAAGAGTAAAACAGGAACTTCGATCTGTAACTGACTGTGAACAATCAATTAAGATAACTCACTACCTTCAGACCAGCCAGATGTTTTATTTTATTATTTTCCAATTTGAAAGCAGTCACTGTTTATTAACTGACTGACCAGATTACAAAAAATAATCAGGTAGATGACTTAGTTCATCCTTCTAATAAGCCAGTTGGTCTGGTCTTCCCTGTCGCCAGCATCTCCACCTTTTCTGGAATTTCCTTATCTGATGGAGAAAGCTTCTTTCTAAAAGAAATGCCATTGTCTTAACCCCCTCCCTAGGAATCTCATCAGATAACCAGGAAAGATTACCCTCAGGAAAATGGAAGAGACTGGGGGTCACCATGCCCAGAAAGATTGTTCGTTCCTCTGTTCTGAGCACAGCTCCAAGAGATTACCTGGGAGACTTGATCTGCATAGTGAGGCAGCCCTGGCTCCTGCGTAGCTCCACCCCTCACCTCCAGGCCTCCTCCCAGCCAGCTTCCAAAGAGAACCATTCACAAAATAATGTCTGCCTCCCAGCTCCAAATCTCTCCCCTCTGAAGAGACTATTTAAGCCTAAACCCTCTGGCCCCTCTTCGTGTCTCACACTTTGCACGTGGCTTCCGTGTTTATGCATGTTACAAAAATTGTGTATTGGCCGGAGTGGTGGCTCACATCTGTAATCCTAGCACTGTGGGAGGCCAAGGTGGGAGAATCGCTTGAGCTCAGGAGTTGGAGGCCAGCCTGAGCAAGAGCGAGACCCCGTCTGTACTAAAAATAGAAAGAAATTAATTGTACAACTAAAAATATATAGAAAAAAATCAGCCAGCCATGGTGGTGCACGCCACTCGGGAGGTGGAGGCAGGAGGATCACTTAAGCCCAGGAGTTTGAGGTTGCTGTGAGCTAGGCTGACGCCATGGCACTGTAGCCTGGGCAACAGAGTGAGACTCTGTCTCAAAAAAAATAAAAAAAAATCATGTATGCCTTTTTCTTCTGTTAATCTACCTTTTGTCAGTCCATTTTCACTGAACTTTAGAGGACAGAGGAGAGGTTTTCTCTTGACTCCTACAAGCTCAAACAAATTACCAGCCAACCTAGAATTCTGTTCTTAATGGAAATGTCTTTCAAAAATGAAGGTAAAATGAAACTATTTCAGGCAAAAATTCAAAAATTGAGAGAATTTATTTCTAGCAAATAAGAAAAAAAGAAATGCTAAAGGAGACCCTTCGACAGAAGGAAAATTATTAAAGATGGAGGCACAATAATGCAAGCAGGAATGATGAATGGCAGAAAGGCAAGTGTATGATTAAATCTAGATGAATACTGACTGTGTAAAATAATAATAATGTCTCTTGGTGTTTAAAGTATGTGTGGAATTAAAATACAGGACAGAGAAAAGTACTTCCAGAATGGTGGGGTAAAGACCTCCAAAAATCCCCACTTTTCCTTAAAAGCAATGAGGATACTGGCAAAAAGAAAAGTTGCAAAAAATCAACTTTTTCAGACTTTGGAAATTAACCACCAGCTTGCAACAAGAAAGGAGCTTCTCTTCAGGAGGAAAAGTTGACTCTCAGAAAGAAGAGTGAGTTTTGCAGCATTTTAACTCATTCTATTTCCATACCCCTCCCCAGATCCATGGTGGGTTTGAAAACTAGAAGCCTCACAGAGAATCACAACTCCCTGGAGCAGAAACCCATGTGCTGAAACCTCCGTGGGAACCACTGCCAAGGCAGGGAACCCCGAGCTGTAACTGATAAATTGCTGGAAGCTCAGTGTGAACAAGTCTGATAAATAAAACTCCAGAAGGACTTAGTCATCAGAGGCCCCCACATTTTGTGACACTTACCTCTCAGTTCTCACAGTGAATTTCTGAGAAAAAACCCCTCATTTCCAGTAGAGGAAGGGAAAAGGATCATTTGGAAATACCCCAGAACATTCTGCTCTTCCTGACAGCACCTGCCTTTAGGGGAACTATGCCACCAAAGGCTGACCTGCTGGGGTTTTATCAGAGCCTAACTAACCTGAAGAAGGGAAACACACAACTGCAGCCCTCTCCAACCATTCTGTATCTCCTAAGCGGGGGAGGCAATGGAGAAGCACAGGTGAAGTCCGGTCGAGGGCACGGGCTCACCCGCAATCTGAGACCTAATACAGGACTGCAGAATTCTTTCCCTCCCTCCACATCTCAGCTCCACATCATTAAAGGCCCATTTAGCACAGTTCCTTTTACCCAGTACATCATGTATCCCTTGCAACAAAAAATTACAAGGCACACTAACAGCAAAAAACACAGTTTGAAGAGACAGACCAAACATAAGGACCAGAGTCTGATATGGCAAAAATGTCAGAATTATCAGACCAGGGATTTTTAAAAACTGTGATTTATATGCCAAAGGCTTTCATGGAAAAGGTAGACAACAGGCAAAAACAGACAAAGTAAGCAGAGGAATGAAAAGTCTAAGAAAAAGTTAAAAAGAAATGCTAGAGATCGAGAATGCTGTGACAGAAATGAAGATTCCTGTGATGGGCTCATTAGCAGACTGGACGTGGCTGAGGAAAGACTCTCTGAGCTGGAGGATAGAATAATATCCAAAATTGAGAAGCAAACAGAAAAGACTGGGGGAAAAACAGAATAGAATACCCAAGAACTGGGGGACAACTTCAAAAGCTGTACTGTACATGGGAAGGGAAACTACAAGGAGAAAGAAAGAGAACAAGGAACAGAAGAAATATTTGAAGCAATAATGACCAAGAACTTCCCCAAATTAACGTCAGACACAAAACCACAGATCTAGGAAGGTCAGAGAACAAGCCAGATAAATGCCAAAAGAAAAAACAAAAAACAACAACAGCAAACACTATACCTGAGGTTATCATATTGAAACTTAATAAACTCAAAGATAAAGAAAAATTATTGAATGAAGCCAGAGGAAAAAAACTACCTTACCTACAGAAGAGCAAAGATAAGAATTGCACCTCACTTCTAATAAACCATGCAAACAGGAGAGAGTTAAATGAAATATTTTGTGTCGAAAGACAAAAACCACCAATCTAGAATTCTGCACCCTGAAGAATTGTCCTTAAAAGTGAAGGAGAGTGTACATTTCTCTTTTTTAAAAAATATTTTTTTAGAGGCAGGATCTTGCTCTGTTGCCCAGGCCGGTGGGATCATAGCGCACTTCAACCTTGAACTCCTGGGCTCAAGAGATCCGCCCACCTCTGCCTCCCAAAATGCTGGGATTCAGGCATGAGCCACTGTGCCCAGCCTCAAGAGTGCACATTTCATTGACCTGCTTTCATTTGTGTATGTGAGCAGTACTTTTTCTGATGTGCTATACAAATAGTTCAAGGTTAGTTAGCAGTATAGCTATAAATAGTAATGCTGCCAGTCTCCTTCATATAAAACAAATTTATAAAACATGCTTAAATGTATTAGGTAAGTAGCAGGTCTTTATCTACAAATACGTGATATTTAGGTTTTTTATTTTATGAAACTAGGATTTGAAAAGATTATACATTTGAAGAATAGTATAATATGATGGTTAAAAGCATAGGATTTGGAGCTGCTACCCTGGGATTGGAATTCCAGCATCAGCAATGTACCATTAATATAAATTCTCTGCACTTCAATTTTTTTTCTTTGAATGAATGGCTATAATTTCTACTTCCCATGGCTGTTATGAGATTGCATATAAAAAGTGCTGAATAAATGGTGGCTAATTCCTCTTGACCTAGAGATGGCTTTAAAAAAAGTGGCTGTTTTGACTAGCCCTTTGTTTTCTATACAAAAAAGAAAAGTAAAGGAGAAATACTTTTTGAAACAAAAATTGAAGAAATTTGTTTCCAGTAATCTGTGTTGCAAGAAATGTTAACAGAAATTCTTCAGAGAGAACAAAAATAGTATAAGTCAGAACTCAGATTTACATAAAGAAAAGAGCAACAGAGACTGAATAAGTGAAGGAAAAATGAAAACTTTTATTTTTCTTATTCTTAATTGATCTAACAGATGAGAGTTTGTTCAAAATAATAATTGTAGCAATGTATTAAATTGTGTATGCTATGTCTGTATGTGTATGTATATGTGTATTAATATATGCTTACATATGCTTATATATAAGTGAAATGAAAGATTGCAATGATACAAAGGACAAAAGGGAAAAAGTAGGAATATGAATTTTGCTATTATAAGACTTTTGCACTACCCTTGAATCAGTGCAGTGTTATTTGAAAGAAGGAATTTATAATATATGGTAAACTCTAGGGTAACCATGAAAAATGTTTTTAAAAAGTATAACTGATAATGCTAAGACAGGAGAGAAAATGGAATCATACAAAAAGGCCTAATTACAACCACAAAAGGCAGAAAAAATGGGAGACAAAAATAGGAACAAAGATCAAAGGCAACAAATACAAAACAGTAATAAATACTATCCCTAATAATCCAGTTATGTCAATAATCACTTTGAAAGTTAATGGTCTAAATGTACCAATTAAAAGAGACTTTCACAGTGGATCAACAAACAAGACCTAACTATATGTTGTCTACTGGAAACCCACTTCAAATATAGGGACACATATAGATTAAAAATAAATGGATGGAGAAAATATACCATGCTGACACTCATCAAAAGAAAGCAGGAGTAGCTATATTAATTTCAGGCAGAGCAGAATTCAAAGCAGGAAAAGTTATCAGGGGTAAACAGGGGCATTATAGAACGATAAATGGGCCAATTCTCCTAACAATCCTTAACTTGTATAGTCTAACAACAGAGCATCAAAATATGTGAAGCAAAAACTGGTAGAAGTTCAAGGAGAAATACATGAATATGCTGTTACAGTTGGAGACTTCAACCTCCTTCTTCAGAAGTGGACAGATCCTGCAGACAGAAAAGCAGTAAGAACATAAATGAACTCAACACCACCACCAATCAGCTGGATATAGTGGATATTTATAGGCTACTTCATTCAATAATAGTAAAATACACATTCTTCTGAAGCCCATATGGAACATTCACCAAGACAGACCACTTCTGGGCCATAAAAGCCACCTTAACATGTAAAAGAATAGAAATCATACAATATCTGTCCTCAGACCACAGTAGATAGTTGGAAAATCCCAAAATACTTGGAGATTAAACAATACACTTCAAAATAGCACATGGGATGGTCACAGATAGGAAGGTTTGGGATGGGCCTGGCCAGGAGACCGAAAGTTGGGGCAGGTGGTGGGCTCTAGCCTCTACACTTTCAGTGCTTTTGGGCTGCTGGCAGGCTCCAGTCCAGCGGTACTCATAGAGCCCTAGCCTGGTGTATGATTTTCTTTTCTGCCCTCCTGGAAACCTTGCAGCCGACCTGTGATTTCACAGTGTACCTTGCTTTGCTCTCATGGTTAGAAGTTCAAGCCTGGAACAATGGTATGCATTCCTTGTGTCGCCATTCCAGTTCTGCTCCGGATCTACAAAACATTCCTGGAGCCATACCTGTACTCTCTGATTTCCCCTTTTGTTAGTGGTATATGTCCTAGGAAAGCTATAGAAGAATCCAGTGAAATAAAGCCAGGCCAGGTGTGGTGGCTCATGCCTGCAATCCTAGCACTTTGGGAGGCCAAGGCAGGAGGATCACTTGAGGCCAGGAGTTCAAGACAAGCCTGAGCAGCATAGAAAGACACCTGTCTCTGTAAAAATATTTAAAAAATTAGCCAGGTGTGGTGGCATGCACCTGTAGTCCCAGCTATTCAGGAGCCTGAGGCAGGAGGATCGCTTGAGCCCAGAAATCTGAAGTTACAGTGAGCAATGCTGATGCCACTGCACTCCAACTTGGACAACAGAATAAGATCCTGTCTCAAATTTAAATTAAAATTAAAATACAAAATAAAGGCAAAGTAGACTGCAAGGATACAGACATAAATGGATTACCAACAAGAGGACCAACAGAAATCTCTGACAAAAAGAAAAACTAAAGGATCTCATTATTTTGAACCTGATTATATGAAGTGTATTCTTTGTCATTGTCTCTGATCTTTTTCTCTGAGACCAGAATTAGAATAGATTGTTTAGATACTGACCTGATACTGACTGGAAATACATGGTATTTATATTTCAAATATATTTAGTTATATTTAATGACTTCCTTCTTGAGTTCCTTTTTCATTAAAATAGCTTCTTTTCTATTATTGCAGTTTTAATAATATGAATAAATATTAATAGAAGGTTTGTGCCAGTAGACACTCTGTTACTATTATAAATCAGTATTTAAAAATCTTTGGTCCTCTAGCATTCATTTACATGAATTTAATTGTTGTTTGCTCTAATTTCTTTGGGCTCTTCCAATTTGAGTGGATACAGTTTTGCTGTGAAACAGTGCAGGGAGACTGTGCCATGAAAGGAAGAGCAGCATTTTTGGAGATGACAATGATATGAAACATAAAGACATAATTACTGTCTAACACAATGGACCAGCTTATCCGTGAGAGTAGTAATTATTAGTTATTGCTCTGAGAAAGATAGAAAAGACAGAGAAATAGGGGAAATTTCTTTGAAAAATGAAACATCTCTTACATAAATGTCTAATGCATATTATAAAATTCTAATCCTTGTTGCATTCTTTCTATTCCTACGAATGTATGGAATAGACTTATCCCATTTATTCAGTAAAAAATTTATTCAGCAAAAAATAACACATGGATCAAAGAAGGTATATCAAGACAAATTTTTAAATATTTGAACATAGTGAAAATCAAAGGACAACATACCAAAATTTGTGGGATGCATAAAAGCAATGCTTACAGGGAAATTTATAGCATTGAATGCATATGTTAGAAAAGAAGAAATCTAAAATCAATAATCTAAAGTTCTACCTTAGGAAACTAGAAAAAGAAGAGTGAATTAAATTCTCACTAAGCAGGAAAAAAAACTGGAGCAGAAATTGATAAAATTAAAAACAGGAAATCAATAAAGAAAATTAATGAAACTAAAAGGTGGCTCTTTGCAAGTTTAATAAAATAAGCCAAATAGGAAAAAAAAGACAGATGACACAAATTACTAATATCAGAAAGGAACAAAAGGAATATCATTCCAGATCCCATGAATATTAAAAAGATAATGAAGGAATACTATGAACTCTATTCCCATAAATGTCATAACCTAGCCTAGATGAATTGGACCAATTCCTTGAAAGACGCAACCTGCTCAAACTCACACAAGAAGAAATAAACAATCCGAATAGGTCTATATCTACTGAAGAAATTAAATTAATAATAACTTTCCAAAACAGAAACCATCAGGCCCAGATGTGTTCACTGGTGAATTCTACCAAACATTTAAGGAAGAAATTATACCAATCCTCTGCAATCTCCTCCAGAAAACAGAAGCAGAGGAAATACTTCCTAACTCATTCTATGAAGCTAGCAATACCCTAATACCAAAAGCAGACAAAGACATTACAAAAAAGATAACTACAGATCACTCTTTCTCATGAGCATAAATGAGAAAGTCTTTGACAAAATATTAGCAAATTGAATCCAACAATGCATAAAAAGAATTGAACACTACAACCAAATGGGATTTATCTCAGATATGGAAGGCTGGCTTGATATTTGAAAATCAATGAATGTATTATAATCCGTTAACAGGTTGAAGAAGAAAAATCACTTGATCGTATCAATAGATGCAGAGAAAAGCATGTGGCAAAATATAATATATATTCATGTTAAAAAAAACTCCCAGAAAACTAGAAATTGTGGGGAATTTCCTCAACTTGATATAGACCATCCACAAAAAAACTGCAATTAACATCATACTTAACGGTGAAAAACTCAAAGCTTTCCCACTAAAATCAGGAAGAAGGCAAGGACATCCCCTCTCACTACTGCTTTGCAACATCATACTGGATGTCCCAGCTAATGGAATAAGACAAAAAATGGAAACAAAAGTTGCAAAGAAAGAAATAAAACTGGCTTTATTTTTACAGATGACATGCATGTCTATGTAGAAAATCTAAAAGAATTGACAGAAAAACTGGAACTAATAAGCAGTTATAGCAAGGTTGTTGGATACAAAGTTAATATATGAAAGCCAATAGCTTTCCTTATACCAGCAATGAACAAGTGGAATTTGAAGTCAAAAACACAATACCATTTGCATTACTACCTCCCAAAATGAAATGCTTAGGTATAAATCTAACAGAATATGTACAAAGCGTATGTGAGGAAAACTACAAAACTCTGATGAAAGAAATCAAATTAAAACTAAAAAAAGAAAGGATATTCCATGTTCATGGATTGAAAGACTCAATATTGTCAAGATATCAGTTCTTTCCAACTTGATTCAATGCATCACAAACAAAATCCTAACAAGCTGGCAGGGCTGGGTGGCTCACGCCTGTAATCCTAGCATTCTGGGAGGCCAAGGTGGGAGGACTGCTTGAGGTCAGAAGTTTGAGACCAGCCTGAGCAAGAGCAAGACCCCGTCTCTACTAAAAATAGAAAGAAATTAGCTGGACAACTAAAAATACATAGAAAAAATTAGCCGGGCATGGTGGTGCATGCCTATAGTCCCAGCTACTCAGGAGGCTGAGGCAGGAGAATCACTTGAGCCCAGGAGTTTGAGGTTGCTGTGAGCTAGGCTGACACCATGGCACTCTAGCCTGGGCAACAGAGTAAAACTCTGTCTCACAAAAAAAAAAAAAAAAAAAATCCTAACAAGCTATTTTGTGGCTATCAATAAACTGATTCTAAAGTTTATATGAAGAGGAAAAAGGTACAGAATAGCCAACACAATATTGAAAGAGCAGAACAAAGTGGGAGGACTGACACTACCTGACATCAAAATTTAGGTTACACTATAGTGATCTACACAGAGTGGTACTAGTGAAATAGACAAATTGGTCAATGAAATAGAATAGAGAGCCTAGAAACAGACTCACATATAGCCACCTAATCTTTGACAAAGGAGCAAAGGCAATTCAGTGGAGAAAGGATAGTCTTTTCAGCAAACGGTGCTAGAACAATAGACATCCACTTGGAAAAAAATGAATCTGGACACAGACCTTACACCTCTCAGAAAGTAATGCCAAATGGATTGTAGACATAAATGTAAAATGCAAAACTATATAAAAGAATAAAATGTAGATGACCTTGGTTTTGGCAGTGATTTTTAGAAACAACATCAAATGCATGATCCATGAAATAAAGAAGTGATAAGTTGTATGTCATTAAAATTTAAAATTTCTTCTCTGTGAATCACACTGCTAAGAGAATGGAAAGGCAAGCCACCGACTGGGAGAAAATATGTGCAAAAGACCCATCTGATAAAGGACACACCCGAAGGCTGGCTGCAGTGGCTCAAGCTGAGGTGGGAGCATCGCTTGAGTCCAGTAGTTCAAGATCAGTCTGGGCAACACAGTGAGACCCCATCTCTACAAAAAGTTTTTAAAAATTAGCCAGATGAGGTGGTGCACACCTATAATCCCTGATATTTGGGAGGCTGAGGCAGGAAGATTGCTTGAGCCCAGGCGTTGGAAGCTGCAGTGCACTATGATCATGCTACTGCACTCCAGCCTGGGCAACAGAGCAAGACCCTGTCACTAAAAACAACAGCAACAACAAAAAACTAACAGTAGGAAAACAACCTAATTAAAAAATGGGCCAAAGGCCTTAATTGGCAGACACTTTACCAAAGAAGACACACAGGGCAAATAGGTGAAAAGATGCTCCACGTCCTATGTCATCAGGGAAATGTAAATTAAAACTTCAATGAGATACCACTGCACACCTATTAGAATGGCCAAAAGCCAAAACAGAGGATACTGAGCAACAGGAACTTCCATTCGTGGCTGATGAGAATGCAAATGATGAGTCACTTTGGAAAACAATTTGGCAGTTTTTTACAAAACTAAACATATTCTTACCATGAAACTGTCTCAAAAAGAAAGAGGGGCCAGGCACAGTGGCGCACGCCTGTAATGCTAGCACTTGGGGAGGCCGAGGGGGGAGGATTACTTGAGGTCAGGAGTTTGAGACCAGCCTGAGCAAGAGCGAGATGCTGTCTCTACTAAAAATAGAAAAATTAGCGTGTGCCTGTAGTCCCATCTACTCAGGAGTCTGAGGCAGGAGGACCACTTGAGTCCAGGAGTTGAGGCTGTCGTGCACTATGACAATCAGGTGCCTGCACCAAGTTCAGCATCAATAAGGTGACCTTCAGGAAGTGCCAGAACATGAGGGTGGTTGCATAGGAGGCAACCAACTGGCAGAGCAGGTCAAAACTCCCATACTGAGCAGTAGCAGGATCGCGCCCGTGAGCAGCCCCTGTGCTCCTGCCTGGACAACACAGCGAGACCCCATCTCTTAAGAAGAAGAAGGAGAAGAAGAAAGTAGGAGAGAAGTAATAAAGATAATAACAGAGATTACTAAAGTTGAAAACAAATATACAATAAAGAGCATCAAAAATTCATATTTATAAGCCCCTAGGAAGATAGATCAAGAATAAAAATAGAGAAGACAAAAATTACCAATAGCAGGAACAAATGGGAGCATCATTATGTATCCCCCTTTTTAGAAAGGTAATAGAAGAACATTATGAACAACAATATAAGTGAACTTAAAAATTTAAATGAAATAAACAAATTCCTAGACATAGTCAATTTGCCAAAATTGACACAAGAAATGAAAGAAACCCAAGATATAAAAAGTCCTATATTTACCAAAGAAATTGAATCAAAGTTTAGAAAATCTTCTTACAATCAAAATTCCAGGCCCAGATAGCTTTCTTGATAAATATACCAAACATTTAAAGAAGAAATAACACCAATTGTAGCCAGGTGCAGTGGCTCACGTCTGTAATCCTAACACGCTGGGAGGCTGAGGCAGGAGGATCGCTTGAGCTCAGGAGTTCGAGACCAGCCTGAGCAAGAGTGAGACCCCCCCGTCTCTACTAAAAATAGAAAAATTAGCCAGCTGCAGTGGTGTGTGCCTGTAGTCCCAGCTACTTGGGATGCTGAGGCAGGAGGCTCGCTTGAGCCCAGGAGTTTGAGGTTGCAGTGAGCTAGCCTGATGCCACGTTACTGGTCTGGGCAACAGAGCAAGACTCTGTTTCAAAAAATAAAGAAATAACACCAATTGTACATGGACTTTTTTGGGAAACAGATAAAGAAACATTTCCTAATGTATACTGTGAGATCACATAACCTTAATCCCCAAATCTGACAAGGACATTACAACAAAGGAAAGCTACCCATGAATCTTTCTCAGAAGCATGCCTAGGGAAAAGAGATCCTAAAGAAAGAAAATAGTGGCTGGTCTGAGGGTAGTGAGTTGTCTCGCTTGATCATCCACAGTTACTGATGGAACTCCTGTTCTACTCTTTCCCCTTCTCACTACTGCACCTGACTAGTCTAAAAGAAAAAAAAAATAGCTGGCTGGTCCGAGTGCGTGGTGTTTACAACTAATCGATCACAACCAGTTACAGATGCCTTTGTTCCTTCTCCACTCCCACCGCTTCACTTGCCCAGCCTAATATAAAATAAAATAAAAAAAAATTTAAAAAATAAAAAAGAAAGAAAATATCAAATTATATCCAGCAGCATAGAAAAAGCATAACATAGCAAGACCAATATGGTTTATTCTAGGAAGGAAAAGTCAGGCTGACAGTTAAAAATCAATTGTATAACTCAGTATATTAATAGAATAAAGGAGAAAATTGCACAATAACATCAATAGATATGGAAAAAGCATTTGCTAAAATTCCATCCATTCACAATAAACACATAGAAAACTAGGAAACTTTCTTCCTATTTTTTGCCTGAAAAATTATTTTAGATTTACAGGAAAGTAGCAAAAGTAGTGCAAGGTTTCTGTATATTCTTTACCCAACATCCTTTAATCTTGTCATCTTATGTAACTGTAGTGCAATTACTGAAAGCAGGAAGTTAACACTGACACTGTGTGATTAACTGACTTCTAGATGTTATTAATATTTTGCTAGATTTCCCATTAATATCCTTTTCTGACCCAGGATCTAATCCAGGATCCCATCGAGCATCTGGGACAGTTCTTCAGTCTTCTTTGTCTTTATGACCTTGATACTTTTTTGATGAGTACTTCATTTTGTGAAATGTCCCTTGATGTAGGTTTGTCTGATGTTTTCTCATAATTAGATTGAGATTAGGAAGTTTTGTCAAGAATATTAAAAAGTGGAGATGAATTTGAAGCAGTTTTCCCCATTCTCCCAACCAGACATCTGTCATGTTACTCTGTTGTATTAAAATTCCTTTCTTCCTTAGTACAAAAGAAAAAAAAGAGTATTATAAAGTGATGTTTTACCAGAAGAGATATTTCCTTTTTTTTTCCACTGGAAAACAAAATTGACAATGGAAGAAATTTTTTAATCTGATAAAGAGTATGTTCGAAAAATCTGTGGCATACTTCATACCCAAGAGGATGACTATAATCGAAACAGTGGAAGGTTATCTCAGGAGTGAAAAGAAAAAAGTAAAATTTAAAATAAATATAAAATTAAAAAAAAAATTTTTAGCTGCAAAAAGTAAATTGAACAATTTAAAAAGAAAAAATTAAGAGGAAGAAGAAAAAAGTGGAAGGTAACAAGTGTTGGAGCAGATACGGGGAAATCAGAACCTCATACATTTCCGGTAGGAATGGAAAATGGTTCTGCTGCCGTAGAAAGCAGTTTGGTGGCTCCTCAGAAAGTCAAACACAGGATTACCATATACCCAGCAATTCCAATCCTAGGTATATACCAAAAATAATTGAAAACAGGGGCTCAAAAAAAAAAAAAAACCTTGCAAGTAGTCTGCTCTTATCCACAGGGCATATGCCCCAAGACCAGTGGATGCCAGAAACCTCTGCTAGTGCCGGCCCTCATATGCACTCTGCCTTTTCCTATACTGCATACCTACCGTAAAGTTTAATTGATAAGTTAAGCACAGTAAGAGATTAACAACAATAATAAAACAAAATAATTACAACAATATATCTTAATAAAAGTTATGCGGATGTGGTGTATCCCTCTCTCAAAACATCTTATTGTGCTCATTTCTTCTTGTGACGATGGCAGATGCTAAAACGCCGACGTGATGAGGCGGAGTGAGGTGGATGGCGTGGGCACCGGGACGTGGTGTCAGGAGGTCGGTCTGCTCTGGGTGGCCCTGGATGATCAGGCTGTGGTGATGGTGGTGGTGGTGTCAGAAGCAGACGACGCTGATGACCGACGGGCAGGTAGTGCGTACCGTGTGGACGAGCAGGACAAAGGCAGGCTCCGCCTCCCGGGCAGGGCGAGGCCAGATCGGGCAGGATTTCGTCACACTACTCAGAACAGAGCACAGTAAAACTTATGAATTGTTTATTTCTGGATTTTTCCATTTAATATTTTGGGACCTCAGTTGACTGTGTGTAACTGAAACCGTGGAAAGTGAAACCGTGGATGTGACCGTCCACAGCAGCCCGGAGGTGGGAGCGACCCAAACGTCCACCAGCAGATGCGTGGGTGAGCAAACTGCGCGTGTGCACGCAAGAGACTAGCATCCCACCGTTAAAAGGAACAGAGTGCTGCTTTGTGCTACAGCATGAAGGAATCCTGAAAACATCACGCTGAGTAAAAGAAGGAAGACACAAAAAGGTCACATATGGGAATGTTTAGAACAGGTAAATCCATAGAAACAGAATGCAGACAGACGGTTGCCAGAGGCAGGAGGTTCAAGAGAATAGGGAGTAATTGCTTAATGGGTACAGGGTTTCATTTTGGAGTAAAGGAGATGTTTTGGACTGGATAGAGGTGGTGATTTTACAACATCGTGTGTTACTAAATGCCACTGAATTGTTCACTTCAAAATAGTTCATTTTGAGCCAGGTGTGGTGGCTCACACCTGTAATCCCAGAAAATGGGGAGGCTGAGGCAGGAGGATCACTTGAGGCCAGGAGTTCAAGACCAGCTTGGGCAATATAGTGAGACTCCATTTCTTTAAAAAAAAAAAGTCGGCTGGGCGAGGTGGCTCAGGCCTGTAATCCTAGCTTTCCGGGAGGCCAAGGCAGGAGAATAGCTGCAGCTCAGGGGTTCGACACCAGCCTGAGCCCAGTGAGACCCCGTCTCTTAAAAAAATTTTTTTTTAAATAAAAATTAAACATTAAAAAAGTTAATTTTCTGGTATGTGAATGTCACTTCAGATTTTAAATTTCTACAGCAAACATCATGCTTATTGGTGAAATATTAAAAGCATTCCACTGAGATGCCTGTTATCACCATTTCTGTGTAACACTACAGGAGAAGTCTTGGCCAGTGCAATAGTTACAAATAAGAAAAAGAGGAAGAAGAAGGAGAAGGAGGTGGAGGAAGAAAAGGAGAGGGGTGGCTAAGGAGAGGAGAAATAAAATGCGTAAGATTCAGTAAGGAAGAAATAAATACTGTTGTAGTACACAGATGACATTATTATATTCCTAGAAAATCTAAACAAATCTACAGATAAACTATTACAATCATTAGGTATGAGGTCAAAAATTTTAAAAATCCTTTGCATTTCTATCTATCTCATTAGAAATATTACGAAATTTAAATATAGTAGCATCAGGGACATAAACATATAGGGATAAATACAACAAAACTGTGCAGAACCGCTACACAGAAAATGGTAAAATTGTATTGAAGAGTGTTAAAGAAAAATGAAAGGATATACTGTGTTCAAGAATTAAAATGCTCAGTATTGCTAAGATACCAGTTCACCCTAACTTGATCTATAGCTTTAATGCAATCACAATCGAAATCCCAGCAGTTTTCTTTTGGGGAGTGACACTGGACAATCAAGAGGGGAGACTAGGAAGGTTGAAATTGACAAGCCTGTTCTAGAATTCACATGAAAATACAAAGGGCTGAGAATAGCTAAGATAATCTTGAAGAATAAGAGCAAAGGTGTAGGAGTTGGACTGCAGTAGCCCCCCTTATCTGGGGGGGACATGGGGGATATGTTCCAAGCCCCCCAGTGAATGCCTGAAGCCACAGATAGGACCAAGCCCTATGTATACTATGTTTGTTTTCTATGTATACATACCTATGATAAAGTTTAACTTATAAATTAGGCACAATAAGAGATTAACAAGAATAACTAATAATAAAATGGAACAATTATAACAATATACTACTGTAATCCAAGTTACGTGAATGTGGTCTCTCTCTCTCTTTCTCTTTCAAAATACCTCATTGTACAGTACCCAAGAGTACCTGAAACCATGGAAAGCAAAACCACAGATAAGGGGGACTGCTGTATAATAATTAGGACAGTCTAGCATTACTACAAAGATATGCTAATAGGCCAATGTAAAAGAGTATTCTGTCCAGAAACAGCCCACACATATATAAACAATTAAGACAAAAAGTGACACTACAGTTCAGTGGGGAAAAACATGACTCTTTTTCTTTCTTTTCTTTTTTTTTTTACAACTGAACATTATAATTTATTGCAGGCCTGGGGAAAGTAAAGCATTACAATGTTGTTATTTTGTTGCTACACTTAATTTGCATGATATCAGTTCCAGATAAAAATATGGCTTGGGGGTAGATCTCAAAGATTCTACTGAAGATACTATGACAGACTGCTAGTCACGCTGGGGACTGTAGTAGGACAAGGATATTGGAGAAGCAGAGAACTAAAGGGCAGTTATTTATAGCTAACTACAGATTCTTGTAAAATTAAAATACTAAACTTGCCCCTAATCTTATAAATTTAGACTTTTCTAGTGATTTTTATTTACCCTTTCTGATTAAGAATGTCATGCCCCATTTGCAACTCTGTAATCTCCTGTCACACTTGTGTATCACATTTTCCTCTATTTATGAGGACTTACCTCAGCTCTCAATGTCCACTCTCTTTTATATCCCTAATTCTTTACTGACACAGGAGCAGCTGCACCTATATTTTTGAATGCCTCTTCCCCATATTTTTGAATGCCTCTTCAGGGCCTTTAAAACTATTTTGAAAAGACCCTGATGAATCTTTTACTATACATTCATTCCATGTAACCATCCTTTAATTATCAGAGCTTATACACTGAAATGATATTTATCCATTATTTTCATTTACATATATACACAACTTAAATACCGTTTGTTTACTAACATGGCTAACTTGTTTTCCCATTGAAATGTAACCTTCTAGAGGAAAAGGGCTGCTTCTAATCAAACCTTTGTAAATTCACAGATCTAATAAATATTTGGTATGAATAATGCTATGCAGTTCTGGGGAAGTGTAATCAAGTTTGACTCAAAACAAGAATAGTAAGCTAGTTCAATAGGGAAACTAGCAACAACAATGAAAAGGCATGGGCAAAAAGATGTGAGACTTTAGTTCTAGTCCAAGATTTACTTCTAACTTAAGTGGGCAAGTCACAAAAATATACTTAATTTCTCCAACTAAAAAATATGAATACTAATGCTTATCTCTTCTTTCTCATATTGAATGCAAATAAGAAAACAGACTACAAATAATAACAGTAACTCTAACATCATACATTGATGTGGCATTACCATAAAAAAGAACACTTAAAAATATTCTCTTGTAACCAACTCTGTCCTCCATCTTTCAGCCTTAAAAGTTGCTGGCTTAGAACACATACCAGAACTGCAGATGGATCACTAATGGATGAATCATCTTCAGCAGCCCTAGCAAGTTCTCATTAAATGTTTATCCCAAAGCTAGAGTTTTAAGACTTTAGTGATCAAATCCAGTTTACCGTTCGTTTTTGAAAGAATCACCACTGCAGGGTTCTGCATTAGTCTACATTCTTAACCTGGGATTCAGTGATCCACGGATCTCTCCAGAGATGTGTATGTGTACAAACGTGAATGGATGCAGGGAAGACTACTTTGCTTACGTAAGGTTTTCAAAGGGGTGCTTGTCCCTCCAAAAGTTTAGAACTAATGGCTTAGTTCTAATTAATTAGTTCTAACTAGTTCTAACTAATTGGTTCTAACTAATACCAATAAAGTATTTCTCATGCACAAACCCTGCAGGATTCGCACTGAGGAAGAAACCGACACACAATGATCTTCCCAGTGATTTTCAATAAGAGCCTCCGATTGAGTGATCACTTCTGAACTTAAGATAATGACAGAGACAGCGGAGTTGCCACTAGTGTGGGAATTTAGAAGCTATGCCCCTTGTCCCCATCCCAGTCTTGGAGAGGATAGAAGTTGGCAGCAGCATGAGAGGAAGGAAGTTTTGACAATACCTCACATTCGTATACTACTTTAATTTACACTTTGCAAAACACCTTCTTTGGATTCTCAGGATAACCTTAAAAAAATAAAGATGGTTTGTAAGGTAAGTTATCAGTAAGCCCATTTTATAGAGGGGGAACAGCTCAGAGACGGTTCGGTGACTTGCTCAGTTCCCGAGTTAAACAAAAATGACCAGTTACCAAAACCAATGCTCTCACCAATTCCCAGTGCAGGTGAGTTGGAAGAGCGGTGGAGAAGACCCTAAGACACACACCCTGCGAGTGCCTGATCACTAAGTGAGCAAAGGCTCAGGACTCCGGAAAGCGGGGCCAGGAAGGAGGGACTCGGGCCTCCCCGAAGGTGCCGGCCGGGACGCGGGTGGGGGCGCAGCGCGGCTCCTCCTGCCAACGCGCCGCCGCCTCGCGGCCCCTGACTGGCCATGGGCCCAGGCCCGAGTCCCCGCCACCCCCGGACTCGCTCCCAAAGCCCGAGGTGATGGAATCGCAGTGTCGCTCATACTGGCCCGGCACCGACAGGCCCCGCTCGCCTCAGACACCGGCCTGCAGGCCCGCCGGCCCGCCGGCCCGACCACCCGGTGAGGTTCCAGGGTGGCTCCTCGAGTCTTTCTCAATAAATGGTGATGGGTCAACTGAATAATCATAGAGAAAAAAATGAATCTCGATTCCTATCTCATACCATAGCCAAAAATCAAATCCTGATAGACTGTAGATCTAAATGTGGAAGATAAACTCTTATAGGAAAACATATTTGTGACCTTGTTTTAGGCAAAATTTCTTAAATAGGACAGAAGGAAGCACTGATCATAAAAGAAAAATAGATAAATTGGACTATATTAAGTTTAAGAAACTGTTTATCAAACTACACCATTAAGACAGTAAAAAGGCAAACTGTGGAATGGGAAAAGATTTTTGCAATATATATAACTGACAAAGGACTAATATCCAAAACATAGAGATCTGCAAATTTGTAAGAAAAAGATTAACAACTCAACAGAAAAGAGCAAAAGAACACAAAAAGGATATTCAAATGGCCAGAAAACTTGTTTTAAAAAGTGCTAATCCTGGCACTCTGGGAAGCTGAGGTGGGAGGATCACTGGAGATCAGGAGTTCAAGACCAGCCTGAGCAAGAGCAAGACCCCCGTCTCTACTAAAAATAGAAAGAAATTATATGGACAGCTAAAAATATATATAGAAAAATTAGCCGGGCATGGTGGCACATGCCTGTAGTCCCAGCTACTCGGGAGGCTGAGGCAGGAAGATCGATTGAGCCCAGAAGTTTGAGGTTGCAGTGAGCTAGGCTGATGCCATGGCAGTCTAGCCCGGGCAACAGAGCGAGACTCTGTCTCAAAAAAAAAAAAAAAGGTGCTAATCCTCATTAATCATCAGGGAAACACAAATTAAAACCACAATGAGATACCCACCTACCAGTATGTCCAAAATTGACAGGACATGACACATGGTGGCAAATATTTGGTGGAACTGAAACTCTCAAACACCGTTGGTAGGAATGCAAATTGGTACCACTTAGGAAAATTGTTTGGCACTATCTATTAAAGCCAAATATAAGTAAACACTATAAACATAGGCATAAACCCAATGAAATGGGCACATGTGCACACAAAGTCATGTGTGAGAATATTTATAGTGGCATTTTTTTAACAGACAAAAACTGGAAACAATCTAATAAATATTCATAAACAGGGAAATGGATAAACAATGTGAGTATATTCACACAATGGAATAATATGCAGAAAAGAATGACTAGTACACCCAGATGGACCTCATAATGTTGAGTGAAAGAAGCTAAACATAAAAGAGTATGTACTTTATGATTTCATTGATGTGAAGTTCAAACATGGATCAGACTCATTTCTGATTTTAGGAGTCAGAAGAGAGCTCCTCTTGAGAAGCAAGTGGCTGAGAGGAGGAAGAGAGAAGCTTCTGGGCTTCTGGTAATTTATATAATAATCTGGTAGGGAGATAAGCATGCTTGCTTTGTGAAAATTCATCAGGTTGTATATTCTCTATCTGTTCCATAAATAAGTTTATTTTTTAATGAGTGTAGCTTATACATACCAATCTTCAGTGAGCCTGTAAATATAGGTATAGATGCACAAATGACAAAAAAAATCCTGCCATTGCCCTTGTCTTACCCAGACTGGGATTCCAACCTTCTTCATAAGTCTCTACCATTTTCTCAACTCTTTCCTGAAGTCTCCAAGGGAAACCTCACATGTATTTACAAAACCGTCTGTCAAACATATCAACTTCTGCAGATTCCAGAAAACTAGCTGTATAAAGAGTCAAAATCAAAATTTAAGACAGGGCTCAGCTAGGATACCCTGTCACTCAAAAGCAAGATCCCATACTGTAACTTGCTATTTGAATTTACAGTGGACTTTCCCCCTTATCAACATGTATGAATCCACCTCATCCCCTGTAACAGCTATATAGCAATCTGTTTTATAACCTTACAGCGTTTTCCTTTACAAATCCCCTTTAAAGAACATTTAGGTTGTTTCCAACATTTTGCTTTTATAAAGATATTCCAGCTAATATCCTAGCACAAATATTGTTTTCATTTGACTATCTTTTCATTAGAATACGTTATTTGAAGTTGAAATATTAGGCCAAGTGGTGGGCTTATGGATAAGGATTTAGATATATGCTACCAACTTATCTCCAGAAAGCATTTACCACCAGCCCCCAACCCCTGCAGTCTAGAAAAGCATCTACCTCCTTGCCAGTGCTGGTTATTGTCAGTCTTTTTTGTTTGTTTTTTCGAGACAGGATCTCACTTTGTTGCCCAGGCTGGCCTTGAACTCCTGGGCTCAAGCAATCCTCCCACCTCAGCCTCCGGAGTAGCTGGGACTACATGAGGTGACACCATGTCCAGTTTATTGTCTGTCTTTTTAATCCTTACCAAATCTGATGCATGAAAATCACATTTTGTCATTTTAGTTATTTCTTTTTGGTTTTCACAAGGTTGAACATACATTTATTGGCCATTTATAGTTCTTCTTCTTCAATAGACTCTCCCATTTTTAGTGAGGTCTACTTCTTACTGATTTTTAAATAGTTCTTCATATGTAATAAAGAGATTGACCATGTTTCTATTACATATGAAGCAACTATTTTTTCTTGGTTTGATATTTGACTTTACATTTTGTTTTGTGCTCTTCTTCATCCAGAAGTTCTTAATTTTCATATGTAACATCTGTCCACTTTTTCTTTTGTTTTGTCTTTGATATCAATGCCAAGAAAAACCTTCCCTCCCCCAGTATTTTCATCTGTTTTCGAGGCCAAGGTCACACTGCCCATAAACAGTGAAGCCAGAATTCAAACATGACTTTGTCTTACGTTATACCTTATGTGTGTAACTCCACACTATACTGTTAGCAATGACAGCAGTTATCTCTGGATATTAAGAATATAGGTTATCTTTAACATAGTTTTATTTGCCTGTATTTTCACACGTATGTATACCAAGACTTGTATAGGCAATAAGACATGAGAGTGTAATGATTAAGAGAGGAACTCTGGGCCGGGCGTGGAGGCTCACTCCTGTAATCCTAGCCCTCTGGGAGGCCGAGGCAGGTGGATCACTTGAGCTCAGGAGATGGAGACCAGCCTGAGCAGGAGTGAGACCTCATCTCTATTAAAAATAGAAAAAAATTAGCAGGGCAACTAAAAATAGAAACAAAAAAATTAGCCAAAAAGTTAACCAGGCCTGGTGGCACATGCCTGTAGTCCCAGCTGCTGGGGAGGCTAAGGCAAGAGGATTGCTTGAGCCCAGAAGTTTGAGGTTGCCATGAGCTAGGGTGACACCACGGCACTCACTCTAGCCCAGGCAATGAAGAGAGACTCTGTCTCAAAAAAACCAGAAACAAAAAAAAGAGAGCAACTCTGGAAACAAACAGCCTGGGCTCACATATCAGCTCTGTTATTTCTCAGCTGGGTGACTCTGGGCAAGTTACTTAGCCTCACTGTGCCTCAGTATACTTATTCATAAAAGGTGGAAAATAATAGTTCCTATTCCGTCAAATGACCGTGTAGGTCAATGAATTAAGACGTTAGTGCTCGGTACATCATGAGCTCAATATAAGCCTTTGTTTTAATGAACATATATTACTTTATAATAAAAACAAACATTGTTTTCAAAATGACAATATACTGTCATTAGAAAGGGCAAGTAACCAAAACGCCCATTAGCCCGATCCCCCTGGAGAGCTGTTCTGGGAGTTCCAGGGGAGCCTCCCACGGTGCGACTTCGTGCTCAGCACAGTCAGACGGAGTCCCCAAAGCACACAGCAGCCTCCCTCCTGCTTCCAGCCCACAGCTTTGTTTTTGAAGCATTGGAACTTTCTTTCTTTTTTTTTTTTTTTAATTTCATTTCTTCTTTTAAAAAAAAATTTTTTTATTTTTTTTATTTCAGCATCTTATGGGGGTACAAGTGTTCAGGTTCCATATATTGCCCTTACCCCACCTGAGTCAGAGCTTCAAGCGAGTCCATCCCCCAGATGGTGAGCACTGCACCCATTAGGTGTGAATATACCCGTCTCCTCCTCCCGCCTCCCATCTGCCTGACACCCAATGAATGTTATTACTATATGTGCACTTAAGTGTTGATCAGTTAACACCAATTTGATGGTGAGTACATGTGGTGCTTGTTTTTCCATTCTTGTGATACTTCACTTAGTAGAAGTGGCTACAGTTCTATGGAGGATAATACAAGAGGTGCTAGATCACTGTTGTTCTTTGTGGCCAAGTAGTATTCCATGGTATACATATACCACATTTTATTAATCCACTCATGTATTCTCATGTATTGATGGGCACTTGGGTTGTTTCCACATCTTTGCAATTGTGAATTGTGCTGCTAAAAACATTCGAATGCAGAATGCCTTTTTTTCCTTTGGATAGATGCCCAGTAATGGGATTGCTGGATCAAATGGTAGTTCTACTTGTAGATCTTTGAGGTATCTTCATATGGCTTTGCACAGAGGTTGTACTAGTTTGCAGTCCCACATTGGAGCTTTCTGATCTCAACTGGCTTTTTAGGTAAAGAACAAATATTTGGCAGACAAAAAGAAAAGGAAAAGTGTTTGATTCATTCTTCAGACATTTCCTGAGTGCCAGTTATGTGTGATTTCCCAGGCCAGGTCACTGCTACTTACCAGGGCGCACTATGTGCTGGTCACTTAATAGATACTATCTCATAAAACACTCGCGACCACTCTATAAGGCAGACAAAGCTGTATCCTCATTTTACAGAGGAGGAAACTGAAGTTCAGAGAGTCAAGTGGCTTGTCCCAAATCCCCAAAGATGGCAAGTGGCAGGGCCAGCCTGCTCCAGAGGTGGCTTGACCCCCGCTGCACTCTGTGACTTGGCTGCACTCTCTACCAAGGGTCTGCTGAGCCCCGCGCCCTGCTGCGCTGGAAGTCGCTCATCTGAAGGCCTTTCTTCCTGGGCAGAGCACCACACGTGCCTGCAGGGAGGGAAATGGCTTTCCAGGGTGTCCCTCCCCGGGCCCGGCTGGGGCCCTCAGCTCCTCAGATGCCCTGAGCAGGTTCGCTGCCCACCAGGCATGGCCGTGTGCACTGCGGCTCCCCCCAGGCGCTCTGCACACCTCTGGGCGCCAGGGGGCGCTGCTCACAGCGCCAGCCTCAGCCTGCGCTCTGCCGGCGGGCAGCTGAGGGCTCTGGCCTGACTGCATCCGTCAAGACGCTGAAAGGTGGTCGCGGCTTCCAATAGCGCCCATTCCCCCCCCCAACATCCTCCTCGGGGAAGCCCTCCAAAGCCCCAGCTCGCAGGCTGCGCCCTCGGAACAGGCTGGCTGTCCCCTCCCGTGTCCCAGCATCCTTCACTCCCCAGGTCTGAGTTCAGGACCTGTCTTCTCTTCCTCCTCAGTCCACAAGTCCTTCTCCTTCTGGAGCAGGAATGAGGCTGTTTTCCCCTTTGAGTTCCCCACAGTCTCCAGCCAAGAGCTGAGCTCCTAGAAAGTGCTTAATAAAAAAAAACAAAGTGTGTAATAAATATCGGTGATGAATGAATGAGTACATAGATAGCCTCATGAAAGAATTTCTTTTTTTTTTTTTTTTTTTTTTTTTTTTTTTTTTAGACAGTCTCACTCTGTTGCCCTGGCTAGAGTGCCGTGGCATCAGCCTCGCTCACAGCAACCTCAAACTCCTGGGCTCAGCGATCCTCCTGCCTCAGCCTCCCGAGTAGCTGGGACTACAGGCATGCGCCACCATGCCCAGCTATTTTTTTTATATATATATTTTTAGCTGTCCAGATCATCTCTTTCTATTTTTAGTAGAGACAGGGGTCTCGCTCTTGCTCAGGCTGATCTCGAACTTCTGACCTCAAACAATCTGCCTGCCTTGGCCTCCCAGAGTGCTAGGATTACAGGCGTGAGCCACCGCGCCCAGCCAAGAGTTTCAAAATGAACAAACCAACATACAGTCTGACTCCTGTTGAAGGCCCTAGCTGGTGAATGGCTGAATGCTCTGGCTTTTGGTGGAAACACTGGAAAATCTGCATTTGAGAATGAGCTCTGAGCTCTGCCCTGACCAGTTTTGGTCCCTGCTTGGATGAATCACAAACCTAGGTTTCCTCAGCTACAAAAAATTGGACATAATGGAACAGTCCCGCCCCCCTCACAGGGCTGGAGGGAAGGAGAGCCATGTGAACAGTGTGGAGAGCAGCTCCCTACCCACCCTTCACCCGCGGCCTGCTACCATGACAGATGCCTGGCAGCAAGAGAGGGCCTCACCCAGGGCCCCTCAACCCAAGCTAGACGTAGCAGGTCTTTTCCTCCACTGGCCCAAGAGGGAGCCAAACATTTACAAAAGGGGCTGTGAAATTCTGTGTCTCACCCTATCCTAGAAGTCTGCCTTCTTTCCCAGAAGCCTCAGCCCCCTTCTGGAAGGTCTGAGGCAGGGGAAGGATGAGAGACCTTCCAGCTTGGGTGACAGGTGCCTGCCGGGGGACCTTTAAGTCTCGATAGTGGCCTGCCAGCCAAGTGCAAGGCTCTGAGGTCACTTCCCCTGATACCAGAGACTTGGCACCTGCAGGCACACTTGGTGGAGTGGAATGTGAGGAGTGCCCCGGATCTGACGCCCCACACCCTGGTGCCTGGGCAAGAGGCTGAGGAGGAGCGGACTGCCCTCGGGTACCCAGAGCTCAGGCCCTGCGGCAAGGGCAGGGTCCGAGAAGGCCAGGCCACTGGAGAGGGCACTGAGTGGCCCAGCCCCCACCTATGCCCTGCAAGGCTGACCTTGGGCTCAAGGGCACTTAAGGGGAATGGAAAGAGCAAACCCCTTCTGAAGACCTCAGAATCTCTGAAATGGGGTCCCGCCTTGCTCTCTCAGCACCTTTATTGTTGATGCCACCAACAGTTGCTAAGAGACGAAGCAAGCATTGCAGGAACTGGCAAGAGGGGACCCCAGGGCGCTGTGCAGAGCCTGGCCCCTGGCAGCTCCCGGGGGCTGTGCCCACATCCTCCGCCCTCCGCACAGGCCGGAGGTCTCAGCCAGCCTTCGCCGGGAAAGCGCTTGCTTGGAGCACGCAGGCTGCGCCGGCAGTCCACAAAGAGCAGGCGATGGCTGGTGGCGAGGACACGGGATCAAGCTGGCAAGTCTGGTAACCTCTTTGAACTTGAGTTTCCTTCTCTATAAAATGAGGATAATTAGACAACATAGACTGACCTCCCAGGGAGATTGTTAGGATTAAAAGAGATAATGGCTGGAGAGGGCTTAGTGAGCTGTGAAGTAGAGTTCAGTGTCAGGCATTGTCATTATAAATAAAAGAACTGGGACTATGGCACCTGGGAAAGGAGAAGACAGGCCCATCCTCCACTTGGCCAAATAAGGTTTACCAAATTATGTCTAGAGTGGCTTCTTATCCCATTCTGTTATAAATATGTAAATGTATATATTATAAAATTATGTTCAAAAATTATAAAATAGAATATTTTCAATGATATATATTTTATTAAATATACTCTGTATAAATATATAAAGAAACTATATGAATAAATTTATTGTCTCATATTTAGTCTGGAAGACTATTCACCATTTGTTAAGAACCACCTCATCGGCTGGGCAAGGTGGCTCACGCCTGTAATCCTAGCACTTTGGGAGGCCAAGGCAGGAGGATCGCTTGAGGTCAGGAGTTCAAGACCAGCCTGAGCCAGAGTGAGACCCCGTCTCTACAAAAAATAGAAAAAAATAGCTGGGGGTGGTGGCTCATGTCTGTAGTCCTAGCAACTCAGGAGGCTGAGGGAGGAGGGTCATTTTTCATAGAGTTAGAGTTTGAGGTTACAAAGAGCTATGATGACGCCACTGCCCTCATTCTTCAGGCAAGAGAGTGATACCCTGCCTCCAAGTAATGATGATAATAGTAACCACCTCATCAAGAGGGGATTATGGGTGGTTTTTATCTTATTCTTTTTGCTATCTTTTCTGCAATGATTGATCACTTGAGTGCTTTTTGTATACTAACAAAGGGGGTTCTGTCCCCCAGCTCTGTAGAGGGGACAACTTCAGCACTGACCCCTCCTAGGATGTTGGGAAGACCAAGCTTTTCCAAACTCCTCCAACCCAAATGCCCCAGGGCTGCTGAAGTGGCCTCCATGAAGTCGCTGTTTTACAGCAACCCCCCCTCCTCCATATTTTTAAAGAAACCTCACTGGGAAGCCCACTGCAGAAACAGGAGGGGAGGAGCCTGTGCATGGAAGGGTCCAGGAAACCAGAGAGACGGGGCTATGTGGCCACAGGCCCCTAGCTCTTTATCTGTAAAATGGGACCCTAATGCTTGCCCTAGTGGGAGGTTAGAGTGCTGGAGCTCAGCGTCTTCTCTCTGTAAGCAGTGTCTGGCATACCCAAATGCCCAAACATTGTTGGCAATTATTTCACACATTTTTTTTTAAGGAAAATAAAAGCAGAACTGCTCTGGTTCTAAGGGTGTGGCACTTCCCTGACTCTCTGCAGTAGCCCTCCAGGGACCTCCAGGGAACTCTGCGTTGGGGTTGGAGGTCAAAGGCCCAGGCCAGGCTGGGGGCTGGCAGGCTGCTTGGCCGTGGCCAGATCACTTTCTCTTGTGCCTCGATTTATCTGCAAACCACACATCAGTGGTTCTAACTGGGAGGTTTGAAAACTTTGGTGTGAGGGGAGGGGCAGATTTTGGCTTGTCACAGTGATCGCTGAATGGTTTCTCTTGGCCTGACTTTCAACTGCTTCTCCAAACTGCCTTCTAGATTAAGCAGCTGTTAGTCATTTTCTGTTTAGTGATCCATTTTACATACATTTTATATGTTTACATATAAACATCAAACATTTTTGCTGTTTTATTTATTTATTTATTCAAAATATTAATGGGGTACAAATGTTTTTGGTTACATGGATCATTTTTGTAATGCTTGAGTCAGGGCGGCTACAGGTGTGCCCATCACCCAAATAGTATTTATTGTACCCATTAGGTAGGTTTTTGCACCTTACCTCCTGCCCCCTTCTCCCTTGATTTCCACTGAGTTTTACTTCCCTCTTTGCACATGTGTGCTAAACAGTTAGTTCCAACTTAATAATGAATACATGTGGTATTTTATTTTCCAATCTTAAGATACTTCACTTAGGAGAATGGTCTCCAGTTCCATCCAAATTTTTGCAAAAGCTATTAATTCATCCTTTTTGTGGCTGAGTAGAACTCCATGGTGTACATATGCCACATTTTATTAATCCACTCATGAACTTATGGGCACTCAGGTTGATTCCACATCTTTGCAATTGTGAACTGTGCTGCAATAAACATTCAAGTGCAGGTGTCTTTTTGATAGAAAGACGTCTTTTCCTTTGGGTAGATACCCAGGAGTGGGATTGCTGGATCGAATGTTAGATCTACTTTCAGTTCTCTGGGGACTCTCCATACTGTTTTCCACAGAGGTTGCACTAGTTTGCAGTCCCACCCATGGTGTATAAGCGTTCGTCTATTTTTGCAGTTTTCACCTCTACTGCATTTTCTAGGATTGCAACTCCTATGTAAATCAAGGAAAGATGTGTTCTGTTTGGTTCAGTATTTTACCAAGAGATTTCAGAAAATCAAACTACGAGTGACAACATAGCTTACTGTATTTTCCTCCCTAAAACATCACTTTACAAAAAAACAAAAGCAGCAGCTGGGTGTGGTGGCTCATGTCTGTAATCTCAGCACCTTGGGAGGCCAAGGGGGGAGCATTGCTTGAGCCTAGTAGTTTGAGACCAGCCTGGGCAACATAAAAAGACCTCATCTCTACAAAAAATGTATAAAACACTAGCTGGGCGTAGTGGTGTACCCCTGTAATCCCAGCTACTGGGGAGGCTGAGGTGGGAGGATTGCTTGAGCCCCGAAGTTCAAGGCTACAGTGAGCTAAGCTTATGCCACTGCCCTCTAGGCTGGGTGACAGAACTAGACACTGCCTCCAAAAAAAAAAAAAAAAAAAAACCAAAACTTGAAAAATAAATAAGAGCATATTATTTTAAGTTGTGTTATTATAAATTGCTTTTCTTCCACGTATGTGATACACGTAGGTCAGCTATGTTATGTGTACTTTTTTCCATATGATCCAGCAGATGCAAAGTTATGTATACATTTTGTTTCAGAACAGTAAAGGGAGCTTTCAAAATATTTATTATAAAAAGGGGACATAGGCCGGGCGCGGTGGCTCACTCCTGTAATCCTAGCACTCTGGGAGGCCGAGGCGGGAGGATCATTTGAGCTCAGGAGTTCGAGACCAGCCTGAGCAAGAGCGAGACCCCGTCTCTACTAAAAATAGAAAGAAATTATATGTACAGCTAAAAATATATATAGAAAAAATTAACCGGGCATGGTGGCGCATGCCTGTAGTCCCAAGTACTCGGGAGGCTGAGGCAGGAGGATCGCTTGAGCCCAGGAGTTTGAGGTTGCTGTGAGCGAGGCTGATGCCACGGCACATAAATAAATAAATAAATAAATAAAAATAATAAAAAAATAAAAAGAGGACATAGTCGCTTCCTTTTTCTCCCTCTCCCCCCTAACACTTTT
>CM052442.1:88616414-88650402 GCA_028533085.1 Varecia variegata | reverse complement strand
GGGGAGTCTTGCAGCCAGTTGCACCTAAGTTGGCGTTTTCGAGAAGGCGGCAGGGGATTCTCATGGCCAGATTCACCTGAGCTGGCCTCCTCAGACGCAGGCGGGGAGCAATGTGGCCCATATGCACCCATGCCGGACTTCCCCAAATGGTGGTGGGGGAATCTTGCAGTCAGGTGCAGTTAAGTTGGCCTTACCAAGATGGTGGCGGCGGGGGACTGTGCGGGCAAGAGGCACCCAAACCGGCGAAACTGCAGATGCCGGTCGTTGACTCCTAGGGCCGGAGGCACCCAGGCTGGATTTCCCCGAGTGGCGGTGGGGGAATCTTACTTGACTGTGTGCTCAAGAGGCACCAAACCCGGCCTTCCCCAGAAGACCGCAGGGGACTCTGAGGGCTCGATGCACCTATGCTGGATGTCTCCAAGAGGCGGAAGCGGACTCTTGCAGCCAGATGCACCTAAGTTGGCCTTCCCCAGATGGTGGCGGGGGACTCTGAGTGCCAGATGCACCTAAGCTGGATTTCCCCAAGTGGCGATGGGCCAATCTGAAGGCTGAATGCACCTAACCCTGGCTTTCTGCAGAAGGCGGCAGGGGATTCTGTGGGCCAGATGAACCTAAGCTGGCCTCCTCAGACAAAGGCGGGGAGCAATGTGGGCCGGATGCATCCACGCCGGACTTCCCCAAGTGGCGGTGGGGAGTCTTGCAGCCAGATGCAGCTAAGTTGGCCTTACCAAGACCTTGGCGGGGGACTGTGCTGGAAAGAGGCATCCAAAAAGGCAAAACGGCAGATGCTGTTCGTTCACTCGTCGGGCCTGATGCACCAAGGCTGGATAGCCCCAAGTGGCGGTGGGGGAATCTAAAGGCCGAATGCACCTAACCTGGCTCTACCCAGGAGGTGGAGGGGGACGGTGATGGCCAGATGCACCTTAGTTGGCCTCCCCAGACAACAGTGGGGGACATTATGGGCCAGATGTACAAAACCTGGCCTCCCTAGCAGGCCGCATGGGAATCTGAGGTCTCCTTGCACCCATTCTTGATTTCCCCAAGTGTCAGTGGGGTTATCTGAAGGTCGAATGGGCCCAACCTGGCTTTTTCCAGAAGGCGGCAAGGGATTCTGAGGGCCAAATGCGCCTATGGTCGCCTCATCCGACCATGGCAGGGGACAAAAGGGGTCGAATGCACCTAGCTGGACTTCCCCAAGTGATGGCGGGAGAGCTTGTAGCCAGAAGCACCTAAGGTCGCCTTCCCCAGGTGGCGGCGTGGGACTCTGAGGGCCGCGTGCACTGAAGCTGGCATTCAAATAGAGGACGGCACTTGACTGTGTGCTCAAGAGGCACCAAACCGGGCCTTCCCCAGAAGGCCGCAGGGGACTCTGAGGGCCCAATGTACCTATGCTGGATTTCCCCAAGTGGAAGCAGGGGACGCTTGCAGCCAGATGCACCTAAGCTGGCCTCCTCAGACAAAGGCGGGGAGCAATGTGGCCCATATGCACCCACGCCGGACTTCCCCAAGTGGCGGCAGGGGACTCTTGCAGCCAGATGCACCTAAGTTGGCCTTCCCCAGATGGCGGTGGAGGACTCTGAGGACCAGATGCACCTAAGCTGGATTTCCCCTAGTGGCGGTGGGCGAATCTGAAGGCTGAATGCACCTAACCCTGGCTTTCCCCAGAACTCGGCAGGGGATTCTAGGGGCCAGATGCACCTAAGTTGGCCTCCTCAGAGAACGGCAGGGAGCAATGTGGGCCGGATGCACCCACGTGGGACTTCCCCAAGTGGAGTTGGGGGAGTCTTGTAGCCAGGTGCAGCTAAGTTGGCCTTACCAAGACGGTGGCGGGGACTGTGCGGGCAAGAGGCACCCACACTGGTGAAACTGCAGATGCCGGTCGTTCAATCATCGGACGGATGCACCCAGGCTGGATTTCCCCCAGTGGTGGTGGGAGAATCTAAAGGCCGAATGCACCTAACCTGGCTCTACCCAGGAGGCGGAGTTGGATATGCACCTAAGTTGGCCTCTCCAGACAACGGTGGGGGAAAATGTGGGCTGGATGTACAAAACCTGGCCTTCCCTAGCAGGCCGCAGGGGAAGCTGAGGTCTGAATGCAACCATTCTGGATTTCCCCAAGTGGCAGTGGGGGAATCTGAAGGTCGAATGCGCCCAATCTTGCTTTTCCCTGAAGGCGGCAAGGTATTCTGAGGGCCGGATGCACCTAAGGTGGCCTCATCCGACCACGGCGGCAGACAAGAGGGGCCAGATGCACCTAGCTGGACTTCCCCAAGTGGCGGTGGGGGACTCTGAGGGCCGCTTGCACTGAAGCTGGCATTCAAATAGAGGACGGTACTTGACAGTGTGCTCAAGAGGCACCAATCCCGGCCTTCCCCAGAAGGCCGCAGGGGACTCTGAGGGCCCGATGCACCTATGCTGGATTTCCCCAAGTGGCGACAGGGGATTCTTGCAGCCAGATGCACCTAAGTTGGCCTTCCCCAGAAGGCAGAAGGAAATTCTGAGGACCAGATGAACCTGAGCTGGCCTCCTCAGACAATGGCTGGGAGCAATGCGGCCCATATGCACCCATGCGGGACTTCCCCAAGTGGCGGTGCGGGAGTCTTGCAGCCAGGTGCTGCTAAGTTGGCCTACAAAGATGGCGGCGGCGGGGGACTGTGAGGGCAAGAGGCACCCAAACTGGCGAAACTGCAGATGCCGGTCCTTCACTCGTAGGGCCGGATGCACCCAGGCTGGATTTCCCCGAGTGGCGGGGGAGCAATCTAAAGGCCGAATGCACCTAACCTGGCTCTACCCAGGAGGCGGAGGGGGAAGGTCATGACCTGATGCACTGTAGTGGGCCTCCCCAGACAACGGTGGGGGACAATATGGGCTGGAGGTACCAAACCTGGCCTTCCCTAGCAGGCCGCAGGGGAATCTGTGGTCTGGATGCACGCATTGTGGACTTCTCCAAGCAGTGGCAGGGGACTCTGTGGGCAGGGTGCACTGAAGCTGGCATTCAAATAGAGGACGGCACTTGACTATGTGCTCAAGAGGCATCAAACCCGCCTTCCCCAGAAGGCCGCAGTGGACTCTGAGGGCCAGATGCACCTATGCTGGATTTCCCAAGTGGCGGCAGAGGACTCTTGCAGCCAGATGCACCTAAGTTGGCCTCCCCAGACAACGGTGGGGGACGATGTGGGCTGATGTACCAAACCTGGCATTCCCCAGCAGGCCGCATGGGAATCTGAGGTCTCCATGCACCCATTCTGGATTTCCCCAAGTGGCAGTGGGGGAATCTGAAGGTTGAATGCGCCCAACCTGGCTTTTTCCAGAAGGCAGCAAGGGATTCTGAGGCCCGGGTCCACCTATGTGGCCTCATCCGACCACGGCGGGGGACAAAAGGGGCCAGATGCACCTAGCTAGACTTCCCCAAGTGGCAGCAGGGGACTCTTGCAGCCAGAAGCACCTAAGGTGGCCTTCCCCAGGTGGCGGCGTGGGACTCTCATGGCCGGGTGCACAGAAGCTGGCATTCAAATAGAGGACGGCCCTTGACTGTGTGCTCAAGAGGCACCAAACCTGGCCTTCGCCATAGGGCCGCAGGGGACTCTGAGTGCCTGATGCACCTATGCTGGATTTCCCCAAGTGGCGGCAGGGGACTCTTGCAGCCAGATGCACCTAAGTTGGCCTTCCCCAGATGGCGGCGGGGGATTCTGAGGGCCAGATGCACCTAAGCTGGATTTCCCCAAGTGGCGATGGGCCAATCTGAAGGCTGAATGCACCTAACCCTGGCATTCCCCAGAAGGTGGTAGGGGATTCTGAGGGCCAGATGCACCCACGCTGGACTTCCCCAAGTAGTGGCTGGGGACTCTTGAAACCAGATGCACTAGGCTGGCCTTACTGAGAAGGCGACTGGGGACTCTACAGGCCGCAAGCGCCCACGCTGCATTTCACCAAGTGGTGTTGGGGGAATCTGAAGACTGAATGCACCGAACCCGGCTTTCCCAGAGACGGCAGGGGATTCTGAGGGCTGGATGCACGTAGGCTGGACTTCCCCAAGTGGCGGCAGGGGATTCTTGCAGGTGCATGCAGGTAAGTTGATCTTCCCTTGGTAGCAGGGAACTCTGAGGACCAGAGGCACCTAAGCTGGCTCTGCAGATGCTCGTCGTTGACTCTGTGGGCCGGAGTCACTGAAACCGGCATTCACAGCATGGCACCCCAAGGGACTCTGAGGGCCTGATGCACTGAAGCTGGCCTTAAAGTAGATGACTGCAGTTGACTGTGTGGGCAGCATTCACCGAAGGTGGCCTTCCGGAAAGGCAGCCAGGGACACTGTTGGATCAATGCACCTACACTGGACTTCCCTGAGTGGTTCTGTGGGACTCTTGCAGCAGGAAGCACCTAGGTCACCTTCCCCTGATGGTGGTGGGGGATTCTGAGGGCCAGAGGCACCTAACCCTGCATAACTGCAGATGCCATTCATCGACTCTCAGGGCCGGAGGCACGGAAGCTGTCATTACATAAGATGACGGTGGTTGACTGTCTGGGCAGGATGCGCCGAAGGTGACCTTCCCAGAAGGCGGCGGGGAACACTGGTGGATGGATGCACCTAAGCTGGATTTCCCCAGAAGGCGGCAGGAAATTCTGAGGGCCCGAGGCACCTAAGCTGGACTTCCCCAAAGGCGGCGGGGGACTTTTGTAGCCGGAGGCACGTAAGTTGGCCTGCACTAGACAATGGCCGTTGACTCTGTGGGAAAGATGCACCGATCCTGGCCTTCACAAAGGGCGGCAGGGAACCCTTAGAACCAGATGCACCTAGCCTGGTCTTCCCCAGAAGGCCCCAGTGGGCCGGATGCACCTACCCTGGACTTCCCAAGGGTAGGGCCGGATGCACCTACCCTGGACTTCCCAAGTGGTGGAGGGGGCTCTTGAAACCAGATGCACTGAGGCTGGCCTTCCAGAGAAGGCGACTGGGGACTCCTAGGGCTGGATATGCCTAAGCTGGACTTCCCCATAGGCGGGGGGAGAAACTTGCAGCTGGATGCAGCTAGCTAGCCTGCACTAGACAATGGCGGTTGACAGTGTGGGAAAGATGCACTGATCCTGGACTTCGCAGAGGGCATCAGGGAACCATTAGAGCCAGATGCACCTAACCTGGTCTTACCCTGAAGGCCACAGGGGACTCTGAGGGGCAGATGCACCTATGCTGGATTTCCCCAAGTGGCGGCGGGGGACTCCTGCAGCTGGATGCACCTAAGTTGGCCTTCCCCAGAGGGCGGCGGGGGACTCTGAGGGCCATAGGCACCTAACCTGGCAAAACTGCAGATGCTGGTCATTGAGTCTGAGGGCCGGATGCACCGAAGCTGTCATTACATTAGATGACATTGGTTGACTGGGCAGGATGCGCCAAAGCTGGCCCTCCCAGAAGGCAGCGGGGAACCCTGAAAGCCAGATGCACCTAACCTGGTCTTCCACAGTGGGCCGCAGGGCACTCTGAGGGTGGGATGCACCTACCCTGGACTTCGCAAGCAGTGGAGGGGGATTCTGGAAGCCAGATGCACTGAGGCTGGCCTTCCCGAGAAGGCGACTGGGGATTCTGAGAGTCGGATGCACCTAAGCTGCATTTCCCCAAGTGGCGCTGGGCCAATCTGAAGGCCTAATGCACCGAACCTGGCTTTCCCCAGAGGCGGCAGGGGATTCTGAGGGCCGGATGCACCCATGCTGGACTTCCCCAAGTGGTGGCTGGGGACTCTTGAAACCAGATGCACTAGGCTGGCCTTACTGAGAAGGCGACTGGGGACTCTACAGGCCTCAAGCGCCCAAGCTGCATTTCCCCAAGTGGTGGTGGAGGAATCTGAAGGCTTAATGCACTGAACCCGGCTTTCCCAGAGGTTGCAGGGGATTCTGAGGGCTGGATGCACGTAGGCTGGACTTCCCCAAGTGGCGGCATGGTCTCTTGCAGCCAGATGCACCTGAGCTGGCCTCCTCAGGCAATGGCGGGGAACAACGTGGGCTGCATGCACCTAGCTAGCCTGCACTAGACAATGGCGGTTGACTCTGTGGGCCAAATGCACCGATCCCGGCCTTCCACAGAGGGCGGCAGGGAATGCTGAGAGCTGGATGCACCTAACCTGGTCAGCCCCAGAGGGATGCAAGGGACTGTAAGGGCCAGATGCACCTATGCTGGACTTCCCCAAGTGGCGGCAAGGGATTCTTACAGCTGGATGCACCTAAGTTGACCTTCCCCTGATGGTGACTGGGGACTCTGAGGGCCAGGGGCATCTTACCTGGTGAAACTGCAGATGCCAGTTGTTGACTCTGTGGACTGGAGGCACTGAAACTGGCATTCGCTGTATGTCATCGAGGGACTCTTAGGCCCATATGTACCGAAGCTGGCATTAAAGTAGATGATGGCAGTTGACTGTATGGGCAGGATGCACCGAAGCTGGCCTTCCAGAAGGCGGTGGGGGACACTTGGCTCAATGCATATTCACTGGACTTCCCCAAATCATGGTGAGGGTCTCTTGCCAGCAGATGCACTGAAGCTGGCCTTCCCCAGAAGGCAACAGGGGACTCTGAGGTCCGGATACACTTAATCTGGATTTCCCCAAGTTGTGGTAGTGGACTCTTCCAGCCGGATGCACTGAAGCTGGCCTTCCTCAGGTGATGGCTATGGACTCTGAGGACTAGATGCTCCTACACGCGCCTTCCACCTGTGCCGTCAAGGGACTCTGTGGGCTGGATTAACCTAACCTGGACTTCTCCAAGTGATGGCAGTTGACACTGTTGGCCGGATGCACCGAAGCTGGCCTTCCCCTGGTGTTGGTGGGGGAGTGTGTTGGCCAGAGGAACCTAATCTGGACTTCCCAAGGCTGGGGACTCTTTGGGCCAGAAGTACTGAAGCTGGCCTTCCCCAGATGGCGGCAGGCGACACTGTGCGCCGGACACACCTAAGCTGGCCTTACCCTAGAGGACGGCAGTTGACTGTGTGGGCCGCATGCACTGAAGCTGGCATTCCATAGAAGGTGGCAGTTGACTCTTTGGGCCAGATACACTGAAGCTGGCCCTCCCCAGGCATCAGCAGGGGACTCTAAAGGCCGGATGCACCTAAGCTCTGGCATTACCCAATTTTATTAATATTCCTAGATATAAAAATAAGATATCAAGGTTTAAGCTTATACTGATGTTTAATAACTAATGTTGTAGTATTTCACCTAATAAATGACCCAGACATTTTATGATTGTCTTTTTTAAGTTAACATAATGATTTTAATATTTTAAATTATATGAAGATTTCATTTCTATTTATTTTATTTATGCTTACCTAATTTATCTTATTTATCTTAGCAATTCACTTAGATTCTAGCTATTAGTGGTTTAAGTTACTTTCCTGTTAACCAGTTTTATACCCTGGAAATTAGATTTGTAATAGAGAACAGGGATCAAAATACAGTTTTAATTACTGTTTTCTTTTAAACTTATAAATCTTACCAAGAAAAACAAATAAGTATTTTAATAAGACTTATTATTTTAAACAAATATAACATCACTTATAAATTTTAGAAACAAAGTAGACATTTAGAATGTCCTGTTTATAGTATTAGTTAATTAGATCCTTCCAAAAACACCACATCCCAAAACAAAATCTATTGACATCGTAGGGATCAAAGCATCCTTGGTCCCCAAAGTTTAGGAGCAAAGGCCCATTGTTTCCCATAAAGACTTGCTAAAAATGTACTGACATGACAATTAATAGGAGAAGGAATTAAAACTTATATATCGACACCTTCAGAATGAAGACTCAAAGATGCAGGGGAAATTGTGCTCTTTTATGTTTAAAGTATGGACAGCCATGTAGAAATATGATTGGACAAAAAGGGTGTGAGCTAATTCTAACAGGGTGAGTGGCAGAACCCCACAGGGCTGTTATATTTAGATTCTGCTTGGCCTCTCTTGAGTGTGCATTCCTCCCTTCTGGGTGCAGGGCAAGGCCCTTTCTGGAATAGGGTTTTACAATAAAACAAAGTAAAAACAAACTAGGTCAGATAATTACTTTATGGCCATTTTACATAGAATAATTTTAGGTTTTATGGCTAGCTTTCAGAAAAGAATTGGTACAAGAGTCAGGCAGACAATGCAAGCTCAGAAAATTTTCGCTTCTGAAGCCTTCATTTTAAGCCTTCATTTTAACTTCATTCTGAATCCCATCAACAGAAGATCACCTGACTGTAGACTGAGGAAAAAAACCTTGAGTTGCAATTCTTAGCACCTCAAACAATGGTACAAAGTGGTAACATGCTTTTTACATGAGGATCAAGAGTAAGGTATTTTAAAAACAATCTAAATAGTTTCAAAACAAATTTTTTTGGATGGGGTGTAAACTTGAGTACATGCAACATTTATAAAGACTAAGACTGTTTTGAGATTCTCTTTGGATTTTAACCATCATTCACTTTTTATCTTAAAATAAATTACTACACAAAAATTAATAATTTAGAAAATTTTTCCCTAGGCACAAACTTTGTTACAGCAACATAATGTACACATAACCAGCTAGCTTGTAAAGAGTGGGACAAAAATGGCCAAGATTAAACACATAGGTATTTTTTGTTGGTAACTCAGATTTAGTGATTATTATTAGACCAAATATTAAATTTACTTATCAAGAATCACAGATTATTTTGTCTTTGGCTGAGTTTATATTTTCATAACCTGTATGTCAAATCTTGACACCTCAAGAACATAAAAATGTCCAGTAAAACCCAGGCAAAGATAAATATATGTTGACAATTTGAAAACATTTTTACTATTACTTTGACAATAACACCTTTTTATATTTTTTAAATTATAGCCCAACTTATTTACCAAAGATTACTAAATTCATGTGAACCATTGGGGTTTAATTTATGAGTGCTCACTTATTTTTAAGCCAGTCCGGAACCATGTGAGCACAAACATGTAACACATGGACAGACACGAAACATAGCTAAACATATACACTCACACACACATACACACATATACACACGCACTCAATATTCTAATAGAACTCTGGCCATGAGATGGTAACACAAACTCACCAGTCTGTAAAAGACACCTGGATCCAAATTTCTTCTGACAAAATTGGAACTTGTTCACATGGCAAACTTTAGTTGCTTTGATAGGTAACCTAATTAGGCCTGTGGATCAAAGTTTTGGGTAAAGCAGTTTCCATGGCAGTTTGATTTTTAAAAAATCTTTACCATTTTTTTTTTTTCCTTCAGTTCAAAATAAGTTTTCAATGTTTGCACTTTAGCCAGAACTGGCCACAGGATCTCCAAGCAGCCTTTCAATTGCAAATATCATAAACCATGAGTTATCTTAACATCAATAGAAAAAGTTAGCAGGTTTTAGAGTAGCCAGAAAAGAAGATACAGAAATAGCTAGAGACATTTTAACTCCATAGTGGTAAGTTGATCATTTGAGCTCTGAATTTTCCTTGATGTAATTTGCCCTTTTGCAAAAACTTGTGCACAAGCATTAGCTATAACCAGCTGGAGCTGGCCAGAACTGGCCACAGGATCTGGCATGCCTTTGAATCTTTTCATTTACACAAACACTTGCAAGTAGAGGTTCCACAAACCAACTGGAATGCCCAAAGGGGGTCATTCTCCTTGTCTTTCCTCAATTTTAAATGATTTCCCATTTTTCTTTAAAAGAAGCAACTGAACTGTAATACAGGGTTTGGTGTTGTGGATCAGAGTGTGCTGATTGTGGGTGGGGCTCCACAGTGTCTCACCACTGAGCTGGTCCCACCCTCTTAACATGTCTCATCTTCTCTCTTGGAGGTCTAGTACGTCCGAGAGGGCTCAAAACGCCGAGTGATCAGCTCTTATGTGCATTTCTGGGTGGAGCCTTCTTTTAATTAATTTGTTGGGGGGTTCCCTATAGGGCCACTGCACCTCGGGGAATCACCCCATGCAACGCCCACTCAGGACCCCGGTTGCCCAGGGCTGCCAAGGCTGGGAGGAGTAAGATGCCCCTTTTCTTCAGAACTGAGGAACTCAGTCTCTCATTTATCTACAAAAAGGACTGTTCAGTTTCCTCTTTCAAAAATGCACAGAAAAGCCAATGGAGATTAATTTTAGGATAAAAAGACAATGGAGAAGACCCTTTAGAATGCACCTCCAAATCTAAGTTAGGATCCCAAACAACAATTCCTAGGAAAAGAACCAGCTCAGGGTAAACCAAGACCATCAACCAAAAACGGGATGTCCGGAGCTCAGGAGGACTTACCAGTTCCACCCAAGGAGAAGCTCGGAGTCAGAGGGCCCAAAAGGGCCATGCCAGTACCTGGAACCAAGTTCAGGCTGCTCCTTCGGCAGTCCTGAGTCTTCTCTGAGCCCCACATCTGGGTGCCAATGTTGTCAACGGAAAAAAACCAAACTCTGTAAAATAATTTTAAAGAGATTTACTCTGAGCCAAAGTTCAGGACCATGATCCGAGCCACACCCAAGAAGCCTTGAGCAAGTGGACTCGCTGTGGCTGGGTTACAGTTTGGTTTTATACATTTCAGGGAGACAGGGGTTACAGGTAAAGTCATAAATCAATACGTGGGAGGCATACATTGGTTTGGCCTGAAAAGGTGGTCCATCTCGAAGCGGGGGTCTTACAGGTTATAGGTGGATTTGAAGATTCTTTGGCTTGTAATTGGTTAAAGACATGAAGCTTTGTCTAAAGGCTTGGAATGTTTTAACATAAGGAGCTGTTTATCAGAGATGAGCCACTGGACATAGATTTGTTGTGTAAATTGAGGACCTGCAGGTGTGTCTTGCATACCCTTAGACCTGTTAATGGGTTACAAAGGGTGTCTTCTAGAAGGGAGGGAGGCATGATGAGGCATGTCTGACCTCCCTCCTCCTGGCAGGCAATTTAGTTTTAGGATATTCCCTTGGCCATGAGGGGGTCCATTCAGTCAGCTGCTGAGGGGGTGCGCCTTAAGATTTCATTTTAGTTTACAAATTCCATGGCAAACCTCTGTCAAAAAACAAAATTATGACAAATTTAGTTTAAAGATCTTAATTGGCTCTTACTTGCAATTCTATTAGTAGAATTGGGTAGCACCTCATTCCGTGAAATAGAATGGATGTCCCAATGAGCCCAACAGAGGAAGCTGGTTTTGGAGGCAGAAAAGGGCTGAGGAACCAGAAACAGAGAACAAGACATGGATCAGTCATTTCAGGTGAAAGCAGAGGGGCCTCCCTTATCTGAGGCTGACACTGGCCTGTTCTCGGACTTGGTCACGGTATCCTCCTCTCCTGGTTTCTCAGAGCTCACATCAAGATTTTAGTCTGGCTGCTGGTGTGCAGCTTCAGCAAGAGCAATTCCATTTCGGTTTGGTCTGCTGGGATCAACCAATGGCCTCCTATAAATTTCATTTAATACCTAAATAATTTTTGGGTTATAACTCACTATTGTTTATCAAATTTTATACAAGTTTCCATACCTCTCCACATTCCCCATGGCTCAGAGTTCCTATAATGCTGATGAGGATAAACTTCTTTTTAAATCATCAAATGTATTAAAATTAATTGTGTTTGGAGCACCTTTGAGACTCTCCTAGAACCCTTAAAAGTTGTTTGCTTCCTCCAAGCTACAGAGAAGCCAGGCTTTGGAAATACTATTGCCCAATCCAGGAAATAAAAAAGATTAAGGAAAAATGCCATTTATAGCCTGTGTCCTAGGAACTTTTCAAAGCCAAAGTGGGCCTTTAGACCTTCTGTGGGTTTTGGTGACATTGTTTGGCAGTAAGGGCAAGAGTTGCTCTAGCCTTGAAACATCAAAACTGGCTTCTCAGCTCCACCGTACCAATAATGTAGCACTTATTTATTGTTTCTAAGCTTTATATTATTAAAATAAAAGCAGCACAGGGGAATAAATAGCTCAGAATTATTGATGGCCACAGTCTTCCGCACCACTACGCCTGACCTCAGAAGCAGTCTCTGTAACCACTAGGGACTGGAGTTCCGTAGGTGGTCAGTTCCCCCTAAGAAGACACCTATTGCATGCTGTGAAACACGAGTGTCACTTTCACTTTACCTCCCCTGCGCTAGTTCTCTCAATGTCTGATACTTCTAGTCTTTTTTTTTTTTTTTTTAAGAGACAAGGTCTCAGTCTCTCACCCAGGCTGGCACAATCATAGCTCACTGCAACCTCAAACTCCTGGGTTCAAGCAATCCTCCTGTCTCAGCCTCCTGAGTAGCTGGGACTACAGTGCACACCACTATGCCTGGCTAACTTTTCTGTTTTTTGTAGAGACGGGATCTCACTATGTTGCCCAAGCTGGTCTCAAACTCCTGGCCTCAAAGGATCCTCCTGCCTCAGCCTCCCAACTTGCTTGAATTACAGACATGAGCCACTGCGCCCGGTGATACTTCTTGTATTACTTTTACTTCATCTATTGTGGTTACCATTGTGCATTTAAATTTTAGAACTTTCTTTTCCATCACCCTGACAAACTCTTTTAAGTCCTCACTTCGGAAGACAGAGAGAATCCTTTACTGTTTTCTCCACTCTCCTTCCCCCACCTTCCATAAGAAAAGGAACATTTTTGTCCTCCTAAAACACCCCTCATGGTGCTGGGAGAGTCTCAAAGGTGCCCCCAAATAATTTTAAACCACATTTTGAAAAAACAGTTCATATCCATTAGCCTCTCTGCTTGGCGTGTGGACCACTGCCGTCTCCCTGTGTCCTCCGTGGCTCTCACTCTGCGTCTGCACTCCTCATGTCTCCTCCTCCTCCCGTAATGACACCAGTCCTACTGAATCATGGCCCCACCCCTATGACTCCATTTACCCGTATTACCGCCTCAAAGGCCCTATGTCCAAATGCAGCCACATGGAGGATTAAGGGATTCTGCATATTAACTTATGGGGACACAATTCAGTCCATGACAGTTGGGCACTAGACTGGCAGACTTTAGGGTGAGCAGGAGGAAAACCAACTCTCAGGCAGTTGGACCCCAAATTTTGAATAAGTAAGTCTTTCCTCTGAAACACTGTGTCAGTTAGGAATGTTTTCAGTAATGCCTCTAAAAATACTCCATTGGCAGAGGTTTGTTTTATTTTTTCACATAAGAAACCTGGAGGTAGGCAGTCCAGTACTTGTGCAACAGCTTCGCCAGCTCTTTCATCTGTCCCCTCTGCTACCTGAGCCGTCTGACCTTTCATCATCCTGACTGCAAGATGGGTGCGTAGCTCCGGGCATCACACCCACATTCAGGGCAGACTGGGGAAGAATGGCACTACACAAGCCTGCCCAAGGTATTAGGGCAGCACAGCATGGCTGGTCTCTAGCAGTGCTTTACTTTTAGCAGAGCGAGTCATGAGCCACAGCTCCAGGGGAAGGGGTCTGGGAAACACTGAGTGAGGCAACAGAAACAGCACCAAGGGCGCATCGTGCTTAGGACGGCACTCAGGCAGCCTCAGTCGAAACCGGGCTTCCATTAGGAAGGAAGCAGGAGAACGGTTTTGAGGGAGATAACTAATTGTGTCTACCACAGACCCCCACATCTAAACCAGAGGTACACACGCCTGTGTGAAACTCACATCCCCGCCCGTCACACCTGCCGGAGCAGCTCAGAGCCACTCCCTTCCCCTGCCCCGGCTCTGTGGGTACCTCGGTGGCAGCGTTACCCACCTGCACTGGAAGCTGCCTGGTCTCTGTCTTCCTGCAGGACTGTGAGCGCCATGCAGGACGGATCATGTGGCCATGGTGGAATCTCCAGAGCCTGACAAAAAGCCTGATCCAGAATCGGGTATTTGGTACCTATCGACGAAGGAAGAAAAGAAGGGAGGGAAGGTGGAGGAGGATGGGAGTCGGGAGGGGAAACAAGGGGGTAAGTGGCATCTTTTGGATTATTCTTCCAGTAATAATGTGTGTAGATTCTGGATTCTGGAGCAGATTTCATAGAATACTCAGAGGTGCAAAGAGAACATGGCGTCTTGAGATTTTCATCATCCCATGAGCCCGTACTCTGCAGCGTAAGGAGGACGGAGGGCTGTGTCTGCATCCAGCAACAGGAGCCCAGGGCAATGACCCCTCAGCTCCTTTAAGACCCACCCTTCCTCCCCAAAATCGTGCCTTGGTACCAAGGGTCACTGAGTCCTGGAGATTGGAGTCCCAATCTAGGCAGGGACCTGTAGACATGTGCTGGTCTCTGTAGCTGAGTATATCCTCTGCCCTGTCCTTGGGACTGGTGACCCCTGAAGTGTAATTGTCCATCTGGCCACTAATAATGTCAGTACTCCCAGCCTGGAGGCCTCTTCGCTCCACCCAACCTCTCTCAGGCTCCGCACCTCCTCACTGGCACGGTGAAGGAGCCTCGAGGTCCCTGAATGCCCACCTAGGAGAGCCAGGATATTCTGCCATAGACTAGTTTTGGTAGCTGCCTTTGACACCACATTCTTGCCATCCCTCCTGTCTTGCTGAAAATGGTGCCAAACCAGAGCACAGGGCCCTCCCCAGGGTGGGCAGCCTGCCCTAGACTGCATCCAAGGAAGCAGGTCGGGAGTCTGCGTGTTCCCAGCTGGCAGAGCACGGAGCCTTTCCTCCTCACTGGAGGCATAGCCCAGAGGGCCGGGAGCACCGAGAGCCCAACCTTCTCATCTCCCTCAAGATCCCTTCTTCTCACAATTCTTTGAGAAGGAAAGGACGAGCTGTCCCCTGTGTGACTGGGATTTCCATGTTTCCACCAAGCCATGCCCTCCTCTCGGACTCCAGCTTCACAGCTTAACTCTGGTTGCAGACAGGGTCTCTGCAGGGGGAGAAGCCAGCCCACTAATACGGGACCACATATACTATTTCACAATATCATACTGGGGCCGGGCGCGGTGGCTCACACCTGTAATCCTAACACTCTGGGAGGCCGAGGTGGGAGGATCGCTCGAGCTCAGGAGTTGGAGACCAGTCTTAGGAAGAGAGACCCTGTCTCTACTAAAAATAGGAAAAGTTATCTGGGAAACTAAAAATAGAAACAAAAAATCAGCTGGGCGTGGTGGCGAGCGCCTATAATCCCAGCTACTCAGGAGGCTGAGGCAGGAGGATCACTTGAGCCCAGGAGTTTGAGGTTGCTGTGAGCTGGGCTGACGCCACGGCACTCACTCTAGCCCAGGCAACCAAGCGAGACTCTGTCTCAAAATACATATACACATATGTATCATATTGCTACAAAATTAACCCAGATCAACTCGAAAAGAAGAAATATTTACTCTAAAGATACAGGGATCTCACATGGACCCCAAGGCAGGGAGAGGAGCAGAAATAGAGGGACATGGTGGCTTCATGATCCCCTACAGTAACCACCACAGCGTTTCTCAGTCTCAAGACAGATTCTCAGCAGAGGAACAGGTTGCCCCGCTTGGGTCCCGACCCGGGGCCTGGGATCATGAAGTTCCAGCGGCTGCCTGTGTGGAAGAGGATGCTGCAGGGGCAGTTTTTTTGTTTTGTTTTTTTTTTGTTGTTGTTTGTTTTTATTTTTTCAAGAGGAGTGATGGTTTCTGAGCCAAGAAGACACCTTTCAAATTGCCCGCTCTGGTGGAAACCCAAATAGCTGATAGAAATAAACTTAGAGAGGTTCTCAAGCAACATAAACATACCTCATTAAATAGGAGCATTGTCTAAGAAAATACAATTGCTGTTTTTAGCCAATAGTATAAATATGTGGCTTTCCATATATTTTCTATATAGAAAGGTAGCCAACTTGGCATTTTTGCCGCTGTTAATCTTTTGTGGGACATTTGTATGTCCGGCCTCTCTTGCGTGAGTGTTGCGAGGTGGCTGTGGATGCTTAACAATGGCACCAAAAGCGCAAGCAACAAGATAAAAAAATATAAATTGGACTTAATCAGAAACAGAAGCTTTTGTACATCAAATCACATTATCAAAAAATTAAAAAGCCATAAAAAGGAGCAGATACAGGGTATCTTCCCCCAAAAGCTCTTTCTTCCCAATTCCCATTCTTAGTGAAGTGTGTCTGGGCACCCAAGCCAGAAGCACAGGACGCGTTGATTCAGAAAGTTTAGAATCCCAAGTATGGGAATCATGCAGGTCTTTATTCACACTCAGGTTTTATTATTCCTCACTTAATTTCTCTAAGCTTCCATGTACTCTTGCATAAAAATGAAAATAATAATAATATCCAGCCAAAGAGGCTTTGGTGCGGATGTGGTTCACGCGCCGCCCCCCCCACAAGACCACCCTCAGCTTCAATAATTGCTAGAAGAACTCACAGAACTCAGAAATGCTGTTGTACTCACAGTTACCATGTATTACAGCAAAAGCACAAAGACTAAAGTCAACAAAGGGAAGAGGGACATAGGGCAGAGTCCAGGAAGACCAGGAGCACAGCTTCCAGTTCTGCTCTCTCAGCGGAGTCATGCAGACAGCACTTACTTCCAGCAAAAACGTGTGACAACGTGCATGGAGCACTGCCAGCCAGGGAAGCTCATCTGAGCCTTAGGATCCAGACTTTTTAATGGGGTCAGTCACAGCTACCACCCACATAGCTGACCTTAGTCTCCAGCCCCTCCAGAGGTCAAGCTGATACCACGTGGACCCAAATGCCCCCATAAATGACATCGTTAACATAGACTATCTGGCATGGCCCAAAGCCCCAGGTAAATATAGACATTCTTACCAGGCCTATAGGTGACCTCTTAGGAGTTGGTCAAGGGTCAAATCCTTTACTGCACAGAGGATTAATGAGTTCATGAATGTAATATGTTTAGCACAGCACCTGACATATACTGAGTGCTCAATAAATGTTAATTGTTGTTAATTAAAAAAAAGTGAAAAGCAACATATAGAACAAGAGAAAATATTTGGAAACCATATATCCGATAAGGGTTTAATATATGGCATATACAAAGAACTGCTATAATTCAACAACAACAAAAATACAAACAACCCAATTAAAAAATGGGCAAAAGACTTGAATCCACATTCATCCAAAGATATACAAATGGCCAACAAGCACATGAAAAGATGCTCAACATGATTAGAGCCTAGGGAAATGCAAATCAAAGCTACAATGAGATACCACTTCACACCTACTTGAATGGCCATAATTTTTTAAAAGTCTTTTATAATACAAAAAATAACTGTTGGTGAGGGTATGGAGAAATTGGAACCCTTATGCACTGCTGGTAGGAATGGAAAATGGTGCAGATGCTGTGGAAAGCACTTTGGTGGTTCCTCAAAAAGTTAAACATAGAATATGACCCAGCAATTTCACTCCTAGATATATACTCAAAAGAACGGAAAAGAAGGACTCAAACAGACAGTTGTGTGCCCATGTTCACCACAGCATTCTTCACAAGAGTGAAAAGGTGGAAACAACAAAAGCGTCTATAACAGATAAATGGATAAGCAACATGTGGTTTATACACACAATGGAATATCATTCAAGCGTAAAAGGGAATGAAGTTTTGATTCATGCTATGACATGGATGAACCTTGAAGACACTATGCTAAGTGAAATAAGCCAGACACAAAAGGACAGTGTATGATTCACTCCTGTAAAATATCTAGAATAGGTAAATTCATAGAGACAGAAAGTAAATCAGCGGTTACCAGGGGAGGAGGAGGAGAGAATGGAGATTTTTCTTAAGGGATACAGAGTTTCTGTTCACAGTAATGGAAGAATTTTGGAAATAGTGGTGACAGTTGTGCAATATTGTGAGTGTAATTAATGCCACTAAATTGCATATTTTAAAAAAAGGTTAAAATGGCATATTTTATGTTGTATATATTTTACTATGATTAAAAAAAAAGTCATGAGGATGTTGGATGAGAATTCTCAGCACTGTTGGTGAAGGACTGAACTGACTCCTCCAAACACGTGAGCCAGACCTGCTGAAATTACTGTATTGTTGGTTTGGTTCACTCCCTTTGTGAGAAACAAACAAGCATGTCAGGAGAAGGAAAAAAGGACATGGTTATCTATGCCCTCTCTCATCTTGATTTGGAAGGGGAGATATCACACTGTAATTATCAGGAAATGTAATTAAAAGGTATGGGGAGATGACTGCACAGCAAGGTTTCCCTTTAAGATGTGTTAATGCTATTTGGTGTTTATCTCTGGTTAAAAATGATAGCTGCATCCACACATTATGTAGTTAAGCAGAGTCTTTCACCACATGTGGTTCCATATCTGAGGGTGTGGTTATTTTGGGGGCGGGGGTTGGATTCCCCGGACGAAAGGAAATTCCCTATTGGACAACTGGAGTCCATAGATTCTGAGATTTATTTCTGTGAAATCTCTAAACTGATATCATTACTATGATCTTATAAAACGATTATATTTGATCTAGCAATTCCAATGCTAGTTATGTACCCGAGAAACATGACAATGTACATCCATACAAAAATTTTTACATGTGCGTGGCAGCTTTATTCCTAATAACCCCAAAGTGGAAACAACCAAATGTCTATCAACTAATGAATGGATAAATATAATGTGGAATAACCCTACAATGCAATATTAGTATTATTCATCAGTAAAAAGGAATGATATATTGATATATGCTACAACATTTACGAACTTTGAAAACGTGAAGTGACAGAAGCCAGTCACAAAACACCACACATTGCATTGACTCCACCCACAGGAAATGTCCAGGACAGGCAAAGTAGTTTAGTGGTTGCCTGGGGCCCGGGCATCAGTGGACGAAGGGTGATAGCATTAGGGTCTGGGGTTTCTTTTTGCAGTGATGAAAATGTTTTAAAAATGGATGGTGACGATCATCGCACAATTCTGTGAATATACTAAAAACCATTGATTTGTGCACTTTGAATGGGTGGATTGTATGGTATGTGAATTATATCTCAAAAAGCTATTAACACACACACACACAAACACACACACAAAGTAAAGCAAATCGAAAGGGTCTCCATGGCTGACTGGGTGTGAAGACTGAGGGAAAGTGGGGTCCATGCCTATTTCCAAATCTGTCCTGCTACGTGTGTAATTCCCTGTGGCTTACCGTGTTCTAGTTTTTTAAAAAATGGTTACTAGAATATCACTCGTAAGATGAACACATGCATTGAATTAAACAAAACACAAAAAATCTAAATTACAAAAACCTGCATGCATTTTAAAAATCAATGATGAGTGGTTTAAATTGCATTTGACAGATAATTTATTTAGAGATGTAGAAAGAAAATTACCCCTCTTGCATTACATTAATTTTTCACAGCTTTATTGAGGTATAATTTGCACATTATGTATTTCACACATTTAAAATGTATAATTCAATCATTGTTAGTGTATTCCACAGTTGTACAACCATCACCACAATCAACTTCAGAACATTTTATTCACCCCCAAAAGAAACCCCATAGCCTTTAGCAGTCACCCCTCATCCCCCCACCCATTTTCCCACCCCTAGGCAACCACTAATCTCGTTCTGTTTGTATAGTTTGCCTGTTCTGAACACGGCACATGAATGCAATCGTATGTGGTTCTTTGCGATTGACTTCTTTCCTTGGCATAATGTTTTCAAGGTCCATCCACGTTGTAGCCTGTGTCAGAACTTTATCCCTTTTTGTTGATGAATAATACTCTATTGTATGGCTAGACCACACTTTATTTATCCATGCATCAGTTGATGTGGTGGTCCCCAACCTTTTTGGCACCAGGGTCCAGTTTCATGGAAGACAATTTTCCCATGGATGGGGGCAGAAGGTGCCGGGGGAGCTCTGCAGCCCGGTCCCTAACGGGCCACGGACCCGACCAGGACCTGGTGATCACAAAAACCCACATGTGATTGCATTTATGTGAAATGACGGACATTGGGGTTATTCCCACTTCTTGGCTATTATGAATAATGCTTCCATGAACATCCACGTACGAGTTTTGTGTGGACATACGTTTTCAATTTTCTTGGTATATGCTTAGGAGTGAAATTGCTGGGTCATATGGTAGCTTCCTCTTGAGGAACTGTCAGAGTGTTTTCCAAACTGCCTGCCCGTTTCACTCTCCCACCGGCAGTGTGTGAGGGTTCCAGTTTCTCTTCATTCTTGCCAGCACTCGTTATCTGTCTTTGTTATCACAGCCATCCTAGTGGGAATGAGGTGGCGTCTCATTTCGGTGATAATTTACATTCTCCTGATGACTAATGGTATTGAGCATCTTTTCATGTGTCTGCTTTTACTTTTGAATTATCTCTCTAACTCCCCTGCACCTGCTTGTTTAGGCCTTGCTATCTCTTCTCTGGTTTGCATGCCTCCTAACTGGTCTTTCCGTATTCCATGCCACTCCCTAAAATGCAATCTCAGACCGTGTTACTTTCTGCCAAAAACCTTGAATGGCTCCCTACTGCCCACAGGACAGAACCTGCACTTCTGAGCGTGGCATTCAAGACCCTTCACAGTCTATCTCCAAGGTCCAGTGTAGTCATCCTCTGCCTCTTCCCAGGCTGTTCCCTTTGCTTGTAATCCCTTCCCTGAAGTGTCCTCTGGTCAGTGCTCACTTAGCCTTTACAACTTAGCTCAAATGGAATCTTCTGCGAGAAGCCTGCCCAATATCACCTCCAGAAGAGCCCTCATGCTGCACAACTCCAGGGAAGGTCCTTCTCATGTAATCTATGTCAGAGTCACCAAAGTACAGCCCACATGAGCCACATCCAGCCCACCACTGTTTCTGTACATTGCATGAACTAAGAATGAGCTTTTCACTTTTTGAATGGCTGGAAATAATTAACAAGTAGATTCTATACTTGCATAACTGTGGTCAATTTTTCAAAAGTAGAATGCAGCCATGCTTATTTGTTTACATACCATCTATTGCTACTTTTGTTCGACAACAGCAGAGTTGAAAAAGCCCAACAGAGGGCCGGGCGCAGTAATTCATATCTGTAATCCTAGCACTCTGGGAGGCCGAGGCGGGAGGATCACTTGAGGGCAGGAGTTCGAGACTAGCCTGAGCAAGAGCGAGACCCCGTCTCTACTGAAAATAGAAAGAAATTCTCTGGACAGCTAAAAATTTATATAGAAAAAAAAATTAGCCAGGCATGGTGGCATATGCCTGTAGTCCCAGCGACTCGGGAGGCTGAGGCAGGAGGATTGCTTAAGCCCAGGAGTTTGAGGTTGCTGTGAGCTAGGCTGATGCCACAGCACTCTAGCCACGACAAAAAGAGCAAGACTCTGTCTCCAAAAAAAAAAAAAAAAAAAGCTCAACAGAGCTGGTGTGGCCCACAAAGTATAAACTACTATCTGGCCCTTTACAGAAGCAGTTTGCCAAATGCTGGTCTATGCGAAGGGTGCCCCGGAGTTGTACAGCGCACGGTCTAGGTGCCTGTACACCAGCAGCCCTGCCTGCAGGCTGCCCTGGAACTCCCTTCACACCTGTACCCGGCATTTACCATCTGCTATAATAATTTGTCTTCTTCCCCCACAGACCTTGTGCTCCAAAGCCTGAGACGGACTATTCTTGCTGACCTTTGTATGCTCAGCGTAAAGCCTGGGCTCTGGCACCAAGAAGGACCTCAGTAAGTGTCTGTGTCGCTGCACTGAATCAAATATTTCCTGGATACTGAAGATAAGCTAACAAAACAGGATTAACGTAACTCCTAAGGAAAAATGATGGTACTACTGCTGACAAAATTATAGGTCTGTTGTTTCTGACTTTAAAAGCATTCCACACTCCATAACTTGTTTGATTTGAACCTCTCTTCTCCCAGAGAAGTGCTAATTGGCATATTTCACTGAAGCAAGTTAGAATCACTGTGTTGGGGAAGATGCTGGAGATGTGTAGCGCCCCTCACCTGCTGGACACGGAGATAGAGTGCAGAGTGTGGCCTCCGGAACATGGTTCCAACAGGGGTAGGTTAATGCAGGGGGATGCGTCTGGCATTATCATGACATCTTGGTGAAGAGGGAGCTTGAGAAGACTGTCCAATAAGAATTCTGAGACCATTACACTCAAGAAACATTTGTGGAATGCAGGGGACGGGCACCAGTTTGAACCCACGCTTTGTGCTGGATACCATGTAAAGGAGGCATCATCTCACTCAGTCCCCAAGAAAACTTCTTCCCATTGAGGGCACAGGCCCAGAGAGGTGATGGCACTTGTCCCCACCTGCCCTGGCAGAGCAGGCCTTCAAGCCCAGGTCTCACTGCTTCCCCGCCTGCACCTGGGTGTCTCCCACGGCACTTGGCGAGTGCTCTCCAGAGCTTGCTCTTTCCATAAGGACGTCCATGGGTCTTTTGCTGTTCTTGGTTTCACTTTAGTTCCCTGAGATTGATTTATTCTCCTGCAGGGGAAAAGTCCTAACCTCTTAACATGAATTAGAAGGTCCTTCAAGAACTGTCCTGTGTTTCCCTCTTCAGTTTTGTCTTCTTGCAATCTCCTTCCCTGCCCCCCACAGACCTCCACGCCAGCCAAACAAAACCTAAAGATGACAACTAAGGCTTACGGGGTGCTTCCCACGTGCCAGGCACGGTTCTAAGCAATTACATCTATATGGTTTCATTTAAAATTCCATGAAGGAGCAAGGCACCATGGCACACACCTGTGATCCTAACACTTTGGGAGGTCAAGGCCAGAGGATCACTTGAGGCCAAGAACTTTAAGCCAGGTGTTTGAGACCAGCCTGGACAACATATCGAGACCTTGTCTCCACAAAAAATAGAAAAATTAGCCAGGCGTGGTAGCACATGCCTATTTCCCAGCTACGAGGAGGCTGAGGCAAGAGGATCACTTGAGCCCAGAAGTTTGAGGTTGCAGTGAGCTATCATGGCACCACTACGCTCTAGCCCGTACAACAAAGCAAGACACTGGTCTGAAAATAAAAAATAAAATAAAATAAAATTCTTTGAAGGAGGTAAAATGATCAGTCCTATTTTATAGATCAAGAAGCTGAGCCCAGAGAGATCGAGTAATTTGCCTGAAGTCGCACAGCCAGCAAGTGGTAGAGTTAGAATTTGAACCCAGGCAGCTTGACTTGAGAAACCATTAACCAATATGTTTCTTACCTCTTATGAATACCATTTCTTTTAGTTTCGTCAGTGGGCCATCCTCTATCTGCCTTCCAGTCTTTGCACGTACAGTACCCTCTTCCTAGTCCTCTCTTCACCTTGCCCGACTAACTCTACTCATTCTTCAGTGCTGGGCTAAAATATCAGCTCCTCTGGGAAGCCTTCCTGCATCGCCTGGTCTGTTTGTTGCTCAAGTGTCACTCCACAGCACCCTCTGCTTCCCCTCCATAGCACCTACCACCCTTACTGGACAGAGCTGTTTACTAACCGGCCTGCCGTCACGGCTGTGGGCCCCATGAAGCCAGGGGACATGCACGTCAGGCTCATGTAAACTGTGTTCTCTGCTCTGACACTCAGCTTGACCCAAACCAGATTGTTTTCCATTTTTTTAATTTTTCAGCTTAGTTTTTTCTTTTTTCTTTTCTTTTCCTTTTTTTTTTTTTTTTGAGACAGACTCTCACTCTGTCACCCTGGCCAAAGTACAGTGGTGTCATCATAGCTCACGGTAACCTCAAACTCCTGGGCTCAAGCCATCCTTCTCCCGAATAGCTGGGACTACAGGTGCACACCACCATACCCGGGTAATTTTTCTATTTTTAGTAGAGACGGAGTCTCACTCTTGCTCAGGCTGGTCTTGAGCTCCTGAGCTCAAGTAATCCTCCCACCTCAGCCTCCCAGAGTGCTAGGATTACAGGTGTGAGCCAACATGCCCAACAATTATATTTGGCTTTTTTTTTTTTTTTTTTTTGCTTTTTTAAAGTGCAAAGTCAGTCTCTTCATAAAACAAACTAGATTCTTAATATGTAGTTGTGGAATGAATGGATTTGGCAATGAACTTCTTAAAACCTCCACTATGGGTGGGCCTAGACGACAAAACTCGAATCAGGTTTGCATGCCACTTGCTGCAAGATCCATGTGCGTGGGAGCAGGGGAGGAGAGAGAGGAAGAGCAGGAACCCTGGATGGCTGGCCGCGCTCACGTGCCTGCTCTCTCCCCCACTCTCATCCATCACCAAGAATTCATTGTATCAAATTTGTATGTTTTCAGCACTGATCTACATTACTGGTCCTCAACTACCACGACAAGCTGACAGCTCCAAGAGCCGGTCCATACAGGCTTTTAGTCAACACCATGTCATCAGAGCTGCCAAGCAGCCAGGGTGCTCCTTGAGGCTAATGCCACGTGCAGTAGATGGCTTTGGACGGAACTGCACATGAGGGGTGAGGAGGTACAGGACAGCATGAATGACACGGCACCATTACTGCAAAAAGGGAGGGGCAAGATATATCCATACAGCTTGTGTTTCTAGAAAGAAACAGGACATTTGGTAACAGTGGTTGTCATGGGAGACTGCGGGACAGGGATGGGTGGGAGAATTCCTTTATCCTATAGACCCTTTTGAAATGTTGGAATTTTATTCTTTGTACTATGGGTGTGTATTGTCTATTTAAAAATAATTGAAATGTTGATTTTCAAAAATGAAAGTAAGTAGCTGAAATAGTTGCAGACTTCCTAACTGGCTCAGGGGTCCTGAGGCTGCGGCCCCAGCCACTGGCCCCAGGCAGGGGCTGGAAAATGGGACCCAGCAGACTTGCAACCTTCCCCCTCCTGATGCTGCAGTTTCTTCCTGCACCTTCCTGGGATTTCAGGCCCTCACAGCTTTCCCCAATGACTCATGGAGGGTGTTTCCCAGCACAAGGCAACCGCGAGTCATGAGGGAAGGACAGGCTGCTTTCAGCCCAGCCGGCTCAGGACACCACCTTGTCAGGAACCAGTATGGTGTGAGAGGGCTGGGAGGGACTCTCACTTTCTGTTTTCTTGGGGTTTGGTGGGAGGTGTTTTGTTTGTTTTGTTTTCACATTTCTGTATTATTTGAATTTTTACAATGTATATACCTTGCTTTCACAGGCAGAAAAATTTAAAGATACAAATAGTACTGAAAAACTCCCAGATGCAGCCGGTCCTCCCAGGGCCAATGCTGTGTCCCCTATAAGAGGCCCAGCCCTTAAGATGAGAAAGAGGGCTCGTGTGTTATTCAGAAGCACTGCCAGGTTAAAACCTGTGCTTTCAGCAGGAGGGAACCACAGAGGATTTTGAGCTCGGGAGTGCGTGCCTGGTCCCCGTAGTGAGAGCCATGTTCTTGCGTTTCCTCCAGGCTGGCCCCTGGGCATGTGGTGAGTCTCTTGTAAACTTCTTATAAGCATTCCAGGCTTAACTTTTGATTTTTCCAACTTTATCCTGAATACACGCCCCACCCCCAGTCTTTACATCTGTCTTAGTTTGGGCTGCTAAGACCAAATATCATAGACTGAGTGGCTTATAAACAACAGAAACATCTTCCTCACAGTTCTCGAGGCTGGAAGTCAAAGGTCAGGGTGCCAGCACGGTCCACTTCTGGTGAGAGCCTTCGTCCAGGTTGCAGACTGCTGGCTTCTCATTGTGTTCTCACATGGTGGAGAGTGGGCTAGAGTCTCTTTTATGAGGGCGCCAATCCCACTCATGGAGGCTCCACCTGCCCATGACTGGATTCCTTCTCCAAGGCCCCACATCCTAATATGGTATCATCATATTGGGGATTAGGGGTTCAACATGCGAATTTGGGGAGGGATGAACACAAACATTCAGATCATGGTACCATCTTCCTAGTGCTCAAGCAAGACACTGACATGTTGTGAGTCTTCCTTCTCTTTCACCACCCACACCCAGTGGATAGCTAGTCCTGTGCGTCTCACCTCTGGAATGTACCTGCAGGTCACACTCTTCTCTCCACACACCCAATCCCAGCCCATCTCTCTCCTGGGTCACTGTGACAGCCGCTATCTGTTCTCCCTGATGTCGCTGTTGGCCCTCTTCAACACCTCTTGACTTAGCAGCCAGCATGCTCGTGCCCAGACACAAGTCTGCTCATTTGCTTAAACTCTTGGATGGCTCCCAACACCCATAAGATGAAATGGGAACTCTGCAGCGCAGTCCACATGACTGTCCCCAGAACAATGCCCAGTTCCCCTCCCACTGTTTCCCCGTGTGCATCCGCATGCACTCTGCGCAAGGACTTCTACTGGCACTTCACACTTGCACATCTCTGCACAGGCTTGTTCCCTTGGGACCTAGATTTCAGCTCCTTTTTCTGTCCCCTTGCGTTCTCCTAAAATTGTATCCACCTGAGCCTGTCTGTAGTTTCTCATAGAAAAATCAAGTACTGGTTCCTCATCAAACCCTCTCCTACTCATTGATCAAACTGATCAGTTCCACCTAAACCTGATGAATCATCTGGCTGGTATTTTTTAAAAATTAAATCAAATTAAGTTCAGAACTCAACAAATTGGGGGATACGTTTTGACGACTCTCAGAGGGTTCTAGGAAACAGTGCCATGCAGAGTGGGGTGCCTTGGTGAGGCATCGGATGAAGCATAGCTTAGAAAGGCAGTTCCAGCCTGACCTCCACTCTCTGACAGGCAGCCACCCGCTACTCCTGCAGGCCCCGCGCTGGGCGGTGGGAGAGGCATTTTTCCAGAGGCGTCTGCTCATTCTGATCAGCGGCCCTCATGATTAGAAGTGTATAGGGCTAGGAAACTAGTAATGCTAATTAACTAACTCTCAGAAGATCACGTCTACCACCCCACCTTCTCTGACCAGCTAATTTCGTTAGCCTTAAATAAATTCTTTAAGCTATGTATTCCCTAATCCAACTCTTGCATCAATTCATGAACAAATGCACGCCTTGCTGAGTTCTAAGGAGCCTGCATTGGAAGACAGGTGGTCACATACTGTTTTGGTATACCCTTTGGGGGTGGGTAATTTTCTGAGCTGGGCCAAGTTGCTTTGGTTGCTAAGTACCAACCCATTTTTAGTGGGAAAATTGGCCAGGGCAAGGATTGTGCAATGGTGCCCTCAACTTGACTACCTGAGGAACACCATCAGCACAGACTACTGCGTAACTTGCTGGGGCAGTCACGTGTGTAGACACACATCTGTAATTAGAGTTCAGGAGGTGAGAGGGATGTCACAGCATTCTTGCCTGAGTGCCAAGGAAGGGGCAGAACTAGAGAGAATAGACTATGTGAGCTCAAGTGCAGAACCCACTTCCTGGAGGTCCCCACCCTTGAGCTCTGAAAGACCCCGAGGAAACCACCTCACTGTGGATTAAGGGATGAGAGAGACGGCATTGCTGAGGGAGGAGAATGCCTGCAGCTCTTGGCAGCCTCTTTCCGAGTGTTGCTCAAGTGAGCACACCATAACCCTCGGCCTACTTCTGAACTGTTTTTGCACGTCAGGTAATTGGCATGTGGGGCAGCCTCCCGGCTCACCAAAGGGACTGATGAGCCCCCCCCCCTCTCTTTCTCTCTCTGCAGGGAGTGCAGCCTCTGGGTTTGAGTCCACTTGGGAAGAATGTGTGTGTGAGGTCAGCTTACAGTATTCTAGGCCATCTCAAAGGTCTCCCTTGACAGAGGTCTTATAAATTCCACTTAACAAACAGGTTTGTCTATTTGTTTTTCTTGAAAGAAAGACAGAAGGAGCGAAAGAAAGAAAAAAAGCTCTTACTTTTTCCTCCTAGGATTATAAGAACTGTAGCCCCAATCTTAAAGGACTTCAAATGCAAAATTTAAAAGTTAGATATTAAATAAGGGTTTGTAGAGTTTAGACCTTATAAACCTGGAAGTTTCTCCACCTTTCTCTAACATTTTAAAATTCTATGAATCTCAGCCTTGTGTCACTCGAATATGTTCTGTAAAGCAGAATGAAGTGGGACTTCAGAAATCACCAAAATGAAAAGACTCAAGCTGTGACTTTGCCAAAGCGACGTTGGGCAGCAGGCAGACAGGTGAAGGCCCGCGGTTAACCCTCCTTCTGTGAACACAGGCGTCTCGAGCCTCCCAGGTTGGCAAAGGGCGCAGGTTTCCCGGGCAGTTACCGCGCGCTCACCCCGGCCTCCGCCCTGTTCCCTTTCTCTTCCGCAGTCGCCCTCCCTCCCTCGTGACTGCCAATCCTCCAACACTTCGCCATTCTTCCAGCTGTCACCCTTGGATGGCCTACCTTCTCCAGTTAGCCCCTGACCCCACACAGCCCCGCAGACACACACCCATAATCAGTCCACACTTCTCGGGACCCCATCCCGACTCCAAGGCACGTGTCCGGACGCGGCGCCCTCCCCCGCCGAGCCCCCTGCCCGTCTGTGCGCCTCCCCTCCCCACCTGCTGCGGATCCTTGTCAAGGTTCGGCGCTGCCTTCTCCCTTGAGCTGTGCCCCGTGTGCCTCACCTCCACTTCCATCCGGAGAATTCGTGCACAGGTCACCTCCCTAGTGAGATGGCAGAGTCCTTAAGGTAGGGGCCAGAGCTCATAGTTGAGTCTACTCCCCATTGAACTTGGACAGGCAGGAAAACAATATATTTTTTTAAATGAGTGAATGGATTTTTAAGTAACTTCTCTTTGTTCTTTTTCAGTCTAATGATTGATTCCCCCCCTGTCAGAACAAAAAAACCGAACCTCTTTATAAAATAGGAGGAGGAAGAGACCAATGTGTGAAATGTTTACCAGGCCCTGAAATTTTCTTTCCTTTTATTTGCTATCAGAACTTACTTTTGCCGTTATGATGAATTATATTTTATTGTTACTATTTAAAACTCTTTTTATTATAAAGTCACATAGCTAATATAAACATATTAGCTTGTATAAACGATAGTAATATACAAGTGTGTGTGGTGGGAGCAGAACCCCCACCCCAGGTTGCTCTGTCAGGAGCATGAAAGAAAAGCCCACGCCATGGAGGGGCAGCGATGTCACCCAACACAAATGCACTGAAAGATAGTTTGAGGCACCCGATAAGCCTCACCCTATTTCTTTTCTTTCTTTCTTTTTTTTTTTTTTTGAGGATGCTGCAAAATTGGCAACATCTTTGTATGGCAAAGCTTATAAACATTGCAATGCTTTTGAGGCTCTTTTGTGCCACTGTATAGTGTTATGACAGCTTCTATTATTTAATTAATTTATTTAGAGACAGGGTCCTGCTGGTCTTGAGCCAGGCTGGTCTTGAACTCCTGGGCTCGAACCATCCTCCCACCTCAGCCTCTCAAGTAGCTAGGACTACAGGCACGTGCCACCATGCTTGGCTGACAGCTTCTAAATAAACTTCCTGGAATTTTATATCCCAGAAATAGCATAGACTTCAGGGTCACTGTGCCTCTGTGCTGTCCCTGGATGCTGGGAGCCTAAGTGAAATGAAGCTGCATCTCCTGAAGCAAACTTGGCTGTGGCTGTCAAGAACTGTGAAAGGTCTGGGATTGTACCTTACTTGCAAACTAACTAGTCATCCTGCCACAATTTGGTAGATGCCAGCAGATGTGAGACTCCTGGGTCAGAGACACAGGATTTTATTACTTACAGCGGTAGCAACAGCAGAGTGTTAACATTGGTTGGTTCTCCAAGCCCCAGTTCCCACAGGGTTATGTGAAGAGGGCACTTGCCGGGTTGCATTGCAGAAGAGGAGCCCTTAGCCTGAGGGACCCAGATCTTTTCTAATGGCAGCAAGCACCCCTCCCCGTGCTGTGCAGTGAGACACACTCTCTCTCTTCCAAAGCTGTAGTGAGACTTGGTCTTTGTTCTGGAGGGAGGCACCATCTTTATCTTCATTTTTTTTTCTTTTTCACTCCCCCTCACCAAAATCATCTTTATCTTCAAAGGCTGCTCTTTATACAAATATCTTGAAAAGAGTCTGGAACCAAGGCAATTAGTACCTCTGTGCTATTAAGAGACCCAGGGAGAGCTATCTCCCAAAAGCAGGATTCTACTTCTGCTGATGCTTTGGGTTAATCGACAAGGGTCAGAAACAATAAATGGGAGCAAATTTAAACCAATCATGTGTGCTTCTTGGTGGGGTAGTCAGAAAATAAATTAATAAATAAACTAAAAGTCCTCTTTGAAGAGGTGACAAATAAAGTGAGGTCAGATTATTCAGTCATGTGAACATCAGGGGTAAGAGGTAGACAAGGGCCAGACAGGTAGGGCAGAAGTTTGGATTTTATTCTAGTGTGGTGAGAATTCACTGCAAGGCTTAAGGCAGGGTTTCCGTTTACATGATAAAAATGGAAATATAGCCACTTAAAGGGACACGTCCTTGTTCTAGGGTCCAAGAGGAGTCTCATCCCTATGAGTAACTGGAACATTCAGCCAAAGTAAGCTAAAAACCTAGTTTCTAGAGAGTTTTCCTGGAGAGGCAGAAAGCAGATGGTGTCACTGCATTCACAGAATGGGCATTCGGAAAACAACCGTGGAACGGAATGAGTTGAACTGACATTACATTCTCAGCTCCTGGAGTGTGGGCTTCTTCATAGCTGATCCTGTCTGGATTACAGGGTATGCATAGTCCTGGGGGAAGACCCTTTGCTTCAGTATATGAGACCGTCTGGGCTCCTATCTCAACCTACTAGTGCAGCTTCTGACGAGTCACTTAACCTCTCTAGCTCAGTTCCATCCTCTGGGAAGTGGGGATAACAAGGGTGACTATTTCACAGAGTTATAAGGAGCTCACAGGAGCACGGGAATTAGTTAGCACAGTGCCTGGCCCAAGGCAAGGATTCAACCATGTTTTTAATCAAGGGATGGAGTGGCTTACAGAACAAGGTTGCTGGAGAGCAGAGACTGTGAAATGTCAGCACTAGACGGAGACCCTGAAGGCCTCAGGGCTTCAGCTGCTGTTTCCAGCAGGTGTGACAGAGTCAGTAACTTATATCTGAAAGTGCTAAAGAGCTAGGGGCCATGGGGAGGCAGAGTGGCAGAAGGAGATGGACTTTGGACCCAGACAGACCTTAGCGTGAAGGCTGGCTATGTGACTGCCTATTGGCAATGACCTTGGTTGGGCAAGTCCCATTTCCTGAACCCTATTTCCTCATTTATGAAATGGGGAAAACAATATATACCTGCTAGGTTGTGAGGATTAAGTGAGTTAGGACTGGCACGTGGTAGATGTCCAGTAAGTGTTAACAGTCTTCCTGGAGCTTTCTTTCAGTTGTTGGCAGTGTTTGCCTACACACACAGAGTCAGAGCCGGCAAAGAGGCGCTGGGCCAATACCTTCACTTCACGGAAAGGTTCCTGACTTTTCCAGCTCCCAGGCCATGGCTTGGGAGCCGCTGTGACCCAGTTTCCCTGAGATGGAAGGGAGACTATTTGCAATCCTCATCTAGGGGATGAGTTGGAGAAACCTAACCCTGCTGGGAGTTTTGTCAGCTTCCCAGCAGGGACTGCATCAGTTAGTTTAATGGAATCTATTGTTGGGGGTAGGATCGTCCCCAGCCAGGGAGCAGAAAGGGACAGTATTTATTTGTTTTTTCCTTTCATTACCTGAGTTTCACAAATGCGCATCTTTGTATTGACTTTGAGGCCCTCTGTGTCAGGAGATCTATGCTTGCCCATCCCTGTTGTCATAACAACAAGGTCCTGAAGGGTGCCAGGTACATAATGTCCTGCCTTGTTCCTTAATACTCAGGGGAAAAAAATGTGACCACTCAGATTTTATACTCTTTCCAAGAAAAAAAAATACTGTAATTAACAGAGTTTTAAAAATCACACAAAAATTATTTGAAAGCAGCTGAATTAAAGATTTGCTTAACAAGATGCCTGCCTACCCTGGGCTTTTGCTTCAAGCCTCAGCCCCGGGCACTCTCTCTCATGGCCTTTGGATCTTGCAGTACTCAGTAAGCTGGCAAAGGATTTCTCAAAATCTGACAGACCTGCCTGGAATTCATTCTCTGATCCTCCCCTCCCCCAGCCCCTGGCACCCGGTGTCCAGGTTCAGCGGCGAGGGCTTAGTTCCTCACTGCATCAATGTCTCCTTCTCTTGGGCCCAGCATCTTGCAGGGGATTGAACACCCCAAATCTACTTTCATGTAAATATTCTGCGCTTTTCCACTACATTTTATTCTATCACTCGAGGATGAACAGACTAATTAAGAGAAGAAAACACTTAAACTGGGCAGAGGAACCCAACATTTTTTCCCTTAGTGTTTAGAAAATTGTTTTGGTTGGCATATTCAGCCAGCAAGAACGAGAGGAACAAGGAATTATCTTCAAATAGGAGCCTTTCAAAATTCTGGAATCTCTTAAAGCTATCCCCAACACAATGACCTCTGGTTTTCTATCTCTAATCTGTTTTCATCCTATGACTTACCTTCAAGGACTCCAAAAACTGTGAACTCAAAGTGACAAGAAATGAATACATATTCTAAGGGCGCTGCCCAGGATAAAATGAAGGACATTTCTCTGGAGGTGTGTGAAGGTGCTAGACAGGTAGTTGTTCCCACACACGGCCTTGGTCACACAGTTGCTTCCTAAACATCCCTGCTTTAATCCCAGTCACAGCACAAACAAAACAGACACATTTTGCACACCACCAATCAGTCTGAGAGAACCTTTTGGACTCTGCAGTTCTGTCCTATGCCCTTCTATTCCCCACCATGCCTGCCTGCCTTCTTTTCTTCACCGAAAACTTCTTAGGCACCTTTACCATCTGCAGTGGGGACACCAAACACAGAGAAATCACAGTCCCTATGCAATTTAGTCATGGCACAAGGCATGTAGACACTTAACAGAGAACACAAATGAGGGAATACTAGCCAAACTGTTCCTCGTGCCTGTCTAAAAGTAGAGGGAAGTTAGCGTTAGGTCTGTTGCACAGAAACAGGGAAGAGTTTCTGCAGGGTATTCTTTGGATCGGCTCTGGAAAGAAATGAGAATGTGGACTGGCAGAAAGATGGCCTTCCTGCAAGGTAGGCAACAACAGATGAAGGAAGGAATACTAAAGTGAGAGGAGAATTTGGGGTACATCCAAGCTGTTTTAAAGTGGGGTCTGCATTTGGGGACTAGAGGGGTCCGAGGTTTTTAAAGGCGTTTTCTGATGCTAATAGCTCATGATTAGTCTATGATCCTATGGTGGGTTAGGAATACGGACGTGTCGGGTCTTTGTTCCTAGTGTGTGTTACATTCTTCTGCACCCCAGTGGGATTATGTCAGTGGGACTGGATCTTGGCATGTTCCCTTTCCTCTGCCTAGAACTCATTTCCTCTAAATCAAGCTCTGTTCAGTGGAACCTTCTGGGATGATGGAAATGCTCTATTAACCTGTGCTGTCCAATACAGTAACCACTAGCCAACAGTGAATATCGCATACTTGAAATGTGGCTACTGTGACTAAGGAATGAATTTTTAATTGCATTTAAGTTTAATTTATTTAATTTTAAATAGTCACAGGTGGCTAGTGGCCCCTGTATTGAGTAGCATGGCTCATGGCCTACTGCTTTGCAGTGTTCACATCTCAGCTTTCAATCACCTTCCCAGAGGTGGCAACCTGTGGTGGACAGAAGAATGACCCCCAAAGATGTCCACATCTTAATCCCTGGAACCTGTAAATATGTTATCTTACATGGCAAAAGGGAATTAAGGTTGCAGATGGTATTAAATTGCTAATCAGCTGACCTTAAAATGGGGTGGTTATCCTGGATTTTCTGTATGGGCTCAATGTAATCTTATAAGTTCTTAAAAGTAGAAAAAGGCGAGGCACAGTGGCTCACGCCTGTACTCCCAGCACTTTGGGAGGCTGAGGTGGGAGCATGGCTTGAGGCCAGGATTTTGAGACCAGCCTGGGCAACATAACAAGACCCCTTCTCTAAAATAAATAAAATAAAACAAAATTAGCCATGCATGCTGGTGCTAACCTGTAGTCCTAGCTATTTAGGAGGCCGAGGCAGGAAGATCGCTTGAGCTTAGGAGTTGGAGGCTGCAGTGAGCTATGATTGCACCACTGCACTCCAGCCTGGGTGAGAGAGCAAGACCCTGTGGGGAGGGGGAAAAAAAGAGGGTGAGAGCCATCTCATATCCTTATAGAACTCAAGCAGGCAAGATATAAATAAACACCATTACAGATACATTTGAAAAAAAACACAGATTATAAGAAAATGGTCTGGAAGAAAATTCCCTGAAAAGCCTACAGAAGTTGTGTTAGGGCA
>CM052442.1:88507775-88615914 GCA_028533085.1 Varecia variegata | reverse complement strand
GACTACAGGCATGCGCCACAATGCCCGGCTAATTTTTTCTATATATATTTTAGTTGGCCAGATAATTTCTTTCTATTTGTAGTAGAGACGGGGTCTCCCTCTTGCTCAGGCTGGTCTCGAACTCCTGACCTTGAGCGATCCACCCGCCTCGGCCTCCCAGAGTGCTAGGATTACAGGCGTGAGCCACCGCGCCCGGCCAATAAATACACTTTTTAAGCCAAGTTTGTAGTAATTTGTTTCAGCAGCAATAGGGAACTAATATACCACCTAGACCAGTTCTGGCCGTCCTCAGGCAGTGCCCTTAAGAAGTGAGGAGTCTAAGTGTCCAAGGAGAAGTGTCCACCTGTGAGCTCCTTCTAGACCGCACCTCAGCAACCTGGGGCCCTGGGATCCCTGTTCACGGCCGGGGCCTGCTCTCCGGGCCCATGTGCGCCTCCTCCGTCGTTCTGCCTCCAGCAGATGGACAGGCCTGGGGCGAACACCCCCTTAGCCCTGATGGGAAACTCACCAAGGGATGTCTGTTTGGGGCGGGTGAGGCCAGAGCTGGGACACTGGGCTTCAGTGCCAGAAGGAGGGCTAAGGTTTGGGCTGGCCCTGGCCTTCTCAGTGCCACCAGGTTCCAGATGGACCTCTGGGAAGTCTGAGGATTTTAGATTCAAACCTGATCTCCCAGGTCTTTATGAGGATGCTATTTGGCAAGGTAGGAGAATAGAACATATTTTCTTTAGTAGTCTATTAGCTTCATTTGTACTTTCAAAATATTTAGGCCTGGGTCTAGGCCTCCATCTGTGCTCTCTTTGGCCCTCACAGTGTTGGGGACAGACCTGTTGCGTACTCCCTCCCTGTGGTCTTACTCCTGCAGTCAGTCTCCTCAGCACCTTGTTTTATTTTCTCCGAAACACTTACTGTTGCCTGAAATTATCTTATTTATGTGCTTACTTGTATCATCGCTGCCTTTCCACGTTAAAATGCAAACTCCAGAGAACAGAGCTGTCTTACTCAATGCTGCTAGCCAGGGCCTAGACAAAGTAGGTGCTGAATTGTATTTGCTGGATAAATGGCTGAGCAAATGCAAAGGAGTCCCTGAGGTCTCTTTAGGTTTTAAATTTCCAGGAAAAGGGGAAGCCCTAGTGGTTCCCAGCCAGGAGCCATTGATGTATATCAAGATATCCCAAAACTTATCAGATTATATAACACACATTTGTTACCTCACAGTTTCAGTGGGTCAGGAATTTGAGAGTGGCTTAGCTGGGAGTTTCTGGGTAGGGTCTTATAAGGTTGTGGTCAAGCTGTCAGCCAGCCCTGCAGTCACCTGAAGGCTCGACTGGGGCAGGAAGATCCACTTCCAAGATGGCACATGCATGGCTGCTGGCAGGAGGCCTCAGTTCCTTGCTGGCGGTTGGTGACAACCAAGGCCTTGGTTGCTCACCACATGGACTCCTCTGTAGGGTAACGAGATGGCAAGGGGGGCTGGATCCCCTAGGGCGAGTCACCCAAAAGAGAGATTGAGAGAAGAAGGAGGAAGCCACATGCCTTTTTTTCAACTGCCTCAAAAGTGACACACCATAACTTTTGTGTTATTTTATTTGTTAGAAGTGAGTCACTAAGTCCAAACCACACTCAAAGGCCAAGGAATTAAGCTCCACTGTTTGAAGGGAGAAGTTTTTAAGGAATTTGTGGGCATATTTGAAATGGTCCCACAGATCAAGATGGTCAGCACCCGGCTCTTTTTACCACCACCTCCTGCTACCCTAGGCTTGGAGCTTTGAGTCTTCCACTATTCTCTCTCTCTACCTTGCCTCTCCCATTTTCTCTGGCCCTGGGAGCACGCAGATCCCAGCATTCTTAAAAGTTCCTCTTACCTCCTAGTTGTCCGTCTGGTTCTGTGATCTGCTCCCCTTGGGAACTCGTCCTCTGCGGACTCTGTATCCTCCTTAATCTCTCGGAACACAGACATTCCTTGAGGCCCTTTCCTTGCTCCATACGCTCTTGCCCTTGAAAATCTCATTGGCTCCTATGATTTTTTCTAAGTTAACAATTTTTTGTAATCTTGGATGTTACAAACTCATGCATGGATTTCAGGTTTAGGTTTGGGATTCTTACTTTTCTTTACAGTCCTCTCTGTCAGGTAATCTCCAGCCATATTTCCCAAGCCAAGCTTTTTCCAGTTATATAAAATATTGTTCATTTTTTTAATTACCTTTTTTTAATTTCAAAATATTAAGGGATGGCTCCTACGATTTTAACCACCCCCGAAGAAAGATGATACCCCAAAGATTACTATTTTCTCAAGTCCCATCCCCAAATTTCCTCCTTCCTGCTACACTTCTCCATCGGATACCCCAGAGACCACTCAGCATGTCACGTCTAAATTTAACCCTCCCTCAATCTGCTCACCATTCCCTGATCACTGAGCTCCGAAACCTTGGGCACTCTGACCCTTCCTCCCCTCTCCCTTACTTCAAATATCCATTTCACCAATGAACCCTTTGGATTTTATCACCACCAGTTTCACTATCTACTCCGAGTCTCCTAATGGTTCTTTCTGTCTCCGGGGCACCATCCACCTGTCCTGCTTAACACGTCCAGATCCATCCTATTACAGCCAGGCTGAGTCTGTTATCCTCCCTGCTGAAAAACTTTCAGTGGCTCCTCCTGGAGACAGACTCAGGAACGGACTTTTCAGCTTGGAACCCCAGGTCTCAGTATGTGAGAATATTCTGACAGTCATACAACAATAACGTAAGTTTGGGCAAACCAGCAATAAATGTTCACTGTACATAAACCTCTACAGTCTGGTTCAGCCCAGCTGTCCAGCTGCATCTCCTGGGGCCCAAACTGGCTTCTGTCTCCCCCACATGGTTGCACATTCCCTCGTTCCTTGCTCTAAAATACTCCCTCCCATCACACTCATCAAAAGCACATCCTTCGAGGGCCACATTAACTGCCACCTCTGTTAAAACTCTCCAGCGATTCTTTCTTACTGCTCACAGATGCTATTTCTCCTTCCCTGTCCCTTTTCCTTGTGCCCTGTCCTCTCGGTGCCTTTTTGGCCCTCCATAAATGCACTCGTATTATAGATATCTGGTCATTTATCTTGCTCAAAACTAAGCTTCTTGAGGTCTGAGGCCTCATGTCACTCAGGATCCCACAGTGCCTAGCACATAGCAAGCACTCAGAAAGCAGCTCTCACATTTTATTTCCTGGAATCAAAAGTGGGATTTCTGTTATTCTGGCCACTGTGTAACTGGCGTAATGGAGTGGGACGAGATCAGCTAGTTGAAATTGCCGTTAATGGAGCAGATCTGGACGGAGGTGGGGCCCAGCTGGGGGAGAATCCGGTTTGGTTTTCCAAGTGGCCTGGCTGATCTATCTTAGTTATACTTTCTGCAGGAAGCAGGTCTGATCAGAGAGAAAAGTAGGGCTTCCTAGAGCCCACGCACAGGAGAGGCTAAGCAAAGAACATCGTGAAATTCAACTGCTGATTCTCTCTGGGCCTCAGGAGAGCAGGGTTCTGAGAAAGGCCTCACGATACACATTGCGCCCCAGTTCCACGGGGTGAATCAGACTCTGATGCAGCTGGCAACAGGCCTTAAACACTAGCCCCATCTCGCAGGTTTGGTACAGACTGGCTTTGTCATTTTCTCTGAGGGAATCACTGCCATTTCTCTCCCAGGCTCAAAGCAGCTTCCCCTGCCCCATCTAAGCCCTGATGAGATAGCAGTTTAAACGCCTCCGATTACCAGGTTTCCTTAGGTAAGGAGGATTGATTAAGCAACAGTGGCCCATATAACATCAGTGGTACAGACACTGTTTTTCAAAGCCAGCGGAAGTCTTGCCAAATTAAAGGATGTCAGGATGAGATACTTGGAATATCAGTTTCCTTCTCTGGCAGCAGAGAGGGTTAATTAAATGCTTGTGAAGTGCTTTGAAAATTTAAGCTGTTAAGAATTATTGTTCTGTGTAATATGGAAAAAATAGAATTCTTGGCTCATTAAAGCTATGATGTTGTAAGCCTGAGCACTATTTTCAGAACATCTTTGAGAGCTACATTTTTATAAAGAGAAAGAAAGAAAGAGAAAAATGTGTCTGTGAATACATACATACAGTACACATGCTGGAAAGTTTGTTGAAGTTTGTTGAAGCACTGTGTTTCTCTTGAGTGAGAAATGAACTGGGAGAAGCTATTTCTTATTGACTACCAAAGAGACAGTTATTAAGAATCAGTTGCGGCCGGGCACGGTGGCTCACGCCTGTAATCCTAGCACTCTGGGAGGCCAAGGCGCGAGGATCACTCGAGGTCAGGAGTTTGAGAACAGCCTAAGCAAGAGCGAGACCCCGTCTCTACTAAAAATAGAAAGAAATCATATGGACAGCTAAAAATATATAGAAAAAATTAGCTGGGCATAGTGGCACATGCCTGTAGTCCCAGCTACTCGGGAGGCTGAGGCAGGAGGATTGCTTGAGCACAGGAGTTTGAGGTTGCTGTGAGCGAGGCTGATACCAAGGCACTCTAACCCGGGCAACAGAGTGAGACTCTGTCTCAAAAAAAAAAAAAAAAAAAGAATCAGTTGCTTAACTGTGTAGGGACAGTTTCACTAAAATACTAGCAGACAGGCATTTGCTTTCTTTCAATAGGATCAAGGGTCTAAAGGACAGTGAGATTGTGTACATGTAAAGTAAACATGGAGTTCAATGAGCTTTGATGGCCTCTTCTGTCTTAATAAAACTAAAAGACGCAGACAGACACTTCAGCCTCCACTTTGTTGACAGATTTGCCCGGGGAGATTTTTGCTTTATTTCCAAATGTTCTGTGATATTTGAAAGTGTGCCATCCACAGTGAACCCTCACCTCTCTCAACCCACATTACCTGAGGACTTACACTTTCTTACGTGTCTGTCTTGTACTAGTTTCCTATTTCTGCTATAACAAATTACTGCATGTTTAGTGGCTTAAAACAACGTAATTTATTATATTACAGTTCTGGAGCTCCGAAGTCTAAAACCAGTCCTGTAGGGCTAAAGTTCAAGGTGTCAGCAAGGCTGGCTCCTGGATATTCCAGGGAGGAATCTGTTTCCTTGCCTTTTCCTCTTTCTAGAGGCTGCCTGTATTCCTGGGCTTGTGGCCCCTTCCTGATCTTGCTGAACTCTGTTTTAGTTGTCACATCTCCTTTGATTTCTCTGGCGCTCCTGCTTCCCTCTTTCTCTTATAAAGACCCTTGTGATTACATTGGGCCCATTGAGACAGTTCAGGATAATATCTTCATCTCAAGATCTTTAACTCAATCACATCTACAAAATCCATTTGCCATGTCAGGTAACTTATTATCAGGCCCTGGGGATTAGGTTGTGGACATTTTGGGACGGGGGAATTATTATATATTTTCTAGCCCCCTTCCCTTTTTTTCTGTCTACTCAAGCTGACCAGTGCAGTTAATATCTGCCCCACCCCCAACTGGGCCCTATTCTAAATGTTTTATGTGTATTAACCCATTTAATCTTCACAACCAGCCTGCGATTCTGTTACTATAGGTAAGGAAACTGAGACAGGAAGTGTTACATGACTTGCCTAGGGTTGCTAATTTTGTAGTCAAGCCTAGAGCTTACAGCTCTGAACCTGCATTCTTATTCAAAGATCACGCAGATTTTGCCTCTGCCCTTGAAGACTTTTTATTGTCCTTATTTTTAATTATAAAAGTAACAGAATGTATGTGGTTAAAAATAATTCAAATAAAATCATTCTCCTTTTCCTCCACTTTATCTCCACCCAGATCCCCCTCCCTAGGACCCTTGGCCAGAAACAACCCTTTTAACCATTGCAGATTTAGTGCTTCCAGTGGTCACTGCTGTACTCTGTATAATACTTATACTTTAATTTTTAAATTAACATAGTGAGTTGTAGGTAGTTGTTCAGATAATGTAAAATATACTTTTATTCATGCTTCTAAAATTATTAAAGTGAAAAACCCAAATTTAAAAATTCTCATAAAGGACTTGAAGGCACTAGAGAATTCATGTGTAAACGCTCATAGATCAATGTTCCTTAACTGAAAGACATGGGCATTGAGCAGAGAGCAGACACTGTAGAGCCAGGCCTGGATGTTAGCTTTCACTCTGCTGTTTCTCAGTATGTGCCCTTGGAAAAGTCACTTATCCTTTCTATCAGCTTCTGTAAAATGGGATACCAATGCTCACTTCATCTATTTGTCAGTATTAAATTAACTAACCTGTAAATTTGAGCATGTGTTAGCAGTTCAATAAATGCTAGTTTCTCCAAGACATTTTGGAAAAAAGGGCACATACATCCTAACAATGAATGAAAACACGTAAAAGAGTTCAGCCCCATGGATAAAAAAAAATTTTTAAAAACATGCAAAAAAGAAGCTATAAACAGATTCTAGAAATGGTCATAATTTATAAGGGCATGGTCCTGATGTAATAGTTTTTCATTTGATCAACAAAAATTCTGAAGGCTCTGTATGTGTCAGGCACTACACTAGGCCTAGATAGAAATATACCAGTGCATGTGACATGCCCCTGCCTTCAAGGGGCTTAGCCTACTTGTTGGCATATAGCAGAAGTTCAACAAATACTTAATTTTAAAAAAGGCTTAATTCTGACAGCTATAAATGAAATGAGTATTTATGTGTTGGGGTGGGGCAGATATTAACTGCACTGGACAGATAATAACTGCATTCCAATTGACTCAAGACTGACATTTGGAAAGTAATCGTTGTCAATATCACCTACCTCCACAGACCACCAGGTACATAAAAATATAAATGATTTCCTAACTTTTTGCAAAATGTGGTTCCCAGCACATAACCTTTTTTCTTGAAGAAACATGATTATATTGAAGGAAAACTACAGTTATGGGCTAATGCATTTCCTGACCGTTTGTGCTTTCAGGAACTTCCTGCAGTTAATTCCAGTTTCATTCGTGGATGCTCACATTGTATTTCTAACTTTTCCACCATGTTTGGGAGAATTTGTTTTGGATGCTGTTAACAACACTTGCCAACCCCAGACAGTGAATGACTGGCAAAAGGCATGTCTGATAAAGAAAATGTTGTTTCTGCTCTGCTCTCAGCATGTCTGACATGTTGGGGACCTGCTTTCTTTTGGGAAGCCGATAAGAATTCATTTGGGAGGGAGGAGTGCCTCCCAGTTTCAGGTCAAGAAAGGCTATCTGTTTGGCTAGCAGCAGAGCGAAGCTAAGCTTGGAAGGGAATGCTAATATGTCTCCAGAACTATCCACCTAAGCTGAATGATAAATGGGTATCAATGATTTAACATAAGAGAAGGTAGCAGTAGTTTCCTGGGCAAGAGACATCTATGATTGCCTGGAAACACAGCCCATCAGTGATTCAAGAGATGAGTTTGGTCTTGGGAACTGGTCTGCTATAAAATAATTGTATTGACATTAAGACACTTGGAAATCATATGTACCATCTTAACTGGTTTAGCCAACTCTGACAGTGTTATCTGCGATTGCTTTTTAATCCATGCAAAGAGAACTTGCTTTGACTATGCAGAGGACAGCCAGAGTGACTTGAAGGGCAGTAATATGTTCATCAAGTGAGTCAGTGAACTAACAGAGGTTTGATGGAGGAGAAATTTGACAAACAGGCTTTCCAAAAATTCAGGATTGCAGAGACTCACACAGAAAGCTACTAATGAGGCCGGGCGTGGTGGCTCACGCCTGTAATCCTAGCACTCTGGGAGGCCGAGGTGGGCGGATTGTTTGAGCTCAGGAGTTCAAGACCAGCCTGAGCAAGAGCGAGACCCCCGTCTCTACTAAAAATAGAAATCATATGGACAGCTAAAAATATATATAGAAAAATGAGCCGGGCATGGTGGCACATGCCTGTAGTCTCAGGTACTAGGGAGGCTGAGGCAGTAGGATTGCTTGAGCCCAGGAGTGTGAGGTTGCTGTGAGCTAGGCTGACGCCATGGCACTCTAGCCTGGGCAACAGAGTGAGACTCTGTCTCAAAAAAAAAAGAAAGCTATTAATGAGAGCAGCAGCAAGATAAGGACTTAACAAAGGCAGGATTTGTGCTTTGGGAAAAGGGCACAGTTGACTGGGACAAGGAAAAGGTCATACTAAATAAGGCGAAGGCTTGAGCTTTGGGGAGCATTTGGGGAGTTACTACAGTGTTGTATTGGAAAGTTTAGAGTTCAGAATTTTATGTATCTGAGATGTATATAAACAACATTTGAATTCATGTTTCTTAAATTAAGCACTCTGGGGTACCTCAAAAGCTGGCTAGAAAGGCATGTCCCAGTGCTCTTCATGTACTGAATAATGTAAACATAATCATATGAGAGAACATGGAAGAGGGAAGGAATGTGTGCATGTATGGGTATTTTTAATGAATCCCCATGTAGAAGATAGTTATATCTAATTTTGAAAACCTGGTTTGATTGTTAAAAATCATGGACCATTACAAACACTTTCTATTTATTCCACTTGTTCTTACTTCATCTCTTAATAAAATCTCACCAGGTGTGATGGAACAAATAGTTGCTTTTGAGAAGAGGCCAATGAGTTGGTATCTGACCTGTGTTAAATATCAAGTTAACATAAATTCATATAAAACCCCAAAGTAAAGATACTATTATCAGTGCCTGCTTCAGTCATAAGGGGAAAGTGAAGTCATTTACTGTCACTGGTGCATTTGCCATGGGTCAGCTACAGGACTAGTACTTTATGTTCCACCGGAGTAGATGGAATTACCATCTGATGTGACTTGAGGGGACCAGGAAGACTCCCTACCCCCATGCAGCCTGAGAATATTTGTCACTTGTCCTGAAATCCTATCAATTAGAGCATTATTTGGGTTGGCTTCACAGTTTACAAAATACTTTTCTACAGATTAACTGTCATGGAAGCAGAGTTGCCTTTCTATTCAGAAAAGGATGAACAGTTACCCCACAGGGGGGCTATTTTCCTTCAAATGGAAGGTAAAATGAATTTAGGGCGGTGATGTTCATGTCCCACCAGTATCTATCAGCCAGAATTAACCAAATCAGATTGAGCCCCTCCTAAAACTAGTTAAGATTTTCTGAGATGAAATTAATCTGATTAGATTAGTTTTGTATAAAAAGGAAGTGAGAAAAGGAAGGAGAAGTAACTTTGACTCTTCTAGAGGAGAGCAGGCACAAACCAAGCCAAGAAAAGCAAGTGCGAGAATTCCAGAGGCAGAAGTCACTTCTGGGCGGCTGATGTAAAAGCTCCAGCGCTTTGAGACCTGCGTGCAGGCGTCCTCTGGGAACACACTGTCCTGGATACCTCTGTAGTTTACAAGAATCTACTAGTTTATAAGGTAATTTCTTGACTGTCTGCATGAGCCAGAGAGATACTGTCCTTTTCACATGGACAACATACTGTTGGGAAGAAGAAGGGATGGGGGTCTGCGGGGACAAAATCTGACTTTGGCAAAGCAGGGTGTCTGGAACTTGGCTTGCCACATTGGCAAGTTTTCTTTAGTCTACGTCCATTATGCTGTTTGCAGAGAGGCCCAGAGGTTTTAGGGGGCAGGCAACACCACCTCTCACCCCAGAGCTGCTCTTCCCCCAGAGCCTCACAGGGCCAAGATGGGATGCCTGTATCCTTCACAACCCAGGTCAAGGCTGCATGGCTACTCCCTGTGCATTGCCTGTGAAAATAGAAAATTTACCTCTCAGCTGGAGTGAACAGAACTCTACTGACCTTCTCATATGCAGAGAAGTTATAACTCCCTCCCAAAAATGTGAGAGGAAAATTGCAGTTTAAGTAGTTTAATTAGGAATACTGTGAACTTGTGTTTTGCATATATAAACTTTATCATATGCTGGGCATTTGTACATACATGCCCAGTATGGGATTGTATCAACAAAATTATGTATACTGTAATTTATGGGCATTGAAAAGATTTTGAAGGATGATTTTGTTTACATTTTTTAAAAATATTCTTTATGGGTAGAGTTTAGAATCTAACTCTAGTAAGATGTGATGATACTAAGTGTTAAGTTTATCTACACTTTCCTCTTTCCTTGCTTTTCTTTTTTTTTTCTTTAACATCGGACAGGTAATGTGCCAACATTGTAACAAGGACTGAGGGAGGTACATCTCCCACAAAACGGTGAAAACCCAATTGTCACGCTTAGAACTACAAAAGAATCACATCTACACTTTTGTATGTGTCATGTGTTTGCTTCATGTCAGCCCGTTGTGTTTTATTTTGTTTTGTTTTGTTTTTGAGACAGGGTCTCACTCAGTCGACCAGGCTGGAGAGCAGTGGCATCATAGCTCACTGCAGCTGCAAACTCCTGGCCTCAAGCAATCCTCCCACCTTGGCCTCCTAAAGTGCAAGGATTACAGTTGTAAGCCACCGTGCCGGGCAATATCAATCTTTTTTGTTTAGCCTGGCAGTTTGTTCAGATCAGAGTTAATCTTACTGCTTAAAATTATGTCCCATAATTCCATTTTGTAATCTCTAATTATGCCTTAATTGAATTGAAATAGACAAAGCTCAAAATGGCTGCTCTAAAAAGAAGCCTTCTTGGTTTTTCTTAAGGCATGTTAACCTATCAGGCACCTATATTCCTTGTGACTCTGGAAAACCTGCCTGCATGGAACACTCAGCCAAACCCCAAAGGGCATTGATCTGTGACCTCCTTCCTGAGCTGGGGCTCCTACTTCCACTTGATTCCTGCATGTGCCCCAGACACCTCACACTAATCCTCTAAAATAAGAATTTACCCTTTCTCCTGCTGTGCTCTCTGTTACCATTTGCCATTTGACTGATGAGATAATGCACAGTGCCTGGCACAGAGTAGGTGCTTTAAAATGGTAGCTAATACTATTTCTACTGTATCTTTGTCATCGTCATCAGCCCTGGCTCTTCACTCTACCTCTGACCCTCCCGAAATTCAAGTGATTCTACCCCAGATCCATCTGTCTCTCCAAGATCCTCCTCTGCATTTCCATTGTCACCTCTTGGATTCTGGCCTCATTTCTTGCCTAGACAGGTATCCTCCCTGGCCTTCTCCCCATTAGTCTTTCCTCCTTACCATCCCTATTCTGTCTTGGAGACACTATTCTCTTTTGAGATCATCCTTTCTGCGTGGACAGCCTGTCCATCTTCATCTGGGAAACTCCCACACCTTAGCAAGACCCAGTTCAAACTTAACTGCCTGAATGAATCCATTCTTGATTTCACCAGCCTAAGGCATGTTGTCCATTTTCTAACGTGCCCACAAAGCCCAGCACTCTCAGAACCCCACTGGCACCCTTGTTTATACCACATCCCAGTGCCTGCTCTCCCAATCTCTCCCCTAAACTTTCCTCCCCTAAGAAAAAACCCCACAATGGTGGCTTTTTTTTTCCAGCTCCCGGAATTTGGGAGGCTCCTTATCACGCTAAATTTTCCTATGAAAGGCTTTTCGCCTTATTCAGGTTCTCCACTTTCTACCCCAACCCAGTTAATTTCTTCTAATCCTTCAGTTCTTTATTCAGTCACCTGTCCTATTACCTACTTGTCCTATTACACACTGAGGTACCAGGCACTGTTTTTTTCTTTTGCAATTTTTTTTTTTTTTTGAGGCAGAGTCTAGCTCTGTTGCCTGGGCTAGAGTGCCGTGGCGTCAGCTTAGCTCACAGCAACCTCAAACTCTTGGGCTCAAGCCATCCTCCGGCCTCAGCCTCCCCAGCAGCTGGGGCTACAGGTATGTGCCACCACATCCAGCTAATATTTTATATTTTTAGTTGCCCGGCTAATTTCTCTCTACTTTTAGTAGAGAGTGGGTCTCGCTCTTGCTGAGGCTGGTCTCAAACTCCTGACCTCAAGCGATCCTCCCCCTTGGCCTCCTAGAGTGCTAGAATTACAGGCGTGAGCCACCAAGCCTGGCCCTTATGCAATTTTCTCGCAGCTGTAGTGATACATTTATTTATGAAATAGATTAATGTTTGTGTTCCCAGAAGGCTGTACTGCATATATTTTTATGAGTGGAGGGTCAGAGGCTGTGTATTCCCAGAACCTAGCACGATGCCTGGGCATTTGTTGAATAAATGAATACATAAATGTCTTCATTTGGTAAGCTCCATGACCAAGCACAGTGTATGACAGAACATCTTAGAATCCCTCTGTAAATATCTGTTGAAGAAATGAATGATAGCCCCATTAATAACCGCGTGGACGTATATAACTCACCCAAGTTCTTTGACTTTTGGGCTTTGGGAACCAGCCTATTGGTAGCATGTGATGCCTGTGGCTAAGAACATGTGTTTTATTTATTTATTTATTTTTAATTTTCTCAACCTCAGAAAACACTGTTTGGATCTGCCAGTGGTCCCAGAGGAAGAGAGCAGACACAGTAAACAAAGTATTAGGTTGAATACAGAAGTAAAGTATTGAGGGAAGCCGGAAATTAACCGTTTGTTAGTACCTCAGATAACTTTCCCTGCCTTCAGCTTGTGAGGAAATTTGTGTTCCCAGTGGAGTGCTTGGTTAAAAACTTCCCACGGAAAGAGATACGTTGATGGTGGGGAGGTTGGAGATAGTGGGGCGAAAACTATTCCCTGGCTTCTAAAATCCCATATAAAAAGTACCATTTTGCTTTCACACACACTATTTTTATAGATCTTCCATGGAAATGTCTGTAAATGTCTCAGATACTGGCATTTGCTCATTGCACCCATCAAAGAATAATTATATATGTCGCTTTCTTTATCCTAAATGGGGATTTTGTGGATGAGTGAAGAGAAAAAGGAATGCTTTCCACCATCCACTTTTTAGCTAAAGTAAGCCTTTGAAACTCTTCCCGCTTTTGCTGAAGAGCGGCTCAGACCTACAAGCAGGTTTGGCCCGCGTCTCCTTCAGGGGTGGGGCCCCCGGCGGCGGCCGCAGCGGGTTACTTTTTCTTCGGAAGGAACCGAGCTGGGAAGGACCGGTACAGGCGACGAGCGGCGCCAGCGAGCGAGGCAGGAGGGGCCGTGAAGAGCAGCGGGCACTCTCGGGGCGGGGACCAGCGCAGGCGCGCGTCCCCTCCGGCCGGGCCAGGAGTGGTGGTCGCGCGGCGGGAACAAAGCCCCGCAGGGGCCGTGGAATGAGCGCCTCTGATCCGACAGGCAAGCGCTGGTGTCCCGCGCGGACCGCCCGAAAGAGCGTGACGCCAGCGTTTGTCGGACGTAGGGCGTGCGGGCTCAGCAACGATAACCACGGAACCGGAGCTCCAGCAGCCGCCGCTGGAGCCTAGCCGCGCGATGCCCGCGCAAGCCGCCGCCGGCCGCACCGGGGCCTCTGCGCCTGCGCGCCCGCAGGAAGCCCCGCCCCCTCGGGGCTCCCGGCGCGCGGGGCCGCGCCTCCTCATGGCCGCCGCCGCAGTGTGTGGTATTTAGCGGGAGCGCGCGGCGGGCTCGAGGACGCGCGAAACGGCGGCGGCGGCCAGGGGGGGAGCCGGGCAGCCGTTGCGGGGCGCGCTCTCGACCGGCGGCGGCGGCGGCCCAGGGTGTCCCGTCGGTCTCGGTGCGGAGAAGAGGCCGTGGCACTGCCCACGGTGGCGGCGGTTGGCCACGGGGCGCGTTTGAGCCAGGACCGGGGTCCGAGGCGAGCTCTCCGCCCACAGGTAAGGGGGGCCCGGTCTGGAGGGAGGAGCGGCGGTGAGGGCGCTCCGAGAGGAGGGCGCCGGCCCCGGTAATGGCGGCTGGCGGGAGTGCGGCCGGCCGGGTCGCGCCGCCCGGGCCGGGCGCGGGCAGCCCCGGCGCGGCGGCTCCTTTGTCTCGGCCGGAGCCCCGCCGCCGGCCGAGCGCCGCCCCCGCCCTCCCTTGCCGCCGCCGCCGCGAGCTGGCGCGCCCCTGCCCCTGGCGCTCCGGGCCGGCGGGGGGCGTCGGGCGTCGGGCGTCGGGGGCCGGCCCCGCACCACCGGGCCGGGGGCGGGGGAAGGGGTCAGCGGCGGTCGGCGCCGCGCACCCGGGAGGCGGGCCTGGCCGGGGGAGGCGCCCGGCGCGCTCCGCGCCCTCGTGCCGGCCTTTGTTGTGGAGGGTCCCGGGGTGTGCGGCCAACATGGCGGAGGTCAGCTGAGTGCGGGCCGCGGCCGGCCCTGCCCCCGCTCCGCGCTCGCCCCGCGCCGCGCCGGCCGCGCAGTCCTTGGCCTGCGCTCCGGGCCGACCCCAGCGGGAGCCGCCCACGACGGTGCTGCGTTCCCCTCATCCTCCGGCCTGCGGCTTCATTGTGCGGTGGGAAGAATGCAGCCGCCTCCCTTGTTTATGTCGTTAGCGAGGAGCGTGCACGAACGGCTTGCCGGGGAAGCTCCAGCTTTCTGTTATAAACCTTGCATTTCCGAGACTACATTTGCTAGGTAGTTTGGGGTTCTTTCTGGAATGTGGATAATCTGGTCTACAGCGATGCATAGGTTTTTCTTTGCCGCCTGTCTGTTCCTGGAGAGATGAAGAATTTGTTTGCTCTGACATTCAGAAAAGTCCAGTTTGTGTGTTCGGACAAGCAGATTGTGTGTAGCTGTTTTGTCAGTCATAGAAGCTGCGGACATGGATGTAGGACAGCGATCTGGCTGCCTGTTCCTAGCAGTTGAACATTTACCTTTTCTTGATAAGCGGCTGTCAAGGGTAAATTGTTAATTCTTTTAAGCAGGTGAATGTTTATAGAGTATGTGCTCTGAAGTGAGACTGTCCCCTTTGGGTCAAATCCTTCCCCACTAGTTTGTAACCTTGGACAAGACACTTAACCTCTCTGTGCTTCATTTTCCTTATCTGCAAAATGGGTGTAATGACAGTACCTACCTCAAGCACTGTTGAGAGAATTGATGAGATGATTATAGTTGAAGAGCTTAGAGCAGTGACAGCCCGTAGTAAGTGCTTAATAAATTCATGCTGCTAAAGCTGTTGTTTAATCACTAAACTTCACGGTGTTATTTTGGCTTGATGGATATGCTGGAAGTTCATAGGCCAGAATTTGTGAACTCAACGTTATAAATCTTTAGTGCTGGAGTTTTCCTTTTAGTGCATTTTGTTGTTAAAAAGGAAAACGGTTTATATGATAAATTGACAGGCTCTTTGAGGTGATGGCATTTTGGAAATTTCTGTAATAGGGGATTTGAATGGATAGATCTTAATGTGTTCTGGAATTTAAAAAACCAAATTGGTTAAAATGACGTCATCTTTTAGTCAGTTTAGATTTATGGATCAGTTCACTTTCTTTTTTCTTATTTATTTCTTAGAGACAGGGTCTCACTGTCACCCACACTAGAATGCAGTAGCCCAATCATAGCTCACTGTAACCTGGAACTACTGGGCTTAAGCGATCCTCCTGTGTCAGCCTCCCAAGCAGCTGGGACTACAGGCATGGCACCACTATCCCTGGCTAGTTTTTCTGTTTTTTGTACAGTGTCCCCACGCTGGTCTCAACGTGCTGGCTTCAAGTCATTCTCCTGCCTCAACCTCCCAAACTGCTGGGATTAAAGGCATGAGCAACTGGGCTCTGGCGATCAGTTCACTTTCAAGGACTTGAGTTAACTAACTGGGAAAGGGGAGGACAGTGAATACCTTTAATTGAGTGTTAGGTATCTATGGTGTCACCATCTCTTTTAGAATTAGTGAAGAGCAAAGTGTAGTGTGGTAGCAAAAGTAGTGATCTGGTGATTTTATCTGGGAGATACTGGCTCTGTTAGGAGAACTTTGTGACTGGTAGAATTTGAGACAAAAATTGGTTGTGTAATTTTTCATTTTGGAAATTAAATAAAGATACAGATATTTGTAATCTGGAATGGTTAGTTGTAATTCTATCCAGAATTTTTCCCTTACATTTGCTTTGCCAAACAGTTCTTTATGTTATAGAATTGGTTTAAGTGACTCCTTTTGGCATCTTCCCAGCATAATTTATTAACATTTAACATTTTAAACTGAAATATAGTTTAATTAATAGATATGGAACTATTAACTTTTCAGAATAAGTATTCCACAAAGTACAAATTCTGAAACAAATGTAATTCAGTTTACATCTTTATATCTGTTTCCCCTAAACTTTGAGAAATGCTTACAAAATTGTAGTATTTTTAATATCTGTAATTGAAAGAATATTATATTTAGGTTAGAATTAATCAGAGTTACAAAGGAATTATCTAGCTATGTCGATGACAATATGAAGAATAGGATTTTATTTTCAGTGAGTATGGTGTTTTGAAAACAGTTCTTAACAAAATGAGGGTAATAGTAAATTTAGTAACTTTAGATTTAGTGACGTCACAAAGTCTTAGGTGACAGCTTAATTGTATTTCAAAGCAGTTGATTTACACAGTTTTAAAGATTGGAGTTGCTTTGCTTAAAGAGATCTATTATAGACTTTTATGGAATTTCTGTATTCACCTTGTAAAAATGTTGTAAATTCTGGATATTTTTGGTACAGACTTCACTTTCAACAAAATATATATGAAAACCTCAGGACTCCCTTCTCCGTCCCCTGCCCCCCACAAAAAAGGAATGAAATTTTTCTCTTTACAGTATGTATCTTTAATGGTAATGCACTTTAAATGATTTGGCTTCCATGGCTATAGTACTAGAACATCTACTGCAGAAGAGCAGGAATTGTGGGGTGGTTTTTTTTTCTTTTTTTGAGAGTCTTGCTCTGTCCAGGGCTCACTACAACCTCAAATGCCTGGGACTCAGTCAGTGATCCTTCTGTCTCAGCCTCCTGAGTAGCTGGAACTACAGGCATGTACCATATACCTGGCTAATTTTTTATTTTTTTGTAGAGACAGGGTCTTGCTATGTTGCTCAGGCTGGTCTCAAACTCCTGGCCTCAAGTGATACTCCTGCCTCACCCTCCCAAGGTGCTAGGATTACAGGCGTGAACCACTGTGCCCAGCCTGTGTGTGTGTGTGTGTGGGGGGGGTGTTTATACCTATATCCTCAATATCTAGTGCTCAGTACATATTTGTTAACTCACCTACTACTATCTGTATGCTAGTGAAACTCGCATATGTTCTCTTAGCAGATTTTTTTAATAGACTTAACTTTTTAGAAGCAACTGTAGGTTCACAGCAAAATTGAGTGGAAGGTAGAGATTTCTCTTATCACCCTTGCCCCTACACGTGCATAACCTTCCACATTATCAACATCCCCCACCAAAGTGGTACATTTGTTACAATTGATGAACATACACGTTGACACATCATTATCACCCAATGTCCATAGTTTATTTTGTTTATTCTTGGTGTTGGACATTTTATGGGTTTGGACAAAAGTATAATGATGTATATGAAAACATGGATGAGTAGTTCATTGCCCTAAAAATCCTCTGTACTCCATGTATTCATCCCGTCACCCCCCAACCATGGATCTTTTTACTATCTTGATAGTTTTGCTTTTTCAGATGTCATATATGTAGTTGGACTCATACAGTTATGTAGCCTTGTAGCCTTTTCAGATTGGCTTCTTTAACCTAGTAATATGCATTTAAGTTTCTTGCATGTCTTTTCGTGGCTTTATCTCATTTCTTTTTAGTGCTGAATAATATTCTGTTGTCTAGATACACCGTAGTTGGTTTATCCATTCACGTGCTGAAGGACGTCTTGGTTGCTTTCAAGTTTTGGTAATTGTAAATAAAGCTGCTTGAACATCCATGTGCAGATTTTTGTGTGGACATAAGTTTTTAGCTCCTTTAGGTAAATACCAAGGAGTGTGATTGCTAGATCATATGGTAAGAGTGTGTTTAGTTTTGTAAGAGTCTGCCAGGCTGTCTTTCAAAGTGGCTGTACCATTTTGTATTCCCACCAGCAACAAATGAGAGTTCCTGTTGCTCTACACCCTTGCCAGAATTTGCTGTTGTCAGTGTTCCGGATTTTGAGTATTCTTAATAGGCATGTAATAGTATCTTATTTTTAAGTTGTATTTCCCTGATGACATACGATGTGTAGCAGTTTTTCATATGCTACTTGCCATTTGTATGTGTATCTTTGGTGAGGAGTCTGTTAAGGTCTTTGGCTCATTTTTTAAGTCAGGTTGGTGTTTTTCTTGAGTTTTAAAAGTTCTTTGTATAACAGTTCTTTATCAGATATGTCTGTTGCAAATATTTTTTTTTTTCTACTGCCTAGCTATCTTGAAGCTGGCATTGCTTTTCTCTCTTCAACATTTTAATTTTTGAGATGGAATCTGAGCCTGGGCTAGAGTGCAGTGGCGTCATCATAGCTCACTGTAACCTCCAACCCCTGGGCTTAAGCAATCCGACTGGCTCAATCTCTCTGGTAGCTGGGATTATAGGCAGGCAACACTATGCCTGGCTGATTTTTAAATTTTTGTAGAGATGGAGTCTTGCTATGGTTGCTCAGGCTGGTCTTGAACTCTTGGCCTCAAGTGGTTCTTGTACTTTGCCCTCCCAAGGTGCCAGGATTATAGGTATGAGCCACTGCGCCTGGCCTAAGTGAGCTTTCTAATAGGTGAACCTGACCTAAAAACCCTTCAGTATAAAGACCTAAGTTCCTTGATGTGTTTAGTAAGTACAGAGCCCCTCCTGAGCTGGCCCCTCTTGTTAAAACCCTGCCATTTTGGGCAGCGTACTTGCAAGTCCCTTTCTTCCTGTTAAGCTCTGTTATCTCAGCCTAGATAGGTGTCTGAGAAGCTCTTTCTAAACTCCCCACATTGAATTGGGTGTCATCTCTGTGTTTCCCCAAAGCACTCTGCTTGGCCCTGCTGTAACATGTATCCTCCTGAATTGTAATTTTTCTTGACTTCTTTGCCTCCCCAAGTAGACTGTAATGTCTATGAGAACTTGGTCTTGGTCACCACTGTTTGTCTAGAGTTTAGCCCTTTCTGGCACTAGTATCTTTATACTCTCCTTTTCCAACCTTATCTCTAGCATTTCTTTGCCCTATCTGGTCAAACTGTATTTTTTTGTTCCTTGAACACTGTACTTCAATATCTCCATGCTTTTGATTGTATTTAATCTCTGAAATGTTTGTGCAACTTAAACATCTCTGCACCTTTGTTCATGATTGTATTTAATCTCTGAAATATTTGTCTGTGCTACTTTGGGTAGATTACTTAACCTGTCTAAGCCTTAGTTTCTATTAGCACGTGAACAGCTATTAAGTATATTGCTGCCTCCCTCTTACCCCACCCACCATGCCCTAATGCTAGAGTGGCAGTATAATTGAGTGGTTAAGAGGACAGGCCCTTAAGAGTCAGACCTGGATGTCTCTTGACTCTATCACTCATTAGTTGTGTTTGTGACCTTAAGATCCAGGAGGACAGGGATACTGCCTACTTTTGCATCCAAAAGCACATTGCCTAATACTTAGAAAGTGCTTAAATAATTTAAAAAATTAGTTGTTGAATGAGTTACTTCTCTAAATACTACCATTTATGTTCTAGTGAGGAAAGAAATAAACAGAAGTGCAAACTGATATGTACTATAAAGGAATCAAAAATGCTGAAGTAGAGAATGGGGGTAGGAGGGAGACCTGCTGTCTGAGGTGGAGGTAAAAGGCTAAGGAGCTAGCCTTTTGAAGGGTGGGAGTGCTGCTCTGGAAGGAGCAGCCAGGTGTAAAGACCTGGAGGCAGGCTAGAACTTGGACTCCAGCTGAGAGGAGAGAGTGTTGCTGAAGCAAATGGATGAGGGGGATGTAAGGTGTTTGGATGGTTGGCTCCAGAGAAAGAAAGACTGAGCAGAGTGGAAAGGGGCAAGCAATGAGGCTTTATTTGAGCGCTCCCAGGCGAGGGTAACGGGTCCCAAGAGAGGGGCCCGGGCGAGGTTCACGGGTCCCTGGAGAGAGGGGCCGGAGAAGTCGTGCTGCCCCGAAGTTTTGTGTGGACTTATATATGTTTTAGAGCTGGGGCATGGGGGTTTTGGCGCGAAGAGTTAGGAATTTTCCGTTATGGTTTTAGGGTGGGTATTGAGAACTAGGAGGGGCTGGTGGTATGTATGGATTCCAGGAACCGAGACCCTTATCAGGGTAACCATCCAGGTGTGGCTATTCTTTAACTTAGCTGGGCCTTGCAGGCATTGTTTTTGGCAGGTCTTGTGGACTTCTTCTTTTTCATTAGGGAGGGGAGGGGTGCCCGCCACCAGCCTTACAGGGGAGAGATAGGCAAGGATCAGATCCCTCAGAGTCAAAGCAAGGAATGTTAATTTTAAGAGTACTAGGAAACTACCAAAAGGTTTTAATTAAAGGGGTAATGTAAAATACACTAACTTAAGATTGCTTTAGCTTTTTGGAGACTGGTTAGAAGGCCATTTCTTTAATTAGGCAATACTTGATTATGAACTGGACCTGGATTAAGGTGGTGGGAGTGAAGATGAAAAATGAATGGATTTGAGATATGTTTTGGACACAGAATGAACAGGCCTTGCTGATGATTAGATATGAGAGGTGAGGGAAGTAAGGAATTAGGTTTCTGGCTTGAGCAACTGTGTGGATCATGGTGCCATTTACCAAGATGGAAAAGACTGGAAGGGGCAATGAGAGAGATTAGTGGTAAAATTCAGCGTTCTGCTGTGTTGGACTTGAGATGTCTGTGAGATACCTGAAATGATCTGGTGAGGTAAGAAGGAAAATCCAGGGGGTGTGGTGTTGCAGAAGCCAGGTGGGAGACACTAGAGCATGTTTGGGTGCTAGAGGGACCAAGAGAAAGAGGGAGAGATTGATGCAAGAAAGAGGCGTTAAGGAGTATGAAGTCTGAGAAAGTGAGAGGACAGTGCAGGGTCACTTCTAGGCTTGCCGGTAGGAAGATAAGGTAGTTTGTATTGGTGGCTCCTGCTGTCTTTTCTAAAGAATGCATAGGTGGAGCCATCAGTAGAGAGTATTTAGTCAGTGAATACTATACTGTGACAGGTCAGGGGTGTAGTGGAGAAAGGTTGAGGAACTGAGCAGAGGGAAAGAGGAAAGATGCTGTCAAGTGTTAGCTGATAACACCTGATTGCTGTTGTTAGAGGAGATTCTAGGAGAATTCCTAGAACAATGTGATTTTTTCCTAAATGTAAAATAAACTATTTTATGTGCATTTAGTATAAATACATGCAGAAAAGTGCTCAAATCATGTTGTATTTTTATTAATACAAAGGGAGCACACTATTGTAACCAGCTATTGGATCAAGAAATGCAACATTACCAGACAAGAGGCCCCTATTTTTCTTTCCCCATCTAATTACTGCCCCCTCCCCCAAAACACCTCTTGACTTTTAACACTATAGATTGATTCTGCCTGATTTTGAGTTTTACATGAATGGAACAATACAGTATTTCCTCATTTCTGTTTGACTTCTTTCACTCAACGTTGTGAGATTCAGAGGTATCACTTAGTTTGTCCCTGACAAAGTTACCAGCTGAGTATCCATGTTTCCCAGTACTTCTATATAGATTTTTTTTCTTAACTTTTCAGGAACTCTAAGCCTAATGATATAGACAAGTTATGACCAGAATAAATACAGGCAAAGACCTTTTGTTATGTTCAATCATGTTGAACTTATTTGTGGTTTTTGTTTCTTTTTTTTTTTTTTTTAAGGTAGTCAAATTTAGCAGTGGGGGGTTGTATACTAACTTTAGTGACACTGATGTTAATAAATTCTGATAACCCACTACCATTGGACCCAGCAGTTTACTTTCTTTTGAACAGGGAACATACGGAAGAAACTAGGAAGAGAAAAACCTTTGAAGAACTGAACTAATTATTTTATAAAAGCAGATCTTGCCAGTGAGAAATATTTTCATAAAAATTTAGAAGAATTTAATGCCAGTCTTGAGTTTTATAGAAAGTATTATACTGTACTTGTTATAATTACTTCTTGTTACGTTGACAGGCATAGCTAATGATGTTGATATAGTGAAATACAGTGAATGTAAGTGTACACTAGCTTCTCTGCAAAGACTCTTCCTTGGAAAGATTACTTTAATAATTGGTTTAACTAAATGAAGTAATCTGATTATTAAAAACTTCTTGATAATTTCCCTCTTTTTTTTTTTTTTTTTTGAGACAGGGTCTCTCTCTGCCCAGGCTGGAATGCAGTGGTATGATTATAGCTCACTGCAGCCTCCAACTCTTGGGCGCAAGGGATCCTCCCACGTCAGCCTCCCGAGTAGCTGGGACTACAGGTGTACAACATCATGCATTTTATTACTATTATTATTTTTAAAGGTAGTACGATATTCTGTTGTATAGATTATAATTTAACTCTCTTAAGATAGGGATCTTTTCATTTTATTTGCTATTACAAACATGACTGCTATACACATCTATATACATAAACATATACTTTTGCCAACATGTGTGAATTAGAGGATAGATTCTTGAAAGAAAAACTGCTGGTTCAGAGTATACATACTTTAAGTTTTGATAGAAACTGCCAAATTGTATGAGAGGCTTTCACAGTGGACATTCCCAAATGTGTAGGAGAGTCAGTTTCTTTGCCAATACTTGGAATCAAATCTTTGAAAACAAACTTATATGTCATTTCCTTACTAAAGCATGCATGCTGACATTTCTCATACCATATTTTTGAACTTTTTCCCTTTTTTCTGAAGAGTTTTATATCCACATGTAGTTCAGAATCAAACAGTTCTACAAGGTTTGTTTAAAAACAAAACAAAACTCCCTGCCCATACTCCTCTCCAGATGCCTCTCTTTTCCAGAGGCAACTACTTTCACCTCTTTTAGCTGATTATTTTTGCATTTACCTTTTTCTCTAAATAATACGCTTCTATTGTTACTTTTAGATTTCAGTTTTTGGCTTCCTTTATTGAAATTCTGGTAAAAACTTAACTCTTCTTCCTGCCCCATGGCATGTGCCTACCTTACTCATTCCTACACTCTCCTAATTTAGTAACATTGTAATATTGTGTTTGCATTATTATGACTATAAAGGTTATTCACAATTTGAGCCATATGCTTGGATTACTTTTTCCTGCATCATTTAATTTGTATTCCTTGTAGCTAATGCCTTTTTTTTTTTGGCTTTGTTTTCTATGTGCTTATTGCTAATGTTACCCCACCTTCTTTGCCACTTGTCTAAAAGTTCAATCAAGTTGCTTGGATGCCTTAAGTTGCCTTCTTCCTCTAGTGTAAAGTTGTCATTATCCTTAGTATTGCCTTTACCTTCCTCCTGGATTTAGTTTTTTGTTTATTGTAATTCCTGTTCTGTTCTTTCTTGGTTCGTTCCCTTGTATTTGAAGAGCTTGTCCCACCAGGAGCTTCCTGAGAACATATCCAGGGGAGATAATGTTTTGAAATCTTGCATCATTATTGTGCCCTCAGTACTTTTAGGATAATTTGGTTGGGTATAGAATTCTTGGATATAATCATTTTCTTTGAGAATTTTAAAAGCATTGCTCTGTTGCTTTCTAACTTTGGATGTTGCTGCTCAAAGTCCAAAGCTCTTTTGCTTTCTAATTTATTCATCTAACATATTGAGCCTGTACTATGTGTCAGGCATTGTTTTTTTTAAGCATTTGGGATACTTCATTGAGCTAGACAAAAATCCTATCTTTAAGTAGTAAGTGAATTTTGTAGCCTGTTAGAAGACACTACATTCTATGGGGAAAAAAGTAGAGATTGGGAGGACAGGAGGAAAGGGATGAGGAAGAGTAGTGGGCAAAGATTTCAGAGTACATAGTGGAAGAGTCATTGGGTAGGGTGCTAATTGCTATTTGAAATAGAGGGAACAGGGTGGGCCTCGTTGAGAAAATAACATTTCAGCAAAGATTTGAAGGTTAAGGAGTTAGCTATGTGGCTATGAGGGAGAAAAGTGTTTTAAGGTAGAGAACCACAGGAGTGACCTAGCATTGTCATGGAACAAGGAAATCAGTGCAATTGAGTGAGGGGGAAAGAAGTGGGAGATAAAGGCAAGGAGTAATGGGAACACATCAGCATATTGTGTAGGGTCGTGTGGGCTATTGTTAGGATTTTAGCTTTTACTCTAATCTGGATAGCCAGTGGAGGGTATAGAACAGAGATTTACATTATCTGATATTAAAAATTTTTTTTTTTTTTGAGACAGAGTCTCAGTCTGTGGCCTGGGCTAGAGTGCTGTGGCATCAGCCTAGCTACAGCAACCTCAAACTCCTGGGCTCCAGTGATCTTCCTGCCTCAGCCTCCTGAGTAGCTGGGACTACAGGCATGCACCACCATCCCTGGCTAATTTTTTCTATTTTTAGTAGAGACGGGGTCTCAACCTTGCTTAGGCTGGTCTCGAACTCCGGACCTCAAGTAATCCTCCTGCATTGGCCTCCCAGAGTGCTAGGATTACAGGCGTGAGCCACCACACCTGGCCTGTCTGATATAAAATTGAACTGCATCAATCTGGCTATTGTGTTTAGAAACATATTAAGGGATAAGGTTGGGAGACAAGGATGGAAACAGGGAGGATGGTTAGGAGGCTGTTACAATAATCCAGATGTGAGATAATGGTGGCTTGGACTAGATGGTAGTGGTAAAGGTGATGGAGAATGGTTGGATTCTGACTGTATTTTGAATGGAGGGACAGTAAGATATCCTAGCTATTTTAGATATATGGTGTGGAAGAGAAGAATCAAGGATGACTTTATGTCCTGCCTGGTCTAAAAAAAGAAGAAAGAGAAAAAATAAATATTTAAAAAAAGGATGACTTTAAGGCTTTTAACCTGAGTAACTGGAAGGATAGAGTTGTCATCAATTGAAAAGGGGAGGGTCGGGTATGGTGGCTCATGCCTGTAATCCTAGCACTCTGGGAGGCTGAGGCGAGAGGATCGTTTGAGATCAGGAGTTTGAGAGCAGCCTAAGCAAGAGCGAGACCCCATCTCTACAAATAAGAGAAAAAATTAGCTGGTCATGGTGGCATGGGCCTGTAGTCCCACATACTTGGGAGGCTGAGACCAGAGGATCGCTTGAAATTGAGATTGCAGTGAGCTATGATGATGCCACTGTACACTGTACTCTAGCCTGGGTAACAGCAAGACCCTGTCTCAAAATTTTTTTTTTTTTTTTTTTTGAAAAGGGAAAATCTCTGGGTAGATTGTCTTTGGAAGATGATAAGCAGTTCAGTTTTGGTCATCATCCCCCTGTAGCACCCCCTGTAGCACCCTGTAGAGATGGCTACATGGCAGATGGATGTGCAAATCTGGGGTTTAGGACAAATGTAAAGGTTGGTTCTTTCTTTCTTTTTTTTTTCTTCTCTTTCTTTTCTTTTCTTTCCTTCCCTCCTTCTTTCCTTCTTTCTTTTTCTTCCTTCCTTCCTCCCCTCCCCCTTCCTCCCTTCCTTTTTCCTTTTTCTTCCTCTTTTTTTCTCTTTCTTCCTTCCTTCCCTTCCTTTCTTCCTTTTCTTTCTTTTTTGAGACAGGGTCTTGTTCTGTTGCCTAGTTTAGAGTGCAGTGGCACGAGGGATCATAGCTCACCATAACCTTGAACTCCTGGCCTCCAGTGATCCTCCCACCTTGGCCTCCCAAAGTGCTGGGATTATGGAGAGTTTTTGTTGTTGTTATTGTTGTTGTTTTTAAACTTGGTGGGCATTTGGATGGATTTTAAAACTACGAGACTGATTGGGATCACCAAAGTCACCAGTGTAGACAAGTAAGTAACATAGTAGTGAGTGAGGGTGGGAGACAGGGATGGAAACAGGGCAGCTGGTTAGGGGGATATTGCAATAATCCATAGGCAAGTTCAATTTCAAGAGTTTAAGGAAAAGAGCAGGAATCAGAGGAAGCTGAGAAGGGGTGACTGACTGGTGAGATAGAAAAGCCAAGGTGTGCAAAGTCAGTGAACACAGTTTATTAAGTAGGAGCCAGTGACCTACCAACTCTGTCAGATGTTGCTGACAGTTCAAAACTTGCAAATTAAATATAAACAAAACTGCAAAACCATTGAAATTTAAATGACTAGCTTACTAGAATGTTGGATATTGTTTGCTAAATTCAACTCTAGAAACAGCACTTATGGAGTTGACTGTTACCATGAAGGTTCTTTTTGAGTTAAGCTTACTTAATTGCCTTGTCCTGTGGTCACCATATGATGTATTTTTTTTACTGACATACATAAGTGCTTACACAGATGCATCATTTGTGTTAGATCCACCTCAGCTTTTCTCTATAGCCTGCCATAATTTGAGTGCTGTAAGTACCAGCTTGGAGCCAATGTGACCATAAATGTGAATGGAACATTTAATTACATGGCTAACAGTAGATTCAGAATGTGCTAATACTGTTTTTTAGATTATTAAAAGCAGGAAGATGAAACATTAAATTCTTGTTGAGAAATGTGAACTCCTTGTGAATAGAATCTTAATTTGAGGAAAATGGAAAATGAGTGTAAGTTAATTCATGTGGTTTTTTTTTTTTTTTTTTAAAGAGAGTGTCTTGCTCTGTCGTCCGAGTGCGCTGGCACATTCATGGCTCATTACAGCCTATGTAGACAGATCATAACTGTTTCAGCTGAATATAATTTTATTTTACTTATTCATCACTATATAGATGAGGAATAATTTAGTTTTAATAAGGCTCCATTAGTTTTTTTAATTTAAATTTTTTAAATTTCTTTCCCGTAAATTCCATTACTTTTACTAGTAAAAAGCCATCAGTCAGAAAATATATTAGACTCTCTAAGGTGACTTTTTACCCAGTTTCTTTAATTTCTTCTGTCTTCCTAGCAGTATGCTCTTTTATGTTTAGCTTAACTAACCCTTTATAGGTTACTGCCGACTTTGATCGGCTGTAAGATTTATGTTCTGAGTATATGTATTTGTGTGTGTGTGTGTGCGCACGTGTGTGTATCTACCTACAGTCTTGTCAGGTGGAATGTGCAGTTGAGTGGGTTGTATGTTACAGGATAGAACTAGGTACAATGTATTTCCTAAGGCTTAAAGAAGCATAGTTTAATGCTAAGATGGAGTAAACAAGCAAGCTTGTATTGGAATTTTGTATCCTGAGAGAATATGAAACATAATTAAGGCAATAAACAGTCGTGTTCAAACGTGGACAAAAATAACTGTTTGGATGCTGTTTTTTGGACAGAGACTTGGTAATGTCACAATAGTGATTGATTGTGTTGTAATCATGACTGACATAGTTTAAATAATTTCAGGTGTGTTGCTAAGAAATTTTAACACTGTTTTAAAAATGTGGTAATGTGTGGTATGAAATAAAAAGCCCTTTGAAAAAGCCTATTTGACTTTCCACCTGGTTCTGTTGCTCTTAATTTCTCTGCACTTACAACTTCTTGATACTTTGCTTTGATTTCATGTCTAATGGTTTAAAGACAAACTTAAATTGATATCAGAATCTACCACTTTGATAGAAAATAAAGGTTTAATTTAAAGAATTTAAGGGAATTTTGGATTTTCTGGACAAATTTTTATAAACATCGAAAAGATGTGTTGGATGCTAAATTAAATATTCTGTACCAGGTTGAGAGTGTTTTTTAGGGTTATTTAAGAGAAGATGAGTGTTAGAGACAAAGCAGACAATCTAATCTGGCTCTGCTCTTGTTCTTAATTTTTCTGATCTTCAATGTCCTCATCTGTGAAATGGGGTAAGACCCACTTTAGGATTAGTGTGTATGCTGTTCCTGGCACAGTGCCTTGCAATGTTGGAAGGTCCCCAGTTAATTGAGCTTCTTTCACAGCAAACCCTGTGACCTTTATCAGTTTTCAGAGGAAATCCCAAAGGAAGGTTATAAAAATGAGCACAACAGGTAGAAACAACAGTTTTCAGTTTGGTCCTAATGTGTAATCCAGGTTTTTTATTTAGTGACTTGGTGCAGGGTTTCTGGTGTGGCTCTTAAACACCACTAAGTCACTTCTCAGCAATATACTGAATGTTCCCATTACTTGATTTCAGTTAATGTCCAAAAATCTGTTGTTGGTGGTCATTCCGATGTTTCACAAATGAGAAGGTTGAGATCTAGGAGATTGTAATTTTGCCTAGGATAAAAATAATAAGAACTAAAGTAGGAATTCAGGTTTGAGCTTCTAGCCAAATTCAGTATATACATAGTTACATTCTTGAGCTATGTTACTAGCAAATGAAATTACTATCCAGGAGTTGGTGGGTTATGGAACTCTGTCACAAACATAAGAAATATTTTGAAAGCTTAGAGAATTGGCCTGGAAATAGATCCACTTTTTAGAAGTTACGATGTTTATGTTGATAAAATGATTTACTTTACCAGAGTGCTATTTTAAAGGGAATTTAAAGTTTCATTTGTGGGTTCTTTTTAAGGTCATACCAAGCAACAAATATATTCTACTTGTAGGGATTATCAGGGATGAGTGAGTTCTAGTTGTGTGCAAGCTGTTCATCTACTTGGAATCCTTCATGCTGTTGAACTTGATTTATTTGTTCCTTCCAGAAATTTTTTAGTACCTGGTCTATGCTAGGTACTACCCTAGGTGCTGGGGATGCAAGGGTGAGCGAAACAAACAGGGTCTATTCTCATTAAGTTTATATTCTAGGGCAGCAGTTCTCAAAGTGTGGTTCAGGGATCCCGGGTGTTCTCAAGATGTTTGAGGGTCAAACTTTTTCATAATGGGACATGAGAATACAGTGGAGTTTCACAGAGGCTATGTGACATGTGATATTGCAACAGATTAAATGCAGAAGCAGATAATGAGAATCCAACTGTATTTTCTTAAATCAGACATCAAAGAGATTAGCAAAAATGTATCGACACTCTGTTATGGAAAATAGTTATTTTCATAAACATTTAACAAGTAATGGGTTTGTTTTACATGTTATATAAAATGTACTGGTAATTTAAAAAGTTTTTAATTCCTTGGCTTGAGTTTCTAATATGGTAAATATCAATCCATATAAACACATAAACAAAAGCTCAGAGGGTTCCCAATAATTTTTAAAAATGTTAACCAATAAAGGCAAACTTTCTTAAAGGGCCAAGTAGACTTAAAGTCATGGTTTGGAAGTCATAAGGTCAACTAACCAGCTTCTACCCTTGTAGCTTGAAAGCAGAGACAATATGTAAATATGAACAGGCTTAACTGTGTTTCAGTAATACTATTAACAAAAAAACAGGCAGCTGGCCTGTGGGCTATAGTTTGCCAAACACTTGTGTGTAAAGTTTCTGATACCAAAAAGTTTGAGAACTGATGTTTTAGTGAAAAGTTGGTGTGGTGTGGGAGCCAGGAAGAGGAGAAAACAGATAATAAGTTAATAGTCAACAAGAGAATTTCAAATGGTAAGAGATAATATGATGACAGTAAGAAGGATGGTCTGGTCTTTAAGTAAGTTTGTGATTAGGACAAGACTCCTACTTGTTCAGGACTTAAATAGGTATCATCCCCCTCTCTTTTTGATCTCCCTTGGCTACATTAGTGATCTCTCTGGTCAGGGATAGAGAGGTGTTGGGAGGGAAAAGCAAAAGATAGTTTAATTAAAAATGTTCATTTTTGTTTATTTTGAATCTTACTAGATTTAAATCCAGAAAAAATTTAGTTTTTTGAGTTAAATTAGAAAATATACAAAGCATAACTGCTTTAAAAGGATTTAGGCAATCACAAAACCTAGATTAGTGCTGATAAAAGGCTGAGAAAAAATAATACTGATTTAGGTTACTTGACATCTAGCAAGTTCTCTTTTTCTTCTGAAAATGAGAGAGAGTTGGTTAAGATCTTTTCCTAGTCTAAAATTTCTGATATATTTGTTTGCTTTGCCTAGGATAGGATGCCTTTTGCTACCCCCTACTCCTTATAAGTCTTCCCTGATCAGTTAGCTCCAACTTCCATTTCTTATCAGTTCTGTGATCTGAAATGTTTAGTTTATCTTTGAAATCTATTTTCTTATCTGTAAGGTGGGGATAAATGCTAACTTGCATGGTCATTGAGAAGGTTAAATGAGATCATATGTAAACCATTGAGGATAATACCTGGCATATATTAGGTGCTTAATAAATGTTTAGGGCAGCTGTTTATTAGTGAGAATGGAGGAGAGTCTCTACTTTGACTCAGTATTTAGCTTGCTGACCCTAGAACCCATTGAAACTACGGCAGCAAGAACAAAACCAACAACCAGTAGTCAGGCTGCAATGAGAGACTTGAAAATTAAACATGAAAACTTACAGAGGGGTTAAGGAATTACAAGAGTAATGCAGTTTCCCCATCCCTGTTCCTGGGACTGCTCCAAACCTTGAGGCTGCATGGGGCATAAATAATTTTTTTTAAAAAAGTAATGCAGGCCGGGCGCAGTGGCTCACGCCTGTAATCCTAGCACTCTGGGAGGCCGAAGCGGGTGGATCGCTCAAGGTCAGGAGTTCGAGACCAGCCTGAGCAAGAGTGAGACCCTGTCTCTACTAAAAATAGAAAGAAATTATCTGGCCAACTAAAATATATATATAGAAAAAATTAGCCGGGCATGGTGGCACATGCCTGTAGTCCCACCTACTCGGGAGGCTGAGGCAGTAGGATCGCTTAAGCCCAGGAGTTTGAGGTTGCTGTGAGCTAGGCTGATGCCACGGCACTCACTCTAGCCCGGGCAACAGAGCGAGACTCTGTCTCAAAAAAAAAAAAAAAGTAATGCAATCAGAATTTAGGTGGCCATTCCAACTTAAGGGAAAGGAAAGGGAAGCAGCCATTCTTGTCATCAGTCTCTCTTATTGACGATTGAGGATATCTGTGTATTTTGAAAAGTGCTTTAGTGTACATCAAAAGGTTACCTGTAAAGGATTAAGAATAAAAATGGAATTAGACTTTTCACCAGCATCACTAAATAGCAGAAGATAGTGAGCAGAGTTTACGTAATTCTTAGGGGAAAAGGTTGTGATTAAATTCTAAGCTTGTGTAATCTATGCAAGAGCTTCAGACTGCTAAGATGGAGAGCTAATCACTTATACCCTTTCTGAAAACTTCCTGTGGTTGTACCAAAAAATTAAGGATTCAAGGGAAAAAAAGAAGTGGTATATATCTTAGATAGTTGGGGGAGAAATGAAACAAGAACGGTTGTAGTTAGGTTTAAATGATTGTTTTGACAAAGTTACAAAGTTTAGTACAGACTTTATCCCGGCAGGTGAGAAAGGAAAATTTTACTGTTAGTATTTAAATGGCTGGCACTGTTTTGGGGGATTTAATACTTTCATTCTTTTTTAAAAAATTGAATTAAATCAAATTAATTAATTTAGTTATTTGAGACAGAGTCTCTCTCTGTTGCCGGGGCTAGAGTGCCGTGGCTGTCAGCCTAGCTCACAGCAACCTTAAACTCCTGGGCTCAAGGAATCCTCCTGCCTCAGCCTCCCGACAACAGGTGTGTGCCACCATGCTGGGCTAGTTTTTTCTATTTTTAGTTTCCCGGCTAATTTTTTTTCTTTTTTTTTTTTAGTAGAGACGGGGTCTTGTTCTTGCTCAGGCTGGTCTCAAACTCATGACCTCAGGTGATCCTCCTGTCTCAGCCTCCCAGAGTGCTAGGATTACAGGCCTGAGCCACCTCGCCTGGCCACTACTTTTCATTCTTGATGTTAACAAAAAGTTATAGATTTAATGTGTAATAAAAATATAAGGAAATAGCTAGTAAAATAGAGCTAGGATATAGAACACTGTTGTCCAACAGAACTTTCTACAGTGATGAAAATGTGGTTGTGCCATTTTGCTTTCTTACCAACAAAGTATGAGAGAGAGTTCCAGGGTTCCAGTGTTCTCCTGCATTTGGCATTGCCTGTTAAATTTAGCCATTCTAGTAGGTTTGGGAATACTAATACTAAAGTTCAGAGAATGTATTAGGTTAATGGCGATTATTTCTTCTGTGGCTTAAGAAAGGCAGTGTGGAGTTTGGGGGGATCTAAGATTATGACTTACACATATTTTTCTCACCATCCTATTTCAAAAATAAAAAATATATATGCACATATTTGACTCTTCTAAGTGTTCTATTGACATGGCCCAACAATAAAAAATACTCTGCCGTGGCTTGATACTTAGAAGGTATCCATCCCTTAAACCTATGACATCTTCCCCTCTTTATCCCCCTTCTCTAAAAGGAGGAAGATGACTGTGCCTCCTTTACAAACAAAAGGAAAAACGCTTTGATGGATACTTTTTTAACCTTCTACAGCCAAAGCTGTACAAATTCTATCTTCTCTGTTTCTACCATGGAGGGATTATTCCTTCTAACAAAGTCTATTCCTCTTAGTTTTAAAGTCTTCCTTCACCTTACCAAGAACTTTATTTTACCACATTGCTCAGTTTGTTGGGTAATTTTAATCTCTCCCTGTTTCTGGACTCCATTAGCATTCACTATATTCTGGTCTCCCATTTAAAGAAGCAAAAAACTTCTCTGAGCCTTTCAGTCCCGACCTAACTCGCTTCTCTTCTTCACTGTCATGCTTCTCAAGTGTTAGTTCCACACAACATCCCCATCAGCCTTCTGTAGTGTGACTTTTTTGTTTTCGTTTTTTTTTTGAGACAAAATCTCATTCTGTTTCCCTGGCTAGAGTACAGTGGCATCATCATAGCTCACTGCAGCCTCAAATTCCTGGGCTCCAGGGATCTTCCTTCTTCAGTCTCCATGTAGCTGGGACTACAGGCATGCATCACCATACTCTCGGCCTCCCAGAGTGCTAGGATTATAGGAATGAGCCAAGAGCCACGGGGCCCAGACCTTTAGTGTGACTTCTGCCCCAGCCACATCTCCAAAGTTAGATACCAGTCACCTCTCTATTGCCAGTCCAGGGGACTGCACCATCACTCTGCTACTTATTACCATGTGATTATTTTACTGTTCATACAGTTATTTGCACCTTGCTGTATATGGTAGGAAAAAGCAGTTTTCTCCTACCCTACCCTCAACACAACACAGAATACTTCTGACATCAAATGTGTGGAGATTATGCACACACACACACACACACACACACACCCCCACCCATCCCCACCAAGCAGTTCTCTAGCTGTCACCAACTGGGTATCTGTAATTCATTTCTGACACTTATCTCTGACACAGGTTAAAGGGCTCAGTGCCACAAGATGGCCCCCTAATTCAGATGCCAAATAGCAAGATCCAGGTTATAACCTGTACTTCTGACCAACTGGCTATAAATTGGGATTTCCAGGATCCCCTCCTCAGGTTCAGTAATTTGCTAGGACGCGCTCGCAGAACTCAGGGCAACACTTTACTTACTTTACTCATGCATGATAAAGGACATTACAAAGGATACAGATAACAACCCATGGAAGAGGGGGATGGGGCAAGGTATATGGGAAGGGGCGTGAGCTTCTTTCTGTGCCCTCTCTGGGCCTACACCCTCCAAGCACCTCCACATAATCTGCAGTCTAGAAACTCTCCGAATTCTGTCCTTCTGGGGTTTTATGGAGGTTATGTAGGTATGGTTGATTAAATCATTGGCCTTTGGTGATCGGCTCAACCATGAGCCCCTCCTCCCTTCCTGGAGGTAGGAGTGGCACTGAAAGTTCCAACCCTTCAATGACTAGGTTGGTTCCCCTGGCAACCAGCTCCCATCCTGAGGCTGTCCAGGATCCTCCAACCCTCAGTCATCTCATTGGCATTCAAAAGACATTGGGTTTGGGAGCTGTGTGCCAGGAGGTAAATGTTATTAAAGTAACAGTATCACATTTGCCAAGGTTTATGACATTTACGTTGTAATTTGTAATTATGCCCACAGTATAGTATTAGTTCTATATTTAAATGGAGTCACAAACTTCAATCCTTTGACATTTCTAAATGACTTATTTTTATCATTTGATTGGTTTGATTTCTTCATTAAACTCTTAAGAAGGGTTCGTGAGTACTGTATTGCATGGTTAAGCATGTCTGCTTGTTGCCTTTTTCTTCACTACTTTTTTTCTAATTACAGGAATAATACATATTCCCTGAAGAATATAATAAAAATAAAACTCATTCTAATATTGATGTACATGTGTGTTTTTGTATGCAGTTGGCCCTACATATCCATATGTGTACTGCCAACCGCACTGCCCCATTTTATATAGGGGACTTGAGAGGATAAACACCTGCGGACTTTTTTCATCCGTAGTAGGAGGAACCAGTCCCCTGCAGATACCAAGGGATCATCCCTTGAGATACTATGTGCCCCTGGCTTTCTCTCACCTTGTTCTTTCTCAGCTCTCTGGGCCTTGTTACCTAGTGTGGGCCTTGGTATGAACCAGCACCATTAGCCAACACCTGGGAGCTTCTTAAAAATGCGGAATCTCAGGCCTGGGTTTAGACCTACAAAATCAGAATCTGCATTTTAACAAGCTCCCTAGATGATTAGTGAGCACAATAAAGTTTTTGATAACTATTGCAGTCTAGGGGCTACTACCTCTTACTTTAATGAAACCATAAATCTTTAAATGTTCAAATTTCTTTTTCTCTTATTTTAGGCAAGCTCTTCTGTGACTCCAAATGGCATACTGGTCTCAAATCCAATCCTAACTCTTGTTTATCAGCTGCTTTCCTAAAAATAAATTTTTTTGCTCTGTTGCCCTGACCAGAATGTGGTGATGTCATCACAGCTCACTGCAGCCTCCAACTCCTGAGCTCAGCAGTTCAAGACTAGCCTGAGCCCTGAGCAAGAGCAAGACCCCATCTCTACTAAAAACAAAAAATTTAGCCGGGTGTGGTGGCTCACGCCTGTAGTCCTAGCACTCTGGCAGGCCGAGGCAGGCGGATCGCTTGAGCTCAGGAGTTTGAGACCAGCCTGAGCAAGAGCGAGACCCCCTCTCTACTAAAAAAATAGAAAGAAATTAGCTGGACAACTGAAAATATATATAAAAAAAATGAGCCGGGCATGGTGGCACATGCCTGTAGTCTCAGCTGCTTGGGAGGCTGAGGCAGGAGGATTGCTTGAGCCCAGGAGTTTGAGGTGGCTGTGAGCTAGGCTGACGCCATGGCACTCTAGCCCGGGCAACAGAGTGAGACTCTGTCTCAAAAAAAAAAAAAAGATCCTCACGCCTCCCGGAGCGCTAGGATTGCAGGCGTGAGCCCCCTCCATCATGCATGGCCTCCAGCTGCTGTTTTTGATGGCTCCTCTAGACATCTCACAGGCATGTCATTCCTACTGTACATTTCATTAATCATATTTTAGTGTCTACCATAGTTCCTAATAGGTTCTGATTTATTATATGCTAATTTTTAGCTGGAGTGGAAGGCTCAAAATACAGTGATTTAGCAAGTAAAAAAGCAACTGTACTTTCCTTTTTACACATTTAAGATTTGCTTTTAGTCTACATTTACTGTGTTGTCATCTTTGTAACTTCTGTTTTTTTTCAGTCCTCCCACCCCAGGACCGGAATCTGTCACACAGATTCTAGGAACAGAGGCCACTTTGGGCAAAGTCTCTTATGCGTTAGGAGAGCGTTCCCCCCCCACCCCCCCACCCCCGAAAATGCTCATTCTGTTTTTACAGCAGCTTTCTGTCAGGTCCCTTTCCTGGGTTTTCCTTACTTCAGATAATCAATCTTACTAGACCTGTAACTTCTGTAGCTACAAAGTTTTCAGAATTATCTTTACAAAAAATGGAATTTTTAGGAAGAACACACAATTTGAAAAATCCTTTTAACTCCTTGTTGCAGTTTGGTAAACTAAAAATAGGTTGTTTAATTTGTCCTAATTTATTGTTTTATAACATTTGATTTTTAACTTTTGGCATTTTCAGCTGTTGAATTTGTGAGAGATTTGCCTTAATTTTTTTTTTGTCACTGTGTGAGAAGCCAGTACATCTTAAAATAGAAACAATGTTTGACATCCTAACTTATTCATCAAAATGTCAAAAAAAATGTAGAAACTTCCTTGAATGAGAAAAACTCTAAATGTTTTGAATGGAGTTTTAACTCACATTCCTAATGCTGCAAAGAGCAAATTTGTAACCTGATACCTGTGATTTTATTTTATATTACATATTTTCTAAGAATGATTTTTGGGCAAGTAAAGGAGGGGTAGTGATAGCTGCATCCTATGTTTTTAAATTAAGAATGCAAATGTTTTGCTTTTTTTCTCATTTTGACTGTTTTCAGAGTTCTTAATTATACTAGTCTTTATAAAGCAGTTTCTTTACTGTCCCTTTAAAAAGAAATAGAACTAAAAATCACCAGTATCCTAACACAGATCGTTAATTCATTGGTGTTTTTTCAGTACGTAGTCTTTCCTATCTCTCATCTCCCCTCCCTCATCTATGTTTTGTTTGTAACTTGCTTTACAATATATTGTCATCCTTTCCCCATATCTGACTACATTTGTCTATTTTAAACTTTGATTTTTGTAAGTATTTATAGAAGGAAGCAAAGGTTGCCACGTGAATTAAGAATGAAATTTTGTTCCTCTACTTCTTTCTACTGTAAGTATGTTAATGTGGTAAAGCAGTGGTTAAATGCTGTGAAATTGCTAACAACATTAAAGGCTGATTCTAAAATGTTTTGATTTAGCCAGGTGCAGTGGTGTGTGCCTGTAGTCCCAGCTACTTGGGAGGCTGAGGCAGGAAGATGGCTTGAGCCTAGGAGTTTGAGACCAGCTTGGGCAGCATAGTGAGACCCCATCTCTAAACAAAAAAAGGTTTTTATTTAGATTAACATCTGTTTAAACTTTATACCAAACTGCGATTGAGATACAGGCTTTAGAAAGTGTAGGTAATAGTGCACTGTTGCTAAGTTTTGGATTTTTGCTAATCTTGGATTCTATTTGTCTTAATGTAGTTTTTGTGAAATTTTCATCTTTGTAAAACCAGTGTAAATAAATATTCTACCTAGGAAAAAATTAAGGTTTATTGTGCTAAAAAGTAGTTAAATGGCAGACATGTTTGATCACCTTTACAAGTCTTCAGTTGATGACTTCAGGCGGTTAACTCAGGTCTCAGGTAAATACTTAAATATTCTTGAATATGTACCACCTATGATATACGTAAGTTACCCATCTCACTTAATCCAGACAAAAACCATTTAAGGCTCGACATAGTCCAGTTTTACAGCCAAGTAAGTAGTAGAGCCTGAGTTTAAATCCCAAGTCTAGATGACTCCAGAAAGCTTCCAGTTTTACTGTCGTGACTCTGTTGTTAAGTAGAGGGGTCTGTCCATAGATCCCGTGGTTTTCAGACTGCTGTAAGGCTATGTACAGGGCCTTTTGGAGTTTGGCAGACAGTGAGGTTATCTTTTGCTTGAAGATAATCAGCCATCCCCTTTACTTGTTTTATGCGTTTTTGTTTTCTCTCAATTTTGTTTGGAAGAGTTTTTCTGCTTAAAATATTTGAAGTCTCCTGCTCTAGAAACCTAAGACCTATTTAGAATGAGTAGATACTAGAAAATAAAAATGCACGTAATAATCATTTATATTTGTCTGTGGGGTAGACTGTATCTGTTTTCAGTTATATTTCTGTTCCTAGTGCTGTTTTGTATTGCCTAATATTAAAATGAGGTTGAGGTGGTTGAAAATAATTAGAGTTAAAATTTGCTGCTGAAAGTGGGTATCTACAATCTACTGTGTTGGATTCATTCCTCACTACCAGTTCTTGCTGTGTTTAAAGGCTGCACTAAGTATGATGTAATGACAGGTTATACTTCTGAATGCACTAGGTGATGCAATGCAAATCTGAGGCCCAGGACTTTATTGGGGCAAGGGTAATGCTTGTTTAAAAGCAAAACAAGCTACTCTAAGTTTAATGAGGCCATTTAAGATGGCTTTCCCAGAGTAGGAAAAGAATATAGTCTCATAGGAGCTTGAAGTAGGAGTTTAATGTGGCTTAAGTGTGTTTATTACTCTTACTGCAAAGCCTTTTTGCAGGGGGAGGGGGAGTTTACAATCTGGAGCTGAAAAGGATAGAAATGGAGAAGTAAGTTAGAATTGAGGAAATTCGGCAGTTTACTCCCGGTAAATAGTTACTGAATGAATCAGGGAGAATGCTTTTACTCCAAAAATTTAAAGAGTTCGCACGATTAATCCAGAGAGTATAATGCACGCTCAGAAGAGCACTTGTCTTTCAGATTGAAACAAAAAGAATTGCCGATATTCTGTTTTGAACTACAAAAAACTGGCATGGTTCAACCTAACTTTAAACTGGAAATGCTGCGGGGAGGGCAAGATGTCGCGGGGGTGGGTGGGATCCAGAACCGGGTGGCGCCGGTCAGAGCTGCCCCGTCCCGCCGCAAGCGGCCGTGCCGCCTGGGGCCTGGGTGGGTGGGGCTTGTGGGCGCGACCCCGCCCCGCGCGGCCTCGCCCGTGAGGCCGCGCCCCCGCGAGTGGCCCGGCCCCGCGCGAGGGAGGCTGCCGGGAGCCCTGGCCGGCCGGGCGCTGCGGGGTGGAGCGGGCTGTCCGGCTGCGGCCCCGGGTCTCCGGAGGGCGGGCCTCCGCTGCAGCTCCAGGGCTGCTTCCCCGACGCACCTCCTCCCCCAGCGCCCGCACCCGCCGCCGGCCTCGCCTAGTCTGGCAGTGGTCCCGCCGGGGTGTCCGGAGGGTCTTAGCTCAGCCGTGGCCCCTATTTTCGGAGACGCGGCCGAATTCGAGCTCACGGGGAGGTGCGGTTGCCCCCTGGGTACGTTGCCCGTCTGGTGACGTGTGGAGCCTGACCTGAGGCGCGAATTTGCGTCCTCTGTGCTTAGCGGCGGGTTCCCGGAGGGGCCTGTTTCCGACCGTCCCGCTGCCCGGAGGAGACGATGCGCTGCCCGACTTCCCGGGCCGGGGCGGCCCGCCCTGCCCTTGCCGTGCTCCTGGAGGGCGCCCTCCGCACGTGTTTGCCGGCAGCTAGGACAGGCAAGAGAAAAGGTATCGACGTCAAGAGACTGGGTGGCTGGAACTGAAGCGTGAGTGCTGTAAATCAGTGCCATCTGGCTCAGGGAATGGCTGCAGCATGATCGAGGTCCTCGTCAGGTTTTCGTGATGTTTTCATTTGAGCTGCTGTACTTTTCTCTGTTGAATCAAACTTCAGGTTCTGTCGTGACTTGTACAGGGTTGTCTTTGGTGCTTACTGCAGGACGGCTGTATGGTTGGGATTCCGTTTCTCTTTCAAAATGGAGCTGAGTTCCACCTTGGGAGATTTTAGAGGTTTTAGCAGTTGCTAACCTATAATATCACCATTCACAAGAAATAGCTACATTTCACTTGTTTTTAACACTCTGAATAGGAGTTAAAATGTGCTTTCTACAGAGTTTAGAAAATAAAGATATATTGTAATGTTAGCCTGAACTATTGATAATAAATGTGTAACTAAAACATTTTGCTAGGTCAAGAAATTGAACAACAGTGTTTTTCTTGCTCAGTAGCTATGTTAAATACAAACTGCCCTTTGCTGTGATTAGCTGTTTTGGTTTAGTAATTCGAAAGGCATTGGTTTTTTTTAGACTATTTTGTGCTCAAGGAACCACTTTCTAATTATGTTGGTCACTTAAGTGAGCAGTATAAACTGGACTATGAAGCGGGCATACAGCATACAGACAGGGTGTTCTTGGCAATGCTAACCTGTTGCTTTACAAGTGACCTAAAATGGATGGCTCATCCTATGCACAAAGAATCTACTCAGGGAAAAACTGGATTACAGGAGAGCTCCTTTACAGTCCTTTTGTCAGGGGACAGAACACCTAAGTTACACAGGGCTTCAGATGATGAGAGCGGCTTCATGTTCTTCTAAGTCCATATGATGAGCCACATTATGATGGATTCTGTCACACTTTCCTTCTTTTTTTGCACCCTCAACCCCCATTTAAGGTGTCTGTTGGTAACCACTTGAGTAATCTAGAACCCAGATTGAATTTCCTTGGTCATATTTGCAACCAACATTGTTTTTAAAAAGTTGTTTGCAACAGAGTAATGGCTACAATTGAGAGAAACTTTAAATTTGAAGCTTTAATTTTGTAGAAATACGGCTTAGTATAGTTATTAGAAGTACACTCTTAGGATGTCAACAGACTGACTGATCTTTTGTCATCCCCAAGACAAGTAGTGGCCTGCGACATCCCAGCAAAGGTAGATTCCTGGGAAAAAGTGCTTGTTTTGTTTATTCAGCCTGACTTGTTAGTTACATTTATTGTTCTGATGGCTGTTTCAGCCACACTGGTGAACCTCGGGGTGCAAGGAATTCTTTGACTGCTGACTCCCTCCTCCTCCCCAATATTGTACCTGTCTCTGCGTTTTTATCTTTCTTCTTCTCTTTGCCTCATCTTTCTCACCCTTTCGTACGTTGTATCTGATTGATATTGTGGAATGGAAGTAAAATAGAATGATGTACTTTCCCAAAATACCAGACTAAAAAGTTTTATTTGAGGATGGGCCTCTGTTTCTCCCATCTTCCCTTACTTTTGAGGTGAGCACTGATCAGTAGAAAACAAGATTAATACTTAACTGACGAAAACTTTTTGGGGAGACTTGTTAGATAAAGATGGATGATGGCAGCAGGACTTTCTCCTTGTTACCCTCTCCCCCACGTTCCCAAAATATACCTACAGCAGCTGTTGCTCACTATTAGGAAAAATTAATCCAAGTTAATACTCTCTCACGGTCCATTGGCATTTGAACTACACTTGTCCATTCATATCCTTGGGAGATTTGTCCCAAGATCGCCTCCACCACAGCTCAGATACCAAAATCTGAGGATGCTCAAGTCCCCGATGTAAATGGCATAGTATTTGCATATAACCTACAAACATCCTCCTGTATACTTTAAATCAGCAGTCCCCAACCTTTTTGGCACCAGTTCCACAGAAGACAGCTTTTCCACGGATGGCGTGGGGGTGGGGGACAGTGTACAGAGGGCAGGCGGTGATGCGCAGACTGGTCCCGGGCTGTAGCCTGGGGGTGGGGACTGCAGCTTTGAGTCATCTCTAGATTACTTGTAGTAACCTAATACAACGTACATGCTATGTAAACAGTTGTTATACTGTATTATTTTAAAATTTGTATTATTTTTTATTTTTTTACCCCGAATATTTTTAGTCCATGATTGGCTAAATCCTTGGGTGCAGAACCTGCGGATATGGAGGGCCCACTGCATGTAGGGACTCACCTGTAACTTCCTGTAGCTGTCAGCAGCTGACTTGGAATCAGGAGACAGACAGTAAGGGAATGTGAGAGAGGGAGCAGAGTGCAGTCAAAACTGTATCTTAGTTGTTTATGGTTCAGTTTCTGTTAGCATTTCTTAATCCATGTAGTCCATCCAAAGATGATTTTTAGTACTTTTTTTTTTTTTTTTTAAAGGAACCTAAATGTGTTCTGGAACATTTAGAAAAGAAAGCTTACCCAGTGTACAGCTCCTAATCAAAATGCCCATTTAGTGTACGTAATATTTTTTTTGTATGCTGTTTTTTTAATGCTATTTTCCTTTATCTTTTGCTCACAGTAAATTTTGAATGAAACTTACACAGTATTTCTGGCATGTAAACATTATTAATAAAATAAGTTATAGTTGTCATTGTTTTTCTCCTGCCTCCTTTTATTTTTATTTTTTTTTTTATTGCAGAAATGAGCCGTCAGACTGCTACAGCATTACCTACTGGTACCTCCAAGTGTCCACCATCCCAGAGGGTGCCTGCCCTGACCGGCACAACTGCATCCAACAATGACTTGGCGAGTCTCTTTGAGTGTCCGGTCTGCTTTGACTATGTGTTGCCACCCATTCTCCAGTGTCAGAGTGGCCATCTTGTTTGTAGCAACTGTCGCCCAAAGCTCACATGTTGTCCAACTTGCCGGGGCCCGTTGGGATCCATTCGCAACTTGGCTATGGAGAAAGTGGCCAATTCAGTACTTTTCCCTTGTAAATACGCCTCTTCTGGATGTGAAATAACTCTGCCACACACAGAAAAAGCAGACCACGAAGAGCTCTGTGAGTTTAGGCCTTATTCCTGTCCGTGCCCTGGTGCTTCCTGTAAATGGCAAGGCTCTTTGGATGCTGTAATGCCCCATCTGATGCATCAGCATAAATCCATTACTACACTACAGGGGGAGGATATAGTTTTCCTTGCTACAGACATTAATCTTCCTGGTGCTGTTGACTGGGTGATGATGCAGTCTTGTTTTGGCTTTCACTTCATGTTAGTTTTGGAGAAACAGGAAAAATACGATGGTCACCAGCAGTTCTTTGCAATTGTACAGCTGATAGGAACACGCAAGCAAGCTGAAAATTTTGCTTACCGACTTGAGTTAAATGGTCATAGGCGGCGATTGACTTGGGAAGCGACTCCTCGATCTATTCACGAGGGAATTGCAACAGCCATTATGAATAGTGACTGCCTAGTCTTTGACACCAGCATTGCACAGCTTTTTGCAGAAAATGGCAATTTAGGCATCAATGTAACTATTTCCATGTGTTGAAATGGCAATCAAATATTTTCTGGCCAGTGTTTAAAACTGTTTCATTCAATTTCACAGAAAATAAGGCACCCATCTGCCTGCCAACCTGAAACTCTTTTGGTAGGTGGAAGCTAGACACATGAAGGTAAATAAAAAGAAAGGCTGTTAAATACAGGAAACAGTTGCATGTAGTAACACTAATATATTTAAAAATAAGTCAACAGTAAACCACTGAAAAAATATATATATACACCCAAGATGGGCACCTTTTGTATTAAGAAAGGAAGCATTGTAAAATAATTCTGAGTTTTGTGTTTGTTGTAGATTGATTGTATTGCTGAAGAATATTGGGTTTTTTTGTTTTTTTGCGTGTGTGGGTGTGCATGTGTGCGTGTGCGTGTGCGTGTGTGTGTGTGTGTGTTTGGTTTTTTTTTCCCTTTAACTGACAAGCCATCTTGAGTGGTCTTGGACCACTGCTTTTCTCCTTTGTGAGTCATTACATAGTGCTGCTGTGTGTTTTTTTGTGTGTATTTGCTAATTTTTATTAATTGTAGTTTTTCATTAAATAAATTTGACTTTTTTTCCTGTAATTCAGGTTTTTCCTCACTTTTTTTGTACCATTTTAAAGTTAGTGTCTTTTGATATGCATAATTGTTTATGGTAAAGTTTATAATATGTGTTCCATACATATTTTCTTTTCCCCCATTAATCAGTTCATTAGAATTATTTTAAATTCAGCTATTTTGTGATATGGTCCAGAAAGGAAAGGTGACATTGGAAAAATTTTCAAAGGCTATTTAAAGCAGCTGTAAGATGGTCTCACACTCTCTTTCTCTCTTCTCCAATTGAGTCATAACTTCAAACTTAATCTTTGAAAGTTTAGGGAATAAATTGATTTTTATAAATACTGAAAAAAAATCAGGCCTTTTTTCTTTTTTCAAATCTTGGACAAATCACATGTTTAAAATTTGTTCTTGTATTTATTGGTTTTGCAAAAGAAGGCATCGTCATGCAACAGTATTTGTAATTAAAAACAAATCATTTGTTTAAAAAAGGCAGTTTGCAAAAAAAGTGTTTTTGGTCTTTTATAATTCTCATTAAAAGGATATCTGGCAAATTAAAAAACTCTTAATGTGTCTGCTTTAGCTCTGAGTTTGAAATCCGAAGTTATTTTGCTGTTCCATTCTGTACTTTATGTAGCAGAAAGCAATGTCTGGCATTTTGAAGTGTGGTAGAGTTTTATTCTAAAGCACAGCAGCAGACTTGGGCGTATCACCTCTGGGCTACAGAGTCTTGTTTTTTCCTCCCTCTTGCCCACATTTTCATTCTTACAACTCTGTCAGGAGAGTGCCTAATTAAAATGCTGACCACTTTTTCCCCTCTTAAAAAAACACAATAAAAATGAAGTTTATTTAGTATTTCATAGCCCTGTGGACTTTGCTTTGCATCCAAACTTCCAAGCTGTGTGGCCTTGGAATCCAGTTCCTAATGTGTAAAGTTGGGTTAAATTACGGACCTCAGAAGGTTAAATGAGGTACAAGTTACCTAGAACAGTGCTTTGTAAATAATGAGCATCCAACAAATGTTAGCTACTGTTATTCCTTTAGCACCATACATTTAACTGTTGCTAATTACCTTGAGGCACATGATAAAGTTCTAAAATTGCATTCTGAATGGCCAAAGATAATTGTGTGTGGTTTTTATGGGTACATTAAGCTTAGAAAGTGAATGAAAATTTATGTGGACTTCCCCCTTATCCTACCACCAATTCTGGACAATTCTGGGTAACAGGGTTTATTTCTGTTAACCATTTTCAGGAAAGAAGCCTGAGTAGTCTCTTCCCTACATAAGCATAATTTTTTGAATTGGTTATAACTTGTGTGTTCAGCCATTTTTATGGTGAAAGAACAGTTCCACCACAAATTTATATCCAGGTCTATTTCTGTTACCAGGTGTGCTTAGAAAAGCAACTTACATTCTTTGTTTTATGTACACACTCAGTATATTTGTGGAGTTATATCATTTTGTAGTTTTAACACTTTAAAATATTTTTTGATTATGAAATATGTGCGTATCATGTAGACTTTGGAAGTTACAAGATGGCACACACAATAGGTCTTCTATAATCTTACTATCCATTCAGATACACTTAACGTTTTTATTTTCCAGTCTTTCATGTGTATGTATGTGTGCTTTTACAGGTATTATATGGTTATTAAGTATGAAAAGTCCAATTTCCTCAAGTTTCATAGTTGGTATCTCTGACATTTCACTCTGACACTCTTGTTTTATTTTTATCGTGAAGGTACATCCTCACTCTTCCAAATGTGTGGTTTGGCTTGTGATTACCTTTCACATTTTTTTAAGAGCAGTTTTTATGAAACCATGGATAAGTCAAAAAATTTTTTAATGTAAGTTCTGTTGTGGAACCAGTGCAGCGCAGACAGCTTGAAATATCAATGAAGTGTTTGGGAAGGATGTGGCTAATGAATGCACAGTATGTCAGTGGTTTGAGAAGTTCCGTTCTGGTGATTTTAATCTTGGAAGTGAGCCAGGTGGGTGACCTGAGACCAAGGTGGATAATGATGAGCTGAAAGCTGTAGTGGAAGCGAATCCATCTCAACCTACCCGTGAACTAGCAGCAGGGTTGGATGTTACTATTCCAATGATACTGGACCATTCTAAACAAATTGTTAAGGTAAAGAAAGAAGCTGAATAGATGGGTACCGCATGAATTAAATGAGTGTCAGAAGAGAAATCCGTCTCGAAGCTTGCCTTTGCTGTCACGACAGAAAGGCAAAACTATTTCTATGCTGTATTTGTTATATATGATGAAAAACGGATTTTTTTTGACAATCGCATGTGTTCGGCACAACGGTTGGATAAAGATGAAGTGCCGAAACACAGTCCAAAACCGAGTATTAATCAAAAAAAGCTAATGGTGTCTGTTTGATGGTCCAGTGCTGGTATTACCCACAGTTTCATGAAACCCTGGTCAGTCCATTACAGTGGATGTCTACTGCAACTAACTGGATGAAATGATGAGGATGCTTGTGATTAAGCAGCTGAGACTGGTCAATAGAGACAGGCCAATCCTCTTGCAAGACCACATGTCACAAAAAACAACGCTGCTCAAAGTGTAGAGGCTGGAAGTGGAGATTCCCTTTCATCCACCGTACTCACCAGACTTTGAACCAACTGACTACTATGTCTTCCAGGCTTCGGACCAGTTCTTGCAAGGAAAAATACACAATTCTCAACAAGCTGTGGAAAACACCTTTTGTGCTTTTATCACCACTCACCCTCCAGGCTGCCTCTCTGCTGGCATAAACAAGCTACTGTTAACGATGGCAAAACTTTGATTAATAGTACTGCTGCTTGTTTGAGAGATAATAAACTAAACTTTTGGATTCGCAATCACACATTTCAAATTTAATGACCTAATATTTTTGAAAAGGATTAGGACTATGTAGTTACATAACTGTTTCACCATACAACATGATCATCTGAGCATTTTAACACTTTAATCTTGGAAAAACACAATTTTGGGTAATTTGTAAGGATTTACTGTAATTTTAGCCAGTTTCCTGTTGGATAGTTAATTGGTCTAGGTAAATTTTTTCTGGTTATTTATAAAGTGTGAACATTTCTGTATGCTTTCTGATTATATTCTTGGGATTCTTTTAAGATCTTAATACTTTTTTATTGCTTTCTGGAGAGGTTCCAGAGGACACTTAAGAGGAGTAGTGTGTTCAAGAGAGTTGCCTTTAAAAAGGAGAAAAATTTAAAAAAGCAGTGTGAAGGATTTTCCATTTCATCAAGTTATGCTAATTTAAAGAAATTAATGTAAAGTTTGTTTACAAATTAGTTTGGCAACTAATAAGGCTGACATTTTAATATTAACTATTTGTATTTAAGTTCTCATATTCTTGGCCTATAGGAGTGAGATCTATATCCACATTTCTTGGATATAGAAACTATTTGAGTTTGATTTATGGGGTATGACTCTTGTTCTTAAATTGCTTTTGCTATAACGAGTACTTTCTCCATTAAAGCCCTTGCCCCTTCCTTTTGGTGTTTTCTTTGAGGAGCTTGTATGTGGGGTGGGAGTAAGTGACACTTTTTACCTTTGCTCTTCTGTTTTAAACTTGAATTTGTCCTGTTGCACCATGGGCCAGTTTAGTATGTCAGTTATCATTGTGGAACAGTTTTTCCTTTCACTTTGAGTGATTTTTTATTGTAATATATATAGCTTTCTTTTAAGGCCCACATTCAGACTTCAAACTTACGTGAATGGCTGTTATTTGTTAGCTCACGAAAAATAATAGTGTCCCCTCCCTCAGCAAGAGTTTTTTTTTTTGGAGACAGAGTCTCGCTCTGTTGCCCAGGCTAGAGTGAGTGCTGTGGCGTCAGCCTAGCTCACAGCAACCTCAAACTCCTGGGCTCAAGCGATCCTCCTGCCTCAGCCTCCTGAGTAGCTGGGACTACAGGCATGTGCCACCATGCCCGGCTAATTTTTTTTTTCTATATATATTTTTAGTTGGCCCGATAATTTGTTTCTATTTTTTAATAGAGACGGGGTCTTGCTCTTGCTCAGGTTGGTCTCGAACTCCTGACCTCGAGCGATCCACCTGCCTTCGGCTTCCCAGAGTGCTAGGATTACAGGCGTGAGCCACCGCGCCTGGCCGAGAGTTCTTCATATTCAGGAACATCTGCAGTGATTCTGCTAAGGGTAGAATTTTGTTTATTCAGAATAAAGACTGGAAGAATTGGTAAATAATCCAAATTTTAAAAATCATGGGGGCCAGTCTGTGACTGCTGCATTAGAATGGACAAGAGTAAGATCAGAACACAATAGGGTGAATAGTGTGTGTGAACTACAAACTAGGATTGTAGTCATTTGTACAGGTTATACGAGAAAGGTGCAGATCGGTATAAGCCTGTAGAGTGAACATACTGCTGGAAATTTTGTCGTTCCTCTACCCACTCGTCCAGTGTGCATGCTCCAAACAAGATTATATGGGTCAGGCATGGTGGCTTATGCCTGTAACCCCAGCACTTTGGGAGGCCGAAGTGAGAGGATTGCTTGAGGCCAGAAGTTCGAGGCCCCACGTCTACAAAATATTAAGTCAGCCTGGCGTGGTGGTACACGCCTGTAGTCCCAGCTACTGGGGACGCTGATGTGGGAGATTGCCTGAGCCCATACATGGGAGGCTGCAGTGAGGTATGATTGCACCACTGCACTCCAGCTTGGGTGACAGAGTGAGACCCTGTTTCTTTAAAAAAAATAAACAAGTTTTAGTGCTTATGATCTTAAGCTCTAATACCAAAAGAGATTCAAAATTAACTAAAAATGCCATCATTCAAACAAAACTGTTTCTTATCAAGCACCTAACTAAAATTCAGTGTCTAACAGAGTAGGCTGTAGATTCTAACTGCCTGGGTTGAATTTTGACCGTACACCTATTAACTTTTAATTAACTTGTCTCTGCCTGGTCCCTCCTCTGTAAAGGGTATGGTATCTACTACATGAGACAACGAGAAAGGCTAAATATGCTATAAAGTGCTTATTTTTGCGCCTTGCACTGTGTCAAGTATCTTGCCTGAACCACATATATTCCCTGTCCTCATACAGCTCTAAGAAATTTCTTTGATAAATTCATTTTATTATAGGTGCAATTTTTGTAAGGCCTTTCTAAATTCTGAAAACTGTACCTGGTTTGCAGATACTAATATAAATAATGGTAGGAAAGAACACTTGGTTTTGTAAAGTCACATTTTGACAGGCTTGCACTTGTCACGTAAGATGAGGATTTAGCTTAAAAGGTTTGTTTCTATTGCCCAGAAGTGTGCTGACAACGTTAAGAGTTGAATATTTAAAATTTAATACAAGATTTTTTATTGGGCCCCAAATTTTAAATATATTGAATAAAAACTGTTCTTTAGTTCGTTAATAAGTACAAACTATACTATGTTCCAAATAAGTGAATTTTTGTGGCAAAAGCTTTTCCTAGGATTAAAAACATCCCTTTGATACAACTATTTTAAAACATCTCAGTGGCCATTCACTGGATTTGCCTGTTGTCTATTGAGATCCTTTTAATATTTTCTTCCTGTTTTGGTGTTTCTTTTTTCATTGCAGGATTAGGATCCACAAAAATGAACATTAATATTGGACCATAAATCATCAAATTGGATAATGACTGTAGCCTCAATTTTTTTTAAGGTGCTAGGGGCTTCAAGTACCATGTCTTATTTTGGCCAAGAAAATGTGAGCTTTTTTTTACTTCATTATAAAAACCAAAACTACTTTATGTTTATAGCTCATAATCCCAGTTAAAATAAATTTTGGATTTGGAGAGGGAGTTGGCAAACATTAACACTATTAACATGTTTAAATATTAGCATTCTTTGTAGCTTTGTGTCCACTCCCATAATAATAGTAAAGTTTACCTCATTTCAGTAGCTCATAAAGGAAAATACCTCTAAGTCAGTCCCCTTTTCCCTCTGCAGTTGATTACCTGACAACATGGTTGATTTTGGTAAGTGTAAATGTCACCAGTCACCTAGTACTGGAAGGTCTTGGTAGTAGTAATCACTAGTCACCTTAAGTGTGGTCACAGATTTATCAACTGATGCTATTTTAGGCATAAACAGATGGCATTTGTCACTGTATTTGAATATAGGTGATCAGTGACTAAGGATCCCTCCTCTGATGGCATGGCTCATGGTAAGGTTCAAACAGAGGGACCAAGAAAGGGACAGCCAAGTAAAAGCATGTATGCCTTAAGTGTACAATATAAAATTTCTTGATAACCAAGGCATTTACAACTTTATTGTAGTTTTAATACTTTAAGAGTGTTAAAAAACTCTTAATAAAAAAAGCACGCATCCCAAGGTCTTACCCCTAGGCCTACTGAATTAGAATTTGAGTGTTAATCAGCATTTTTAGTAAAAAAAAAATCCAGCTGATTGTGATACAAGGGATCTTTGGGTAACATTTTAAAAAACAATGCTAGAAAAAGATGCTCAACATCACTACTTGTTAGGGAAGTTCAAATCAAAATACTATGGGAACACCCATTTTGAGGGCCATTATCAAAAAAACAACATAGGTTTTGGCAAGGATGTGGAGAAATGGGAACGTTTGTGCTCTGCTGGTGGGAATGTTAAATGGTGCAGCTGCAGTGGAAAACATCTCAGAAAGTTAAACAGAATTATGTTGTCTTAGTTGTTTGTGCTGCTATAGCAAAGTACCTGAGACTGGGTAATTTAAAAAGAATAGAAATTTCTCAACAGTTCTGGAGTCTGAAGTCCAAGGAGGTCAAGGTGCTGGCATATTCGGTGTCTACTGAGGGCCCAGTCTCTGCTTCCAAGGTGGCACCTTGTTGCTTTGTCCTCGTATGATGGAAGAGCACAAAGGAGCTGGCTGGTTCCCTGGGCACTAAATCAATTCATGAGGGTGGAGCTCTCATGGCCTAATCTCACCTCCTAAGGGACCCTACCTCTTAGTATCACATTGCTGATTAAGTTTCAACACATGAATTTTGGGGGATATTCAGATCATAGCATATATGATCTAGCAATTTCACTTCTGACTATGTTCCCAAAAGAAGTGAAAGGGATTTGAAGAGCTATTTGTACACCCATCTCCATAGAAACATTATTCATAATGCCCAAGAGGTGGGAACAACTAACAGATGAATGAATGAACAAAATGTGGCATATGTATGCAGTGGAATTTTGGGCCATAAAAAATTCTGACACATGCTACAACATGGATAAACCTTGACAACTTGCTAAGGCATGCCAGACACAAACGGACTATTGTATGATTTCACTTATATGAAAGCAAATTCATAGACACAGAAACTAGAATAGGGGTTACCAGGGTCTGGGGCGAGGGTGGAATTGTGGAGTTACTTTCCAATGGGTACAGAGTTTTACTTTGTAGTGATAAAAAAAAAAAAAAAAGGGTGTTCACACTGGCAACACTGAATGTAATTGATGCCTCTGAATTACACACTTAAAAATGGTACATATTATGTATATTTTGCCCCGTAAAAAAGGTGAAAAAGGAAGAGTTCAGATGTCAACCAGCTTCTCCCTTCCCCTAAAAAAAAAAAAAAAAAAAAAGAAACCTAAAAGTGCTGAAGAAATAAAGGTCACACTCTGGAATGTACACGGGGAGGGAAGCAGCCAGGTTCTCTCAGTAGGCGCCTGGAAAGGCAAAGGCGCGCTTAACGCCAGAGGACACAGAAGATGCCCTGATGCTGCTTACAGACAAGCACAAGGCTGCACGTTCAAGATACTAACTAGAGGGAAAATACAGATAACCCCAGTTTTGAAAAACGTTCTTTGCTGTGACTGTTTAGAGTGGAACCCGGCAGAGCAATTCAGGGGACGAGTAGCTCCCTCTGGTTGCTGAAAACGATGTAACAGTCATAGTTTAGTTCTTTCACTTCCCTGTAAAATGACTGAGTAGAAATGATAATAATAGTTGATAAGATAGTCAATGAAATGTTTTCAAATATCCTGATGTTCTTTCTCTGCAACTGTGCCATAACTAGTCCTAGGTCTGGACTTTTCCTCCCAGAACACGCTCAGAGAAAGATTTTATTAGCAGGTCTGAGGCACAGTATTTTGGGTAACATGCAGACCTCATTTTCACCGAGGAAATTCCAAAATATCCTTACATATCTGTTCTTACATATGTTTTGTATCATAAGATTCTAAAGTCCCTTGCTGGCTGGAATATTAATTAGAAATTGCTTAATATTATTTTAAATAAATAGTCCTGGTTAGGCCAGGACTGATGACAGGAAAAAAATATGTATTATTTTAAGTTGCATTCTAACTTAATCTTCACAATAACAATTAGGTACTGTTATTTGCATTTCACTGATGAGGAAAACTAAGATAGGAAAAGTTCACACAGCTGGCAAGCAGAAGAGCCCGACTTCATAGTCACTCATAGCCTGGCTTGAGTCACAGAAGAAAACAGGCTTGGAAAGTCCACCGGATTTGGGAATTGGCACAAACAAGAACTAGAAGGCAGGTAGTAGGAGTCAGAATTCCAAGCTTAGGTACTGACCCAGGATAGATGGCTGCCTCCCTCTGGGAACGGGGCTTTTCTGAGCTGTGTGCTGGCACACGCCACTGCCGGACACAAATGACCATGTTCTGAGGGCTGTTTCCCTAAGCGTAAGAAGGAACCTATATTGGGATGTGTAGATCTTATAGTTCGCTTAGCTTGAGTACTTTTATTTTCCACAAGGACAAGTAGTTGGCTATATATTCATCTTTGCCTAGTTCTCCTTCTAAGTGATTGGTTTCAGGATCCAATAAAGTCTACAGGTGACTCCCTTAAGGCATAATGGTTGCTACCATTACCAGGACTTGCGGTTGACTCTGAGAGAGTATCACATTATTCTGACGGTAAACACTGCTCCTACAGAGCTGCAGGTGTGTGCCAGGATTACTTCCTTCTCTACAGGCTTAAAGCCATGACCTCCTCTGTGCCACTTAAGAAAACATCCTCCGCTGTCTAGGCTCTTGTGGTCCCTTCAAGTTCTTGAACTTGGCTGGAGAAATACCTGGAAGGCTTCTTAAAACACAGAATTCTGCCCCAGTTCCCACCCATCCAGAGTTTGGCTCAGGTGGTCTGCAGTGGGGCCGGCAGGTCGACATTTCTAGAACGAGTTCCAGGTAGTGCAGACACTTCTGTTTTAGTGACTACGCTGAGAACCGCTGCTCCGTGTCTTTCCAGGAATAGTAATGTTCCCACTAAAGACAAGAATTCAATTTCTATCAATTTTATTAAATTAATCTAATCTGTAATAAACACTAGCCACTACTGGAATGAAGTTCATTACTGTTATGATTATGTTTACAAAATAGGGACATTTTGCATACCCCTATTGGTGTGAATGAAATCATCAGTACCTTCTGCACTTTTATAACTTAAAATTCTAGCAAGTTGAGATCTGGGCCTACAGTTTGCTATTTAAGAGACCAGGTCTGGTCTTGATGGTAAAGCCACCATCAAAAGCTGCATCAAGAACTTCATCCAGGCAGCTCGCTGTGACAAAGCTTAAATCCTGTCGCACATTGCCTGGGATTCCTTCAAGGTCTTTCTCATTTCTCCGAGGAATGATGATTTGCTTCAGTCCCGCTCTGTGCGCTGCCAGCACTTTGTCTTTGATTCCACCCACCTGAAGGAGAGAAGAAAGTTTTTAAGAGTAATGATTACCCTTAAGCTGTAAGAGACCCCAATCCACCTTTCTTTCACTGAATTTAACCGCTATTTCAAAACATCCAAACCATTTTCCATTTTGTGATTACAGTATGAGCTAGGAAAGCCACTAAAAAGGTTACTAAGTAGTAACTTAAATTTTTTTGTTCTGATTAGTATTGTATTAAATCTTTTTTTTTTTTTTTTGAGACAGAGTCTCACTCTGTTGCCCAGGCTAGAGTGCTGTGGCGTCAGCCTAGCTCACAGCAACCTCAAACTCCTGGGCTTAAGCAATCCTCCTGCCTCAGCCTCCTGAGTAGCTGGGACTACAGGCATGTGCCACCATGCCCAGCTAATTTTTTCTCTGTATTTTTAGTTGTCCAGATAATTTCTTTCTATTTTTAGTAGAGATGGGGTCTCGCTCTTGCTCAGGCTGGTCTCGAACTCCTGAGCTCGAGCGATCCACCCGCCTCGGCCTCCCAGAGTGCTAGGATTACAGGCATGAGCCACCTCGCCCCGCCTGTATTAAATCCTTTTAAAGGGAGGGAATTCTACATTTTTCATACATTTTGCCAGTGGTTCCTTTTTTAAAATACTGTCAAGGTTAACATTTATATTCCATTCTGTAATCACAACACTCTTGTGTTAGGTTGATTCTGAGAGAGTATTACATTATTCTGACCATAAACACTGCTCCTACAGAGCTTCAGTTGTGTGCCAGGATTACTTCCTTCTCTACAGGCTTAAAGCCATGATCTCTGTGCCACTTAAGAAAACATATCCTGTACTTTCTAGGCTCTTGTGGTGGTTTTGAAACATGTCCACAATGGTCCCTTCAAAAGGTGAATCTAATTCCTCTCCTCTTGAGTGTGGGTCAGGCTTTGTGACTTGATGATAAGAAACTGTGGCCTGGCGTAGTAGCGCATGCCTGTAGTCCCAGCTACTTGGGAGGCTGAGGCAAGAGGATCACTTGAGCCCAGGAGCAGGAGTTTGAATCTAGTCTGTGCAACATAGTGAGACACCCATCTCTTAAAATGTAGGAGTGATGTTGTATGACTTCCAAGGTTAAGTCATAAAAAAGTGAGAGCTTCTACCAGGATCTCTCTTGAATCATTTGCCTGGAGGTAGCCGGTGACCATGTTTGAGATCACCCAAGCAGCCTACAGAGGAGAAGCCCGAAAGTGAGGAGCTGGGGCTTCCTGCCACCAGCCAGGACCGATCTGCCGGTCACGTGAGTGAACCATCTTGGAAGCAGATCTTCCAGCCCCTTCAGACGACTGCAACCTGGCTTTCATCTGGATCGTAAGGATGAGAAGACCCTGGGCCAGAAGAACCCAGCTGAGCCTCTCCTGAATTCCTCATTCACAGAAACTCTGAGAACAAATATTCTTGTTTTGGGGTAACGTGTCCTGCAGCAGTAGCTAACAAACACAGCCCTAAAGTCATCTGCCTGGACACGTGATCCTTGGAGACGGCCCCCTTGGAGCCCTCCAGCCATCAGCTCCGACCCAGACCCGCCACTCTCCAGGCCTCCCGCACGGCTGCCATCCCCCCACCGACATCTCTCGAGGTTCTCTGCATGCACTGAAGCACGTCGTCAGAGGGCCTTCTTCAGGAATAATGTGAGATAAACTAATTGCTTGCATGTATCAATACTTATTTTAGTCTCACACTTGACAGACAGGAAGGCTGTGACTCGGGACTGGATTTGGAACCATCTCCCCTCAGGTTTGCAGGTGCTGCACATCCAGTGTCACTGAGGAGGAAGCTTTGTCCTTGGTGGTCCCTTTCCATCTGAAGATACCATAAATTCTAGGAAATGTTACATTATTTCTTTGACAATTTGTATATTCCATTTTCCTGTTTGCTAGAGCTCCTGTTAGATGTTGGATCTCTCAGGTTGTTTTTTCACTATAATTTTTTCTGAAAAATTCTTTGACCAGTTTTAAAACTATACTTTTAAATCCAAAAGGCTTGACTTATCCTCTGTTCTTGAATTATGTTTCCTCTAGCCTCAGCAGGTCTTTCTTTGAAATGCTACTGCTTTCCTTCATGTCTCTTGTAAGATTTCTGTTGGGAAGAAAGACTGGCTCTACCTCCAATTCTGTTTCATGAGCCGGACACTCCTGTCTCCCCAGAAAATGTCTGAACTGTCAAGCTAATGACCCCACTCATTTTTGGGTGTTAGAATTTATTCCCTTTAATAAGAGTTTATGGTCAATAAAGCACCTCTTCATTCCCTTTTAGTAGCACAGCTAGTGTAAGCCACTACTGTCTTCTTGAAATGCAAGAGTTCCTGGGGAAGGGGAAGAAAAGTGATCAGCCATTCTTTTTAAGTATAGATCTACAAATACATCATCATTAATACAGTTTAGAATATGACCATATGACCTTCTAATTTAATGGCTGTATTAAATTTAAAAACTGGGGGAAAAGCATTTTTCGTGATCTAAATTAGCGATTCTATGATTTGCTTTCACTATTCATAAAAGGACTTTTTCAGAATAAAGAACATTCCTTTTTTTTTTTTTTCCTCATTTTGCTATGAACATGCCAACATTTTACTGTAGACTTTTACTGGTACCTAATAACTTAAAACCTAAATACTCTCTCAAGTTCTGTGCATTTTATCATAGTGTTTTTATAAGCAATTTAGGATATAGACTGGAACCCCAAATGTATGGAATTTTTTCAAAATTTAGCAATCAGATATGGTTAATTGTTATGAGTTTCCATTCCACAACAGTTGTTTTTCTATAAACCTATCAACTCTAGTAATGTAAATTTTCTATAGGAGGATAGGAGGTCTCAAAGGAACTTCAAAAGTTAAGAATTGGGCTTAAAGCTTAAAAGGAGCTACTATCCTATTTTATATGTTATAGATTTAATAATTTGTAAGTTATTAATAGAACAAGGTCTCAAATCTTCATGTGAACTGCTGATATTTCTGATGACCATACTGGTATTTTTTCCTTTAGCAAGTCTTAGAAGAGAAAACATGGGCAAAACTATCAGTTTTTATTTGATCAAAATTTTAAAATATGCATTAGTTACAAGTATAAAAATTTAATATATATTTAAAACCAAGGTTTTCAAATAAAGAAGGTAAACCTTTATTAATTTAAATTTAAAAATATTAATTTTTAAAAATTAAAAACCATATAAATCAGTTTTTCATACTTACTGGAAGAACAAGACCTCTCAGTGTAATTTCTCCAGTCATGGCTACATCTGAACGTACCAGCCGCCCACTAAAAAGTGAGGCGAGACAGGTTACTATGGTAACTCCAGCAGATGGTCCATCTTTCATGACAGCTCCAGCTGGGAAGTGCAGATGGATGTCTGTGTTGTCAAGAAGATCAAAACTTCCAAAAGCTTTAAAAAGGAAAAAAGGACGTTAACATAGGAAAATTGAACCTGTTTTCTTTTCCTCCTAAAAAAGAAAATCAGACAAAAATGAATGTTTTGGGTAAATGAATCCTTCAAAATATTAACGGATGGCACAATTAGAGTGAGAATCTGGAAGAAAAGGTTCATTCTATTTGAAGGATTAAAACAAACCTTGTGAATTAGTTTCTAGTTCAGGCACTAGGCCAAATAGTACTAAAATGGGAACTAAAATTTCCACAGGGGTTCAAAAGCAAAGGTTTGTGCTTTATTGAATGGTGTAACTGATAATTTAGCGGTGATCTTCCTCTTTGTTGCAGAATTGTGAGAGGCCTCCTGGATCGTGATCCACAGGCTCCTCTTCCCTCGCAGCTGTGTCCAGCTGCGCGTGGGCACGCACCGTTGGTCAGCTGGTACTTCTTCGCATTGCTGCGTAGCCAGCTGATGGCCAGGTGGGCAGACTCCTTCATGATGTCCCCCAGCTGGCCAGTCAGAGTGAGCTGGCCTTCGCCATCCATCCGACTCGCCTCCACGAACATGATTTCTCCACCCAAGGGAGTCCAAGCCAAACCAATCGCCACTCCTGGCTGACTCAAACGCTGAGATACCTGGAAAGAGACCAGAAAAATGATCAGAGTTAGGTCAACAGGTGCCAAAGTATTTTCAGGCTGACTCATCATACTACTATGCAGGAGTCTGCTTTTTCTGTAAGAGGACTTAAGCCGTTTACCTCAAAGTTATTATTACCTAACATGATTCTGAGTCACATTCACTGCTTACTATCTGGCTTTCTGCCAGAAGAAATACCTACACTTCTCTTTAGCATTTATCAGAAGCAATTTTACCTTAAAATTGTGTGAATAACTGATTTTTGAGAGCCAGATCTAGTTACATGTGCCCTAGTTTTCAAGGAATAAACCCAACAGTTTTATCTATTTAAGCATTTTTATTTGGCTGCATATTATACATACTCCAGAACCTAACTTCATTTTAGGTAATCACGAATTTGTTTCAGAAAGTAGAAACTCTCGTTAGGACACATTTAAGAAGTGTGAGCTCCAGAGGCCAAGTGTGAAGAGATTCACCACAAAGCCTAGATTTTACTTCTCTGCCACTTACCTTTACTTTCTCTGTTATTGCTGCAGAGATACTATAAAATACCACTAGCCTATCCACGGCCTGGCTGCCATTTTAAACCGAACCTGCTAATCACCTGAGATCATGAGCCCAGAGGTTAATACTTCCAAGTCACGAAAGCAAATAAAAAGTAACAGTTGAAAAACAGTAATATTAACTTTCACTATGCCCTTTGAATTTCCAAATTTCCTACCCTACAGAAGTTATGTCAGAGGAACTGAGCAAAATATGTCAACCAAGCACTAATCCAAATATGAGACTTTTCTACTGAGAGGCAACGTTCCATCAAGGAAGAGCAGAGTCTGTAGCGTTAGTTTCTGCCTGCAAGGCTGGGCTGCTAATGCTTATTCCCTTTCCAAGGGGCTTGGACAGTGAAAATCCTGATTTTAAAATTTATTCTAAAATCATGTGTGGCATCCATTGAAGCTACTGGGTGTTTATTTTCAGCAGTAACATAATAGTCTATTTTGAAGCTTTAGAGATTTGGAGGCCAAACTCTAGCATGGGCTGAGCTGATGCAGCATATGCAGCACAGCTCACACTTCCCTCTGGCCTTGGCACTCGCCCTGCTCTGTGATGACTTCAGGAGAAAGGCACAAAAGATCAATATGCAAAAGATTAGGATTAATTAACAAAACCACAAACTATTCATAAAACTGTTTACAAAGTTTGTTTTTTCTAATATAAAATCAATTCTCTGTACCTGGACAACATCTAGTTTGATCTAGTTTGAATGAAAATTTGCCAGGGATTCCTGTTTTTTTTTTTTTTTGTTGTTGTTGTTGTTTGTTAGTTTTTGAGGTGGGGTCTTGCTATGCTGCCCACATCGATCTCAAACTCCTGGGCTCAAGTGATCCTCCTGCCTCAGCCTCTCCAGTAGCGGGGACTACAGATGCACGTCACACCTGGTTCTAATTCCTGTTTTTTTTGTTTTTTTTTTTAAACTACATGATTCCTTTCTAAGGCTGGGTGAACTAATCCTAAAGAATTATCCTCAACATACTGAATCATGTTTAATTTAACATAAAAAGTCATTTGATATAATTTTGTTAGCTATACTGTGAATAATCCCTTTCTTACATTTGAATCCTCAAAACTCATTGTCAAAATAATGGCAAAAGAATCCCAAAGAAGCAGTAGTAAGATTCCTGTTGATTACCATGTTGCTTCAAGAAACCAAGCCAGTTTGCCAACAGTCCCCATCTGCGAGAGAGTCTTGGCACTTTGGTAGGAGTAACAGGTAAACTGTGGACTGGAAAGTGTGGGCGGGGCAGGTAAGTGCATGTGGCCAAACCACAGGCGTCCACGCTCACAATTACCATTCTAACTTGACAGCAAGTGTTCTAGTGTGAACTTGAAGTTGGGACTAATGACAAGCCTGTGTAACATCAACATACATGGGTAGGAGAACTGAAGTTACAATGAAACCTGGAATTTCTGTGATCAAGGCTAATAGTTATCTAGGAAGTAAAGAACTTTTAATTCTTAGACTTGGAGTCATATTCTTCCAGGGGATGTGCTCTGAAACTTTAACAATCAAAAGCACCCAGTTTCCATCTATTTCTCCTTCAGAAAAGATGGAGTGTAAGCAAATACGAATTTAAAGGATACGATACATGCTGCTTTCTTGCTTTTGAATGCAGGCAGTTTTTCAGCCATCTTAACCCCTTTACACAGAACAATTTGTGTTTTATAGCAAATAAGTGACAACATAATTTCAAAACAATGTTTATCCACCAGGACTTTCCTATCAGCGTCTGTTCCCATTACTGGTTTGTGGAATCATCAGCCGTATCAGCCAAGATAGGCCTAGGTGTGAAGTTCAGAATGTGTTACTGCCGACGTGGCACATGTGTGTGTCCAGTTTGTTTCTGTTGTTCAGTTTCCCACTTGTCCTATTACTGTGCGTTTCTTATCTGTTAAATAAATCTTGTTCAAAGAAATGCTCAATTTCTTCTGTAATAATTCTATCAATAAGGTCAATATGCAGATTGAGGAAGTATTTCAAATATTTAAGGAAAAAACTAAGAAAAATAGAATGTGTCTTTTAATGTACGGGTTGCATTCCTAATACTTCATGGATATCAGTTTTTAATGAGCACTTATGTATCGAATCATTGCCAGTTTCACATGTTCTTCCTTCTTGATCAACTAAAAATAGTAATATTTGATTGAAATAGTGAATATATGCAACTTTTCACAACTCTTCCAAGCCTAGACCAACATTAATAGACCCATCAGAGGGACCAAGATTTTACATTCATTCAAAAGTCATTTACCAAGTACCCTGAGCCAGGTCACAGGGGCATAAAGATGGACACCTCCTGGAACCGACAGACTCCGTAAGAACATCAGACAAAGGACAGCTGTACTCCAGCGTGGGGAGCCCCAACAGGGTATCCACAAAGTGCTTTTGTTATATCTACAGGGAGCCCTGAAGAGGCAAAGGTCCCTCTCTAAGGAGACGGTTCAAGTGTCACAGGAGAGGCTGAGTAGAGTCTTAACGAGAAGGGGCAGCCGGTGCCAAGAAATGGAGATACGAATAATTTTGTGGGCCTTGTTTCCAGGGCCAAGCTTGGTGCAATGCTAAATGCAAAACCTGCGCTGTCAAATTGCTGTGATCTGTGTGCAGGTTTGTTCTGTAGTGACGTTTCCACTGTCAGCTGGCTTCTTTTATAGCTCATATAGCACTTTTTATGCTCCTTCCAGGGCTGCCACCAGAGAAGCTATCCATCTGGCAACCTCTTCATAAAGTCTTTGTACAGAGATCCTAAGCCTTGAGTTAATGAGTATCTGATTTTTCTAGATGTGGACTGGTTTCAGTGGCATTCAGAGAAGGGGTGGGCAGGCTCTGCCTCCCTTGGAAAGGTGCTGGGGTCTACCACTGTCGTTTCTCAAAGCAGCATGCAGTCGCCCCAGACTGGCCTGGTGCTTGCCCTGCCGGGCACCAGCTGGTCTCCGATCCTGTCAGTAGGGCTTTCCTCGGCACAAACGATTCCTGACGGGGCCCTGGCCCGACTGTGGGTGCAGCACCAGTGCTGTCTTCAACAGGTGCACGCAGCATGGAGACAGGCCGTGGCCCAGCATGTTTAAGTGGAGTGGGAGAGAAATCATTTACTACCGTGATTCTTTGGGCCATTTAGTGTTTATATTCCTCACTTCTACCAGCTCATTTTATTTGCTTGAAAGGCAAGCACGATGATGGAATCTCCTGGAATTCACCTTTGAATGCATTCTATTCAGGATGCCTTTAAAAATCTGCACGTCTATCCTCTTCTTTCTTTTATTGTCTCAGGGCAGTAACCTTTAGATAAAGTCTTTTTATATACCATAGTCAGAAGCCAGTATTGAGGCTTTTATATAAGGTGGGGAATTATGTAGAAACATGAATGGAGTCAGGAATAGTCCAATGACAGAATCCTCTATCCATCTAGGTATACTGGTCCTTTGCTGTTTTGGGGGTGCCTCATGTCCATTCTCCCTCCTAAAAGCAGCCTGACTCCTTTGGCGACCTACTCTTTTCATGCAGGCTTCAGGAGGCAGAAAGCCCAGGATCTTGTCTCCCACTAGAGAGGATAAAAGCACAGCAGAGAATGAGCTACTACATACCACCTACTTAAGAATAAGCCCACTTACTTAGATGGTTCCTCCTGAGAGCTGGAGGAAATGTTCTAAGCCAAGCCTGTGCTATGGTGGCGTAAGCAGCGTGACCCCAAGTCCAGGCTGCCCGGGGACACCTGTACCCCTCCGATTCTTCCACACGCTATCTCCAATAGTATAGGGAGACCTTTTATTTTACTTTTAAAAAGTGAGCTTAGCTGATGTTGTTTCTTTAGAAAACTTTACTGTATTTGAGAAGGTTACCTATGATACTGTTCCTAAATTTGAAATCTAGACTAAGTTCCTAGAGCCCATTTTTCAATCTGTTGAGAGAATTCCAAAGGGATCTAACTCATTAATAGAAGTATGCCTTCTCGGCTTTCTCTCTAACTGCCAGTCTGCTAAGTCAGTAACATTTTTTGGTACTAATATATTTTTGTAGACTTACATTCAATGAAAATGAAGAACAATAAAGGGAGGTATAAGGTTAGTAAATACGGACACAAAATTAGGATTTAAAAAAACAAGGGTTTTTTTTTGGTGATTGGGGATAGGTCTATTTGTTTTTAGGGGAGTATGGTAGTTGCAGGAACAAGTATTTGTTCATTTTTTTACTATGTACTGGGCATTATGTTGAGTGCTTTATATGTATTAACTCACCCGATCCCCGCCCCTGCCGACTCTGTAATGGCACACATATAACCACCCCTACGTAGCAGAGAAAGACAGGAAACTCAAGGAGCTTGGGCTTATCAACTAGTGATTAAGAGGCCTCCCTGCTACTTTCAGACCTTATTCTTCCTCCCTTCTAGTAAGCCCCTGTTCAAGGCAGCTGGCTTTACCATCTCTCTCCTCACTATCTTCTACATTCAGAAAGACTCTTTTCCTTCCTTATCCCCCTAACTCCTGCTGTCATCCTGGGTGTCTTCAGCGAGCACATGAAGCCCATCCAAAACTTGGCTTCTCAGTCCTTTAAACACCTCCTGAACTCAGTCAGACACACTCTTCTAGGTCTTTATCACCAACAGAAACCACACTACCTCTAAATCTGAATTTCAAACACCCCCCTTCTTGACCTCCTGACCCTCTTTTTTTTTTAAAGACAGGGTCCACAATGTCACCCCAACTAGAGTGCAGAGGCATCATCATAGCTCACTGCAACCTCAAACTCCTGGGCTCGAGTGATCCTCCTGCCTCAGCCTCCCACATAGTTAGGACTACGGACATATGCCACCATGCCCAGCTGAGTTTTCTATTTTTGTAGAGATGGGGTCTCACTGTGTTGCCCAGACTGGTCTCCACCTCCTGGCTCAAGCAATCCTCCCACCTCGGCCTCCCAAAGCACTTATTTTCTTATCCTTCTAGCAACCTTGTACTCATGCTTTTGTAAACTCTACCCATTTCTCATTATATACCAGCTCTGTGCTAGCTTCACTCCTCTCCTTGTTCAACTAACATACTTTTGCTCCATCATCATAATCTTTTCCTTGTAAATAACTCAATATTCTTATCCCTTTCTTCATAATACCCTACAAACGGGTATCCCTTCTCTCATCACAAGCCATTTTGGACCCCATGACATCCCACTTTCCTGAAGATTTTGTTTCTATTGTACCACCTGTTCCTCAGCAACATCAGTCCTGTTGTCTACTGGATTATTCTTATCAGCAGCTACTATCTGAAAACATTCTCCCTCTGTCGTCCGTATGCCCTTCTAGCTGCCTCATTTCTCTGCAGTCATTCGCAGCCAAACTTCTGAACGGTTGCCTACATATGTTCTATTTTCTCATCTCTCATTCTCTCTTCAGCGTACTCCAAATCTACCATCTCCACACTCCTTGTGAAATCTCTTTCAAGGTCAACCACCTCTATGCTTTCCAATTCAATACACATTTTCCTGACCTTATCTTCTATGATCCCGCCACAAACAGTAAACACATTTTCATGTTCTCTCCTTCTTGAAATATTCTCTTCTTTTGTTTTTATGGCAGCACAACATCTTTGTTTTCCTCTCCCTGCTTGTTCCTTCTTATTCTCTTTTCTTTTTTCCTGGCTTTTCTCTTTTTTGTTGGCTCCTCGGCCCCTCTATGTGATCGCTGAATAATGGTGTTCTTCAGGGCCTGCTCCTAGCCCACCTGCCCTTTCCTATGGATTTTCTTCTTAGATGATCTCAATATTTCTGGGGCTCCAAATATCCTCTATTTTCTGACAAGCCTATGACTCACATCTCCGTCTTGGATCTCTTCTCAGAGCAATAGATCTGCAGTCCCAATGTCTCCACTCAGATGCCGCACAGGTGTTTCAAACCCAGCCTGTTAGAAAGAGCTGTTTTTCCTTGCAACATTCCCCCCCCCTCGCTCCCCCGTCTCCTCCATCTCAGCAGAGGGCACTGCACACGGACCTCTCCTCAAATGTCATCCACCAGCATGTCGACCTCTCCCGTTGTCCCATCTGCCTCCAAAGTGTGTCACAGATACAGCCAGAGCGGCTACTCCCTCAGTATCACCCTGCAGGTTTTCTTTACAGCATCAACCTCAATTTGTAGTATTTGTTTACTTGTCTATTTCTTCCCTGAAAGTAAGCTCCCTGAAGGTAGAGATCACACCTTGCTTGTTTACTATTGTGTTGCCAGAAGCACGTCATATCCTTAATAAGTATTTACTAAATGAATGAAACTCTTTCTAGAGTAAATGACAGACCTTAGACTTTTACCTTCATGGAGAATACAGGCATTTAAACAAAAAAAGGTACTTTACAACATCTTGGGAAGACCTCAACATGTCCTCCAGTATTCCCAGTGGAATCCCCCTGTTTGGATTCTCTGGCTAGGCCAGCACAAAGAAGGGGACAGATAAGACTGGCCGCTGTGAACCCCTTGCAGAGAACACGGGACTTGCTCAGGTGTCCCTGCACCCTGTTTCTCTACTGTAATAAACAGAGCACAAGCTTTGCAGTCAGTCAGGCCTGGAACCAATCTCAGTTCTGGCACAAGTTGTGTATTCTCTCAAGTTATTTAAACATTCTAAGCCTGCTTCCTCATCTGCTATTGGAAAGACACCATGACTGAGGATTAAATGATACATCATTTGGAGAGGGCCTTCCCCAGCGCCTGACAACTGACAGACACAGACATGGGAGTGGCCTAGAAGTCAAGCCCAGCCTCTCCCATTCCAAAACAGAGCACTACTCGGTAAGAATAAAAATGAAACCTGACGTAAAGCAGATGCCTTTTGAAAAAACTGCCATACGTCACTGCCACACTGTTTAGCAGGGAAAGGCAGGAATTTTCCAGGTCTGACAGGGTATTATAGAAGAGTGGAAAGAACATCGTACTTGGGAGTCAGCAGCTCTGAGTCAGGACACGGACTCTACTAATTGCACCTGATGCCAATTTGCACAATTCATTTCATCTCTCTAAGCCTTTTCCCTGTGTTTAAAATGGAAGGCTCGTAGCACAGTGATGGCCCTCATGGACAATAAAGAAACTGTTTCATAAATTTTGATTTTATAGATGCAAATGCTGAGGCAGATTGTGGTTAAGTAATTTGGGGCTGACATTCATCAGACCACTATAGTAGAGAGAGGAAACCTCAGGCCACAGAGTGAATTCTCTCTTTCAAGTGTGAAAAAGATGAACAAAATGTTCCAAACTCTCAGAAACCAGGTCTTCTATTCTAAGATGCTATTTATAAAAGGCAAAATGGCTACTGGAGACTTCCTTTCAGACTCACGTTGGTAAACGTGTTCACATGTAATAGCTGATGCTCCGAGGAAAGTTAAATAAGTTTCTCCAATGCTGACAAAGAAAGCTGTTAAGCAGTGTCTGTAAAATTTCTCACTTCTATCCTTTTGCCTCTATCATTCCCAAGGCCCAGGAATGGGAGCAATGCTTCCAACCCTAACATCAGCAGAAACAGCTGGGAGAGAAGGGTATATGCAACAGAAACATGCATCAATTTTGTTTTTATTTATTGTTCTAGTTTAAATCCTCAAAGAACCACTGGAATGTACTTTTTCTGGAAAGCCTAGAGCAAAACACCATCAGCCAAGCAGGAGTCAGAACCTATTTACATCTTCACTCATGAAATTATTGGATTTTCTCAGAACGAGAAAGCAGGTTTTGTTCACTTTCTAAACCAACAAAGTTTTACTCAAGTTCTTTCAACACTTCAAAATTCAAATCTGTGGTATCTTAAGAATTCAAATAACCAAAATAATGTCTCTGATTCTATTGTTCAAGTCCAGATTTACTGACAATAGTAAACAAGATGAAAAAAATAGGTATCTTAAAACTTACAAACTGCTTATTTCTGGAATAAGAAGAAAGTAGCCGAGAGCTCTGCCGAGCAGCTCATCAGTATTCACGACCAGCTCAGAATTGAGTGGATAAACAAGGTGGGTCTAGGGACTGTTTTCCTCTTCTTAGCTGTTAAGAACCTGAGGAAACCATGTCTACTGGTAGGATTTCAAATTTTAGGTTATCTATGTATAATTTATCAGATTTCTTTTCTGAAAGTATTTTTTTCCTTACACTGACAAGAAGGTGAGGGTAAAGCTACATTCAGTAGTGTAACACAAACTTTTTCTAGGAACTAACCTACAAAAGCTCCTCCTAGCACCCTAGGAAATAGTTCATAACGCCCTCAGCAGTTATGTTCTAAAGCCTGTTTCCATCAGCTGTCTCAACTCAGTCCTGGGGCCCAGGCCCTTCTGCCGTGAGGTATAGGTGGGGGAAAAGATGAAAATAGGGCTAGACCTATACATGGATTTAACCCTAAAGAAACTATTAACAATGAAACAAGAGATTCTTAAAAGATGCCACCTGGGTCTGAACTAGCAGCAGTCTAAAGCTAAAGCTATGCTTATGTTTTCTAACATTTATCATGTTGATTCCCTAGCTCCTCCCCCAAGCCCTTGACAGCACACGAAAAATCCTTCATTAAAGCACATATAGGAATCTAGAATTTTTCGAAGGAGAAACGTTGAGAGACACTGGTCTTAAAATGGAACTGGATGACAAAGAATCGAATGAAACTGGGTTTCTAAAAGAGGATATGGCCAGGGTCTCTGGCTCCCTGCAATAGTCATGTTATCACATTAAGTACTAAAATGCAGTATCATACAGAAAACAAGTTTCCACTCCTAAGACAAAATTCAGCCTCTGGAAACACCCCATTCTACTTCTCCCTTGATATATTAAGCAACCAAAAGAGTAAACTGGTGAGTATCAACAAAGAAATGAGAATGATCACCTCCATTTCATACATCGGGGGCCCAAGGATGTCTTTCAGAGCATGGAAATCAATCAAAATTGGCATTTCGGGTGGTAGGGCCAAGTCAGTAGCATCATTGATAGATTCAGGCTTTGCATCTTCTAAGATGTGTTCTTTGCAACCTAAGAGAGAAAAGTTTATTTAGAAGTTGTGATTTGCAGGTTTAGAATTCATGAGCAGTAAATATCAAACAGAAGCATAGTGGACTTCAATAGTTCAGTCCCTTTTATGCACTGAAAAAAATTCACTTTGTGTATCTATGGAACACAGGTGGAAGAATTAGTCTTTCAAGAGCCCCTCCAGGGTGGTATTTGCAACCGCCTTGTTCATTTTTTGTTTTGGAGAAATGGTTTCACTGTGTTGGCTGAGTTAGAGTGCAGTGGCATTATCATAGCTCACCGCAACCTCAAACTCTGGGGCTCAAGCGACCCTGCCTCAGCCTCCTGAGTTAATTAATAGTACCTTGTTCATTTACTTTCACTTGTTTATTATCTGTCTCCCCCAGTAAAGTGTAAGCACCAGGAGGGCCGTAACCTTGCCTGTCTTCTTTTTAACCATTATATTCTTAACTCAAGAACAATGTCTGGCACTATGCAACTTACGACCCCTAGAGGCCAGATACTGAAGGGTCAAATGCAATAGATGACTTCGGACAATTCTCTGTTAGATCAACCTAACTTAGGGCTTGTGGCAAACTTTTCAATTCCCTCTTCAGGGAAGTTTGCTCAGGTGTCTCATTTTCTAATGGGCCACATGGGCTTGAAAATAATAGAACCCATACAAGCAATGCCTCTTTTGTAAGCATATAGCTCAACTCTATGGTTATCATTTTCCAATATAAATAAATATATTAATAATTACCAGTGCCAGGGTAAAAGAACACAAAGCCTGGTCTGAAATCCCTTTAACAATGGACTATTTCCTTTACCTGCCTAAGAGCCCTGATTGGCTGATATCTTGTCAAAGTATTGAGTCAGTTTGGTTTGGCCTAGACATACAGGGAGCAGGACGCTACTGATCTATCAGACCACCCTCTCTATTGGTCTTTGAAGGCCAGTATGAGGAAAGAAAAATATTGCATAATCTGTGTTCAGAAACCTAAAATGAGCAGAGGTTTTAAAAATGTAGGAAATATTTGGCTCCATCTCATTCCTAGCCTTCTTTTTCTTTTAGTTTGCCATACTTTTTCTACTTCTTGTACTATCTCATGAAATGTTTGGTTCTAAAATCTTTCTTTTATTACCTTTTTTACATACTCTCTTCCTTCTGAAAGTGACTGTTGTACATGATACACATATAATTATACAGTTACCTAACACTGTATATCTCTATATTTATTGTAGTTTTGCTATGATTCTTCCATTCTTATATCGTGAAATTAAAAGAATTGTTTTTTCACTAACTCTTTTCCTTTCAAAAGTGATTACTGAATATGTTTAACAATAGTAGACCTTTATAACTGGAGACATCCTGGGTGTCACTAAATGATTCTAGCATGACCTTTAGGGTAAAGGGTTCTCCTAGTCCACTCTCCTGGCCTCCACTGGGCTCCTTTTCAAGGCTAAATCATAAGTGATACAGGAGGGAAAATAAAAATTCAGAGTTTCTACCACTTGATGGCTATTGGACAGAGCAAATTATGCTATGCAAAGCATCAAACCTCTCACTACCTATCTCTGCAGGATTGTTGTGAGAATTAAAAAGAAAACCCTTTGTAGACTGCCAAGTGCAATATGCAATATACATACTGTATCATATGTGTAAGTCTTGAGTTTTATATATTCTTATAATCATACCTCTGTAATGTCACTTGATCTTTCAAGGTTTGGCTCGACCATGTTCTAGGAAGTCTTCCCCGATCTTTCTAACTTCTTTCATAGCATCCATTTATTTCACAAAATCTAGCAATTACTGGGTTACTCAGTAGCTTGTGGAAATGGGAGATTTTCTGCTTGCTGCTTTCTGCAGTGTATTCCAGAAATATCAACGACCAACGGTGGGAAAGCACTCAAATGATCAGTTTAGCTATATGTTGATCTCAGAATAGAAAAGGCAAGTAGGCATCATTGCTTAATTAAAATTAATGCACAGACAGAAAAGCACTACCTGGCTAAGGTCACTCTAAAGATGAAAGGTAGCGGCACGCTGAAACTTCAGCCAGTGTGCACAAGAGCCTGCAAGTTTCTCTAGTCTGTGGTGCTTTGAGACAAGCTTTTCTGAGATCTAATTACTGTTGCCAGCCTGTATTTCACTGTTGCACGCGGAGGCAAAGCTGGATGGGTGAAAGCCAATCCACAATTATGTAACCAATGCTTTAGGATATTCAATCCCTTAACTGAATTCAGTGCTTTGAGCACCGAGGCAGTGGGGGTGGGGAGAGCTATTTCTAATGCAACTAGACATTAAAATATAAACGATGACAATTTATGTATAGCAGCTGGGTTATAAAATATAAACTCAGAAATAACCTATACTTCAAAATTTTCCATCATTAGAATACAGGCCTAGAAAATGAATGCTTCAGTTAAGAAAATGGTGCCAGCTAATAGGGAGACACAGCATAGCCCTGGATTTTAAGAGTCATCTACTGGGCCTTGTGTAATACAAAGTCAGATAAGCCTGGGTTTGAAGTCTAGCTCGTTCACTTACAAACTGTAACTTCGGGAAAGTTCCTTAGCCTCATCTTTTTTTTTAAAGCTGCTTTTATTATGTAAAACATATATAACATAATATTTATCACTTTAACCATTTGCAAGTGTATATTCAGTGGCATTAAACACATTCACACTGGTGTTGCAACCATCACCACTATCTATATCCAAAACTTTTCATCATCTCTAGCATAAACTCTGTACCCAATAAATAATAACTCCCCATTTTCCAGTCCCTGCATCCCTGGTCACTATTATTGCACTTTCTGTTTCTATGAATTTGACTACTTCGGATACCTCATACAATATTTTTCCTTTTGTGTCTGGCTTATTTCATTTAGCCACATTTTCAAGGTTCATCCATGTTGTAGCATGTATTAGAATTTTCCTCTTTTTAAAAACTGAATAATATTCCATTGTATGTATATGCCATATTTTGTTTTTCCGTTCACCTGTTGACAGACACTTGGGTTGTTTCCACCTTTTGGCTAATGTGACTAATGCTACTATGAACATGAGCGTATAAATATGTTTAAGTCCCTGCTTTCAGTTCTTCTGAATGTATACTTAGGAATGGAATTGCTGGATAATATTGTAGTTCTCCGTTTAACTTTTCGAAGAACTACCAAAATGTTTTCCACAGTGGCCGCACTATTTGACATTCTCTCTCTTTTTTTAATTACAGCCATCCTACTGAGTGTGAAGAAATATCTCATTGTGGTTTTGAGTTAATTTCTCCAATGACTAATGATGCTGAGTATCTTCTCATATGCTTGTTGGCTGTCTGTGTATCTTCCTTGGAGAAATGTCTATTCAAATCCCTTGCCCATTTTTTAACTCGGTTTTTTTTTTTTTTTTGTGATTGTATTGTAGGAGTTCTTTATATATTCTGGATATCAATCCCTTATCAGATATATGTTTTGCAAGTATTTTCTCCCATTCTATAGGGTTTTTTTCACTTTTTTTTTTTTTTTTTTTTGAGACAGAGTCTTGCTTTGTTGCTCAGGCTAGAGTGAGTGCCGTGGTGCCAGCCTAGCTCACAGCAACCTCAAACTCCTGGGCTCAAGCGATCCTACTGCCTCAGCCTCCCGAGTAGCTGGGACTACAGGCATGCACCACCATGCCCGGCTAATTTTTTCTATATATATTTTAGTTGGCCAGATAATTTCTTTCTATTTTTAGTAGAGACGGGGTCTCGCTCTTGCTCAGGTTGGTCTCGAACTCCTGACCTCGAGCGATCTGCCCGCCTCGGCCTTTCAGAGTGTTAGGATTACAGGCGTGAGCCACCGCACCCGGCCCACTTTCTTAATAGTGTCCTTCGATGCACAAAAGTTTTTAATTTTGATGAAGTCCAATTTATTTATTGTTTTTTTTTTTTTGCTTTGTAGAGATAAGGTCTTGCTCTGTTGCCCAGGCTGGTCTCAAACTCCTGGCCTCAAGTGATCCTCCAGCCTCGGCGTCCCAAAGTGTTAGGATTACAGGTGTGAGTGACCGCAACTGGCTTATGTTTTCTTTTGCTGCCTGTGTTTTTGGTGTCATATCCATGAAATCATCAAATACGATGTCATGAAGATTTTTCCCAATGGTTTCTTCTAAGAGTTTTATAGTTTTACCTCTTAAGTTTAGATCTTTGATCCACTTTTAGTGAATTTTTATATACAATGTAAGGAGAGAGTCCAAGTCCAACTTCATTCTTTTGCATGTGGATATATCTAGTGTTCCCAGTTCCATTTGTTGAAAAGACTGTGCTTTCCCCATTTAATGGTCTTGGCTCCTAGTTAAAAATCATTAACCATATATATGAGTATTTATTTCTGGGCTCTCTAGTCTATTCTATTGGTCTGTATTTCTGTCCTCATATATGCCAACACCATACTATTTTAATTACCATAGCTTTGTATAATATCAACTTTTTTTGTTTTTTTTTTTTTTGAGACAGAGTCTCACTCTCCTGCCCAGGCTAGAATGTTGTGGTGTCAGCCTAGCTCACAGCAACCTCCAACTCCTGGGCTCAACTGATCCTCCTGCCTCAGCCTCCCGAGTAGCTGGGACTACAGGCCTGCACCACCATGCCTGGCTCATTTTTTCTATTTTTAGTTATCTGGCTAATTTCTTTCTATTTTTTGGTATGGGGTCTCGCTCTTGCTGAGGCTGGTCTTGAACTCTTGACCTCAAGTGATCCTCCCACCTCGAACTCCCAGAGTGCTAGGATTACAGGTATGAGCCACTGCGCCCTTGGCCCTTAAGTTTTTTTGAGATAGTCTTGCTCTGTTGCCTGTGGGTAGAGTGCAATGGTGTCACTGTAGCTCACCGCAATCTCAGACTCCTGGGCTCACCTCTTGCCTCAGACTCCTGAGTAGCTGGGACTACAGGTGTGTGCCACCATGCCCAGCTAATTTTTTTATTTTTAGTAGAGACGGGGTCTCGCTCTTGCTCAGGCTGGTCTCCAACTCCTGAGTTCGAGCAATCCTCCTGCCTCGGCCACCCACAGTGCTAGGATTACAGGTGTGAGCTACCACACCCAGCCTGTTTTGAAGTCAGAAAGTGTAGAGCCCTCCATTTTGTTCTTTTTCAAGATTGTTTTGGCTATTTAGTGTCCCTTGCAACTCAATGAGAATTTGAAAATCAGCCTTTTCATTTCTATGAAAAAGGATGTTAGAATTTTGGAAGGGATTGCATTCAATCTGTAGATCACTTTGAGCAATATTGATATCTTACAATATTAAGTCTTCCTATCCATGAACATGGGATATCTTTATACTTACTTAGGTCTTCCTTAAATTTCTTTCGAGCATTGTTTTGTAGTTCTCAGCATACAAGTCTTATACCTCCTTGGTTAGAGTTATTCCTGGAAGTTAATTGTTTTAGATGCTATTGTAAATGGAATTGCTTTCTTAATTTCCTTTTCGATTGTTCCTTACCCTCTTTAAGCTTCCATTTCCTCATCTGAAATGAGGAAAACAGTAACACATTTCAAATAGTTCTTCTAGGGATCATGGATATAGAATATAGAGATAATGAAAGCATAGAGTAGCTACTGAGTTAGACTTGCAGCCAGTCTCTCTATGTTAGAACCTTGACTCTGACATTTACTACCTTGGGCAAGTTATTTCATGTTCTGAGCCTCAGTTTTCTCATCTGCAAAATGGACCTAAAACAATACCTATCTCATAAGGTCATTTAAGGATTAAATGAGTAAATATATGTGAAATGCTTAGAATAGAGTCTGGCACATAGTAATAACTTTATAAAGGACAATTACTTTTGCTGTCATAATTGTCACAATAGCCTACTAATTTGGTTTCTCTGCTTAGTTTTCCTACCATCTATTTTATTTACTACTTGTAAATGAATCTCTCTAAATCCCAGTTCTAATTATATCACTTGTAGACTTAAACATCTTTGTAAGTTTTCCTCACAAATTAAGTAAATTTCTAACGCCTAAAAGTTGAATTGAAGATCCGCCACAACATAGTGCCAAATTACCTTTCTATTTAATAATCCTAGCTCCTACTACTCTGGAATGCTTTAGTCTGAAGGAATAACCACCACCTAAACAGTAATTCAACTAACATTTATGGAGCATAACTCTGAGTAAGAAACAGAGCCCCCCAAATAAATAATCTGAGTAAAAATGGGCAAAAAACCTGAATAGACATTTCTCAAAAAAGACATACAAATGGCCAACAGGTATACAAAAAAAATCACTAATCATCAGGAAAATGAACATCAAAACCACATGAGACATGACCTCACACCCATTAGAATGGCTATTATCAAAAAGACAAAAAAAAAAAAAAACCCACAACAAAAAACAAATGTTTGCAGAAATGTGGAGAAAGAGGGATTCTCATACACTGTTGGTAGGGATGTAAGTTAGTACTGCCATTGTGGAAAACAGTATGGAGGTTCCTCAAAAATTAAAAATAGAACTACCATACGATCCAGCAATTCCACTCCCAGGTATATAATGTATATCCAAAGGAAATGAAATCAGTACACTGAAGAGGCATCTGCACTCCCATGTTTATTGTAGCACTATTCACAACAGCCAAGATATAGACTCATCATATCCATCATCAGTGGATGTAATGGATAAAGAAAATGTAGTACATACTCAATGGAATACTATTCAGCCATAAAAAAGAATGAAATCCCATCATTTGTAGCAACATGGCTAAATCTTAAGCACGTTATGTTAAGCGAAATAAGCCAGGCACAGAAAGACAAAACTGCATGATCTCACTCACATGTGGAATCTAAAGAAGTTGATCTCATGAGAAAGCAGAACAGTGGTTACCAAAGGCTGGCCAGGGAGGGAGGAAGTGGGGATAGGCAGAGTTTTGTAAGTGGGTACAAATCTACAGTTAGATAGCAGGAATAATTTCCAGTGTTCTACTGCACAGTAGGATAACTATGGTTACCAATATTGTATTGTATATTTCAAAATAGCTAGAAGAGAAGATTATAAATGTTCTTACCACAAAGAAATGACAAATGTATGAGGTAATGGATATGCTAAACATCCTGATTTGATTTTTATACAATGCATACATATATTGAAACATCACACCATACCCCATAAATATGTACAATTCTTATGTGTCAATTTAGGAAAAGGAAGAAATGGGGCCCCAGTTTCCTTATCTGTAAAATGAAAGACTGTATGAACTCTGTTCTTCTCATACTATTAACCATGCCTCATACAAAACAGGTAATCAATTATGTTCTCTTAAATTAGACTGAATTTGGGCTAAGTAATTCTTAAATTTTAATAGAATCTGTGAACAAATGAGAAATCATCAAAATACTTAATTATTTTAATTTGCCAATAAATTACTGTTTTTAATGCTGATTTTGTCAAGTAAACATTTTTAATCAGTGAAAATTAATTATGTAACAAAATGATTTCTGAATGATTAAAAGTTTTTCTTGAAGGTTGAATCCCATCACAATGGGCCCCTGAATTGTGTAACAGGAGCAAAATGGAACCTGGAGATGGGGGTGCCTGTGTCAGGGTGCAGGAGGTGTGTCACTGAGTATATAAACAGCTGCTGGCAGAGAGGTCACACATGACTGAGGGGAACACTGTTTACATCTCAGCTCTTTAGCATACATGGGTATACATGGATTCAGGTCCTGTTTAAGCATGGAGAGAAAGATATGTATGGTTGCAATTATACAAACAAGTAAGTTTTTTTAACCAAGGCTACTTTAAAAAGTGAGATGAGTTGCTGAGATTTTAAATGTCTTTGTTATTTTACCAAATAGTATAAAGTATGTTCCTCAAAGCTAAACTGACATGGATATAATGCATCTGAGAACCTTGTCATGGGAAGGCAGAAAGGGGAAAACAAAGTATCCGCAAAAAAAAAAAAAAAAAAATCAGAAAAACCAGAATATTTCCAACTATATAATTTGTGCTGTCAATTTCAGGTTAATCTTTTCCAGAAAACTGTCTTCCCAGCCAGAGGACGTGTGCTAAATGCAACTGAGATTCAAGTTACTGACCAGGGCTGCCAAGGCATTTGGGACTGCATATTTTCAATCTTTTTTTTTTTTTTTTAAAGGAACTAGCTACAATGGAGAAATCTGTGGATCAAATGCCCAGAAAAGCTATTCTAGCAGTAAATTCTTTGTTTTCTTTGTGTCAATATTTTCTTCATTATTTTGGGGGCAGCAATACAACCCTAACATTACCAAAAACATTTCTTTCAAGTTTACCTACTAAACATTTCTACATAATAACCATTGAGACACAGATGAAAGTTATGACTGGGTCATTTTTCAGTTTTAGTGGCCATTATCTATTCATGAAAATAAAGAACAAAAACAGTATCTACAAAAAATTTTTTCCATTCAAATGAATTTAGAGATGTAAGCAAATGACCTTTTTGTCTTAATTTACTAAAAGCAATTTTAAAGAGCTATACTATATATTAAATGTAATAAATAGAACAAATTTCTCAATGATCAATTCAGTGCCACTGACTTTAAAAAATAGCATTTATCCAACTGTTAAAATTATCTGTTTATATATCTACCTCCTCCAATAGGCTACACATTTCTTTTTTTTTTTTTTTTTTTTTTTCACCCTTGCTGTCCTAAGGTTAGAAGACACACATTTATTAAGAGTTCTGTTTAATCAGCTACCCAGAATCCAATTTAGAACCTGGCATACAGTGAGTACAGTCATGTGCTACATAACAACGTTTCGGTCAATGACAGACCACATACAGGATGGTGATCCCATAAGATTATAATGGAGCTGAAGAATTCCTATCTGCTAGTTATCCCCTAGCTGCTGTACAGCTGCAGTGCCCAGCATTATTCACCTTGGTGATGCTGGTGTCAACAAACCTACTGCACCGCCAGTCCTATAAAAGTATAACACAGACAATTACGTACAGTACATAACATAATACTTGATAATAAGTGACTATGTTAGCAGTTTATATATACTTTTTAAAAACATTAGAAATATTTTTTAGAGATGGCATCTCACTATGTTGCACAGGCTGGCCTCAAACTCCTGGGCTCAAGCAATCCTCCTGCCTTAGCCTCCCAAGTAGTTGGGACTACAGGGATATGCCACTGTACCCATCTATACTATAATGTTTATGATTACTCCACAGTGTACTCCTTCTACTTAAAAAAAGAAGTTAACTGCAAAACAGCCTCAGGAAGGTCTTCAAGTAGGTATTCTAGAGGAAAGCACTGATGATGATAGCTCCAGGTGTGTTAATGCCCCTGAACACTTCCCAGCGGGGCATTATGTGCAGGTGGAAGACAGTGACACTGAAGATCCTGACCCCGTGTAAGCCTAGGCCAATGTGTGTTTATGTCTTAGTTTTGTTTTTTTAAATAACGCTGCAGTGGGGCTTGCTCTGGGGCACCAGTGGACAAGGGCTGTCTGGGGCTTACTGGCTGGCTGACTTGCCAATGTGCCTTTTTTTAACAAAAAAGTTTAAGAAGTTAAAAAAAATTTTTTTTAAATAGAAAAATGCTTATACAATAAGGAAATAAAGATAGAAAATATTTTTGTACAGCTGTACAATGTGTTAAACTGTTATTACAGAAGAGTCAAAAAGTTAAAAAGTGTTTATAAAGTAAAAAGATGATAGTAAGCTAAGGTTAGTGTATTACTGAAGAAAGAAAGATTAAAAAAAATAAATTTAGTGTAGGCTAAGTGTACAGTGATGTCCTAGGCCTTTGCATTCACTCACTACTCCCTAACTTACCCAGAGTCACTTCCAGTCCTGCAAGCTTCATTTATGATAAGTGCCCTATACAGATGTACCACTTTTCATCTCTCATACCTTATTTTTCTATGTTTACATACGTTTAGAGACACAACTACTTACTATTGTTTTACACCTGCCTATGGTATTCCGTACAGTACCATGCTGCAAGGTTTGCAGCCCAGGAACAATGGGCTATGCCATCTAGTCTAGGTGTGCAGTAGGACATACGATGTTCACACGTCAACGAAATCATCTGAAGACGCATTTCTTAGAATGCGTCCTCATCAAGGGACACATGACTGTACTCAGTAAATGCTAGCTGACTGAATGAATTGGTATGTATAAGAGCCCAAAACACAGAATCCTATCTTTAGTACCAGACAAGAGAATTTGCACCAGTTTCTCAACAGGTTTTATGTATTAATAAATCTCATTTCCTATGTTGGAGATTCAGAAAATATTCTTGGACAGTTATTTGGATTAGTAGTTAAAATGTGAAGACCATTTGAAATATCTTAGAAAAACCCATTGCTTTAGTATTCTTATAACTTAAAAAGGCTGGTTTTGACATTGTTTAACAATGACAACCAAAGGCCACTGTATTTTCCTACATGATTTATTAAATGGAACAATGACTTTATAATTATTTGGCAGCATTTTATTTTCCTGTCCCAAAATAGAATTTAAATAATAAATGTTTGGCTCCTATCATACATAATTAGGGTTTTTCCTTCATTGCAGCTTCCTTCTCGTCTGTATAGGCAAACAAATCTCTCTTAAACCTGGACAGTATTGATGAGGGAAGAACAATCAATCAGTGTAAATGTCAGACTTAGAAAAGAATATTTAATATTGGCAGTGTATACCAACATGATACTTTTCCCTCAACATTAGAATATCACCTGATTTTAGATGTTTGGTCACAACATACTGCCTAATATCCTTACCAAATGCAAAGGATTTTGCATAGAAAGTTTTAATCTCTAATACAATTTTTTTAAAAAAAATCTTGGTCTGTTTGCAAAATCCAATTAGCTCTAGTAGAACCCTGTGAAACCCCAGTGCTTAGTACCAGCAAGTCAGAATACCTTAAGGACTGACACTCTTGTCTCTGAAATCTGTATTTCTCAACAGTAACTTCAGTTCCTTTGACAATTATAAATTTTTATTTGTCCTGAGCCACTAATACAATCAAAGGAAAGATAAGTATGAACAGGATGAAGTAAGACTTTAAACACTGAAAATGCAAAACTAAATTCAAACTTCTAAGCCCTATCTGTGCAACTTGGGTGTTTAATAAAGAAATTAGCTCAAGTTTGATGGATATTCAACAGCATATACTTCGATATTGGCTTAGAAAAATCCCTCTGATAAAAAAATGTCTTAGATTGTGATGACTGTTGAACTGCTACAGCCTTTTAAATTAGTAAATTCTACAGAAATAAACAGAAAACTTCAAAGCTGTGCTGCCTAAAGATTAGGAAAATGTAGATCAATTTTAATTCAGTCCCCATAACAACAGTAAACTGTGATGTGTCACACTGTGCTGAAAGACCTCATACCATCAGACCCAGGCATTTCTTTAGAAACTAAAAACCTTACTTGTGAGTATTACAATAATCCAAAATAAATAGCCAAAGCATCTGGTCTCTGGTTTTTGGGTTCACAGGCACACACACAAATTACTCTCTCTTTATTGTTCTAAATCCAACCAGAAAGGAAGAAACAGGATTTAGGTTAAAATGCTTGAGGACTTTTATATGTAATTGGAACCAAGTAATAGGAAACTTCTCCACTATCTTAACTTTACTAAAAATGGCTAACAAAGTTTTTATGTCCAAAAACAAACAAGAACATCAATAAAATCCACATTAAAAGCTGACAAATACAGGTTGTTTTAATTGTTGCAGAAGAATCATTTGTTTGGGGTCTTACTAGGCTTTCTGCCCTTGAAGACCCACCTGACAGAGAGTAATGTAACTACTCCTAACCATTTCCGCAGTACTGAAATTTCTACTCCCTATTAACAATCCAAACCATAGGTTTTCCTCAGAACTCTAAACAAACTATTCCAACTCTGGGAAATGGGAACTGTATTAATAGAAATGAAATGTATAAAAACCTTTAAAATGGGCGAAAAAAAAAAAAATCTGTGAGAGCTGTCCTTCAAGATGGCTCCCAAATATCCAATCCCTGTCCCCTGACACTCACGTCCTTATGAAGGCAGTGCCCTCTCCCATCGTGCCGGAGTTGGTCTGTGTGAGCAATAGAATAAATATGGCAGAGTGATGGTTATAAAAGGTTGCAGCTTCTGTCCTGGGCTCTCTCTGTCTCCCCCTCTCCCCGCTTCTCTCACATATCATTCCTCCTGGGAGAAGCCAGCTGCCATGTCCCAAGCCTTGGGAGACGCACACGTGGTAAGAAACTGAAGACTCTGGCCAGCAGTCAGTCAGAACTGTGGTCAGCAAACAGCCATGTAAATGACCTTGGGGGCAGATTCTTCTGGAGCTCAGCTTCCGGCTGGCCAACAGCTTGGCTATAACCCTCACGAGAGGTCTTGAGCCAGAGCTACTACTCACTTATGCTGCTCCGAGATTCCTGACACACAGGAACTGAGAAACAATAAATGTTTGTTCAATGGTTAGGTCTGCTAAATTCTGGGGTAATTTGTTACACAGCAATGGACAACTAATGTAAAATCCTAAAGAGAAAGACCTTGTAACAAGCAGAAGACTGCTCCAAGAAGACAAAGGGAGGAATTTAGCAGCGAGTTACATAAAGTACAGAAGTTACTTTCTAAAAACATTACATACAGTATTTTCCATTAATGTAAGAAACGTATTCATGGTAGTAGACAAGAGAATGGATATGCATCAGATTTGGAAGAGACTAGTTAAAAAAAAAAAAAAAAAAAAAAAAACGCTGAAAGAATCAAAAGCACTTGACTGTCCTACAGGGACAACTTCCTGTTTTAGTTAGGAAGGAGCCACACTTAAAATGCCCGATTAGGGCTTGAGAAGTCAATGGCAGGAAGCCACAACAAAGAACTCTGAAAGCAGCCCAACAGAAGACTCAGAGAAAGGCCACCTGAAGAAGAGCCTGCACAGACGCAGAGTGGGGTGGCAGGGGCCAGAGTGCAACAATGCGCGGCGGAGCAGACAAACCTGTCAGCACGGGGCTCTCCCTGATGGCATTTTGACCCCTGGGCACTAGGATACTTGCCTAAGTGGCAGGATACCTCTGCCCCATATACCACATTCTTGCCAGTAGTTGAAGATGTGGTGAACTGGGAGAATGAAAGTCAATGAATGAGAACTAGTGCTGTAAAATGAAAATCTTTTATTTTGATGCATTTTTAATTGTAGTTGTCCAGAAAGAATATATCAAAGAATTAAGGATATGATATCTACCTTCTTCCACTACTTTAAGTTGATTTCACTGACCTACATGCCTGTAGTCCCAGCTACTCAGGAGGCTAAGGCAAGACCCTACCTCTTAAAAAAAGAAAGAAAGAAATTGTCATAGGGTAAGATTGTTTTGTGGTCTAGCCAGCCCAATCTTGTGGTCAGCAGGGGGCGCAGGGATCTGTCACGAGAGGATACACCTGTCTTCAGGGACATCAGATCTTATTGCTATGACTCACACCATACAACCACTAGTCCTTTTTCCAATTTATAGCTTCTATTTTCCTATGGACAGGGAAATAGCCAAGTTTATAACGACTTATTTGTTAACTAGGTCAAACAGACAAGGCACAGTGTTTATTGAGGAATAGTGTGAGGGGATTTATGAATCAAATCAGGGTCAAACTAGATGGCGACTGACGATCCTATTCAAATGAGATTTTATGATAGTAAATTATGTGAAAAGTGGGGGCCTAAAGCTGTAAAACAAAGGCTTTATTTCTTATTAGTTTTTTTTCCCTCTTACTTTGGGATAAGGAGAATTGAGTATCACCATAATTCAGAATGGATAGAGTATGTGCTATATTTAGAATCATGAAATTATTTAGTCAAAAGTAACTCTGAGAATTAAAGGTTGTCAAAGCAACTGGGACTTCATTGGCAAAATCCCAGGGAAAAGGAAACCAGAAAGGAGGAGCTAAAAAATCTGCACTCAAATCCCCCTCAAGTTGTTGATTAACTTATTCTAGGGATAAGCATTTCCAAGAAGCCCAGGAAAAAAGAATAGGTGGGAGGCTAAAGACCTCATTGGTCTTTCAGTTGATAACTCGGAAGGATCATGTCCTAGGAGTAAGGTCATGCCCCAAGGAATAAGAACCAGATCCTGGGAGTACCACATCCTAGAAGTTAATACCATATCCCAGGAATAAGGCCAAAACTGAAATAGACCACTCCTAACAAAGCCTAAAACTAAGCCTTGACAGGATCAAAGGATCTGTTGATACTCTAGCTACCTGTCAGAAGAAAATGTAACCCTTTCTGAAGGATGGTAGTAGCTAGAGCCTTTATATTTTTTAATCACAATGTTTAGCATCCAGTAAAAAATACAAGAAATGCTAAAAAACAGAACAAATGACTGAAAACCAAGAAAAAAAAAAAACCAGGTAATAGAAACAGACTCATAGGTGAATCAGAAAATACTTTATTCAGTGTTCAGATAGGGACTTTGCTCACAGCAACCTCAAACTCCTGGGCTTAAGCAATCCTTCTGCCTCAGCCTCCTAAGTAGCTGGGACTACAGGCATGCGCCGCCAGGCCCAGCTGATTTTTTCTATATATTTGTAGCTGTCCAGATAATTTCCATTTTTTTTTTTTTTTTTTTCAGTAGAGACAGGGTCTCGCTCTTGCTCAGGCTGGTCTCGAATTCCTGACCTCGAGCTATCCTCCTGCCTCGGCCTCCCAGAGTGCTAGGATTACAGGCGTGAGCCACTGCGCCCGGCCCAGATAGGGGCTTTAAACACCATGATTAGTATGTCCATGAAGAGAGAGGAAAAGATAGATTAACTTGATGAAAAGAGAGAAGATTTCTTTTTTTTCCTTTTTTTTTTTTAAGAGGAGGTCAAGAGAAGATTTCAGTAGAGAAATCTACTGGAGTCTCTCTATTTATATATATATATATATATATACACACACACACACACACACACACACAAAATATGTCAAGCTACTGGAGTCTCTCTATTTATACACACACACACACACAATATATGTCAATCTACTGGAGTCTCTATAGGTATACACACACACACAATATATGTCAATCTACTGGAGTCTCTATAGGTATACACACACACATAAAATATATGTCAATCTACTGGAGGCACTCTCTCTTTATACACATACACATAATATATGTAAATCTACTGGAGTCTCATATATATATTTTATTTATATATATATAAAATAAAAACAAATGGACATTATGTAAAAAAAAATACTACATGGAATTAAGAATTCCACAGGTTTAACAGTAGCCTGGAAATTGCAGAAGAAAGCAATAAACTGGAATAGAGGGTAGCAGAAAATACCCAAAATGAATTACAGAGAAAAATTAAAGAAAAAAAGAGAACAGACGACAAGAGAGTTACAAGGTCTCTTCTCAAAATCCTAGAAGGAAAAGTAAAAGAATGGAAAGAATATCGGAAGAGATAATGCCCAAGATTTTTCTAAAACTAATGAAAGAGTTTAGTCTACAAATTCACAAAGGTCAATGCTATAGTCTGAGTATTTGTCCCCTTCAAAACGCATGTTGGAATTTAAATGCCATTTCTCACCGTGTATGGAATGTGTAACAAAAAAAAAAAAAAAGAAGAAGAAGAAATTAACTGCCATTGTAACAGCATTAAGTGGTAGAACCTTGAAGAGGTGATTAGGCCATGAAGGCTTGACCCTCACAGGTGGGATTAATGTCCTTAGTGAGTTCGGGTTCTTTTTTCTCTCTCCTTGGTCATCTGCCATTTGATGACACAGCAAGAAGGCAGAGGCCAGCACCCTGATGTTGGACTTCCCAGCCTCCAAACCTGTGAGTCAATAAATTTCCATTCATTATAAATTACCCAGTCTGTGGTATCCTGTTACAGCAGCAAATCCCAAGGTGAATAAACAAATAAAATCATACCTAGCCACATGACAGTCTGTCCGACTTGTCTGATAACAGAGTCAAACAGGCAAGTGTTTACTAGAGAATGTTGAGAAGGCATTTATGAATCAAATCAGGGTCAAACTAGACAGTTTCTGAGAATTCTACTGAACTGAGATATTATAATAGTCAATTAGGTGATGATGGGTGACCTAAAGCTACAAAACAAAGACTATTTCACCTGGTAATTTCTTCATAGGCTTTTCTTCTGCTTACTTTGTCTATTATCACTATTCCTATTCAACATCTTCGAGGACGTCCTAGATGGTGCATTAGGGAAGAAAGGAAATAAAAGGTATAATGTTTGGAGAGGAAGAAGTAAAAACTGACATTTGCATTTCTGATGATAGTAGGGTATATGTAGAAAATCTGAAAGACTCTATAAATAATTAGAATTAATAAGTCAATTTGGCAAGTTTGTTGAATATAAGGTCAACATAATATTCCTATATTCTAGCAACAAAAAAATTAGAAAACTTAAAAAACGCTATTTATAAAAATAGACACACACAGATCAAACACATAGTAATATATCTAAAGAAAAAATACGTATGGTGGCATGTGCTTATAGTCCCAGCTACTTGGGAGACTGAGGCGAGAGGATCACTTGAGCCCAGGAGTTCAAGGCTGCAGTGCACTATGATCGCACCTGTGAATAGCCACTGCACACCAGCAACACAGTAAGACCTTGTCTCAAAATACAAATAAACAAATAAATAATAAAACAAGGAAAAATATGTCAAAGTGTGCTACTGAAACTATTAAAATATTAAAAAATTTATTTAAGATGACTTAAATGAGGCTAGACATGAATTAGAAGACTTAATAGTATCAAATTGTCAATTGATATTATCCCCAAGTAGATTTATAGATTCAATGCAATCATAATCAAAATATCAGAAGGTTTTATTTATTTACTTATTTATTGGTAGAAGTTGACAAGCTGATTTTTAAAACTTACATGGATACTTGAAGGACCTATAATAGAAATCTTGAAGAAGAACAAAGCTGGTAGATTTGAACTACCAGATACCAAGATTATCTGAGATATAGTAATTCTTGAAACTATGTATGATGCTGCCACTGGAAATTTTATCCCAGACCCAAAGTACCATTTGCTTAATGTAAGTCAGCTAATTTAATTCATTTTTCCTATAAGTGTATATCTGAGTTCTCCATAACATAACACCTACAGTAGTTAAGTGATATTTAAAAAGCTTCTTTATAATGACACCTAACACATTTCATGAATGACTGTTAAATCTGTATTAATTTTGTCTTTTTCTTTCTAACCAATTTTTCAGGTGACTTCTATGAGAATAATCAAAAACTAATATCTACTGAGGTTCTTTCAGTTTAATGCAGCTTCCCTAATAAATACTATATTGTTCAAAAATAAAGTAAGCATGCTCCATATGGAAACTTTATAAGGACTGATTATAATATGAATCCTCCTTTGCCGAGGATAATCTTTCAGGAAAAGTCTTACTAGATATTAATTGTACACATATGGTACCTGAGTACTTGAACAAAGGGATGTTTGCGTAACTTCTTACAAAGAAACACCCAAGTATGAAAAATTGAACACACAGAATATTTGTGCCTTGGTTAAGGCAGGAAATAAGCAGAATAAAACTTCAGTCACATAATCGAACTAATCCCTCAACCCAACTAATACCCTAGAAAGGTCAAGGGCAATTCAGAAAACACTAATAACATGGAGAAACACATAGGAAGTCTTGCTTTTAAAGAAATAGTTCTCACAGTTTATAGGTAGGTAACTGAAACCATAAATATTCCTCCTCGAACACAGATCAGTTATAGATCTCACCTCCCTTTAAAACTCCCTGATATTATTTGGTCTATTTAACTGTCAGTTAAGACCCCACAAATACAAAGATAACTGTTCACAGATCAGTGCTTCTGGGCTTATTCCAGAAAGTTTGATTCACTGGAGGTTTCTCCCTGTTTTGAAGCTTGTGGCCTAAAATTACTTTTCTTCCTGGCAGTAACTCCAGTATTATTTTTAACATTAAAAAAAAAAAAAAAACCTCCCACACTGCATTACTTGAAATTTCTAAAACTGTTTTGCTTTATACTCTAACTTTAAATAATTCATTTTTTAATGAGAAACTTTCATTACTAAGCTCCATTTGAACTTTGTGGCATGAAAATCTAATATAGACACTTCTTTAGAAATTTTTCTTTTAGCTTGGGTAAGGCCATGAACACTAATTTGGTACCTTATAATTATTCTACTAAAATCTGAAGGACAGTCGTTTACAATAACTAAAGGGTATCTTACGATATTAGAACCAATTTTGAGTGCATATCTGTGCCTCTAATAAAGATTACAACCAAAATTAACTTTAAGAGATAAATATTTATCCTAATTATTCATTCGTCTGGATGTCCTTGGTAATAATATCTTAACTACCCAAATCTGCTTAACTATGCTATCTTTTAGGAGATGCTCTGTGAATCATGGATTTAAATAAAAAAAAAAAAAAAAAAACAAATAAATGTCACCATGAAAAACTGTATGTTCTCACAAAGTTCACAAGCTTTTTGAACAAGTCCTTGAATATCTGTGTCTTACTCTTTTTTTTTTTTTTTTTGAGACAGAGTCTCACTCTGTTGCCCGGGCTAGAGTGCCATGGCGTCAGCCTAGCTCACAGCAACCTCAAACTCCTGGGCTTAAGCGAGCCTACTGCCTCAGCCTCCTGAGTAGCTGGGACTACAGGAATGTGCCACCATGCCCGGCTAATTTTTTCTATATATATATTTTTAGCTGTCCATATAATTTCTTTCTATTTTTAGTAGAGACGGGGTCTCACTCTTGCTCAGGCTGGTCTCGAACTCCTGACCTCGAGCGATCCTCCTGCCTCGGCCTCCCAGAGTGCTAGGATTACAGGCATGAGCCACTGCGCCCGGCCTGTGTCTTATTCTTAAATTGCTAATATGATCACAGGTATTATTAGAAATATGCTAATGGATGTACGTATAAACATTAAGCAATGTGTAACTATGGAACGTTTCCCTTGACATTGAATCCCTCTGAATGTATTATTATAAATTCTAAAATACACCATTTAAATCTTAAACACAATTTTCAAAATTTGTTAACTAGACAAACTTATTTCATCCTCTATCTTTCTATTATATCAGAGATAAGAACAAAGAGACATAGCCTCAGTTGCTTGAGGCCACAGCACAAAGTAGATCTAGGGGTTACCTTTAGAGAGCTAGTTCTCTAACTGTCACTGTCAGCTATATCAGTGATTTCCATTCTTGACAGGTACTCAATCACCTAGGACACTTTTTAAAAATTCAGATTTCTATAAGTGGTAGTCTGAAATGTATTTACCTCTATACCTCCTCTCTAAATCCTACTAAAATGACAATTAAAAAATTAAAAAATAAGGCCGGGCGCGGTGGCTCATGCCTGTAATCCTAGCACTCTGGGAGGCCGAGGCGGGTGGATCGCTCAAGGTCAGGAGTTCAAGACCAACCTGAGCAAGAGCGAGACCCCGTCTCTATTAAAAAATAGAAACAAATTATCTGGCCAACTAAAAATATATATAGAAAAAATTAGCCAGGCATGGTGGCACATGCCTGTAGTCCCAGCTACTCAGGAGGCTGAGGCAGGAGGATCGCTTGAGGCCAGGAGTTTGAGGTTATTGTGAGCTAGGCTGACGCCATGGCACTCACTCTAGCCCGGGCAACAGAGTGAGACTCTGTCTCAAAAAAATAAATAAATTAATTAAAAAATAAAATAAACCCACAAGAACAAAAAGAATGAGAAAGAAGACAACAGCTGTTAAAAGATGCTGACAAAATTTTGGAAAACAGAAAGTAGACAGAAAAAAGTAAGAAACACTTCGCAGGCTAGAGAAAGCAGAAACCTCAATGTCTGTGGGGTTGAGAGTGGAGGATCAACAACAGCAAGTTGGTTTCAGCCATACAATCTCCTACACGAGCTCAGGAATTGAAGGACCACTGAAAGTGTGGGTGAAGAGCGGGACTGAAAACAAAGTTTTAAAGTCTGGATAAGAAACAGAGCTCCTTATCCCCATTCGACTCCACATTATGAGGGCACTGCCACTTCAACAGAAGATGGGAGGTTTCCTCTAGGGAAAATGAACAAGTGAGGTTCCAGGCACATGCAGGGAAGGGGTGAAACATCATACTAGAACCCGGAGGATTATGTGCGTGTCTACTCTTTGACGCCATTGCTGTTAGTTAAATGCGCTGTGCTCAGCAACAGAAAGAAAAACAAGGAAGATATTTAACTGCAACTGTTCCACCAACCCTGCCACTAATTATGGTTTTTTAATCATATTCACCCAACTTCTTTCTGGAAAGAGCTATAGAAATGGTAGAACATCTAATAAATCTCCACCATGAAAGAAATTTTCAGTTCCCTACTGCTCAAGTCATGTTTGTTAAAGCAAACTACATAGTGGCATGGTATGATGAACCGAGACCCCTTACAGTTCTGGGGCAAGAAGTTAAAACATTTTAACTGAGTATCAAAGGCAATGTTCACATTTGATTAATTCCAGTAATAGAATCCTCCTCATGTCACCACCCCTACAATTTTTTTTAAGAAGAAATAATTTGTTACATTTAATTGTGTACCGAATATGTGTGAGAAAAACAAATTATTGCATGTGGCACTACTGTAGAGTACAAAGATCTGCCCTTGGAGTACTTGGACGGCTTGGATTTTTTTAATGTTGTAACAACTTTTCATGTTATAAATTATTCAAAGACTTAACAACTGTCTGAATCGGAAAGAAATAAGAGAACCCATACATGAACTGGAGAAAGTTACTATATCCTGAAAGCATTAATAGTGAGTATTATTCCAGTTAAAACTCTGCTATTTGTAAAAGAAAATCCTCTTGATAAAAATGTATCAAACATTAAGTCATTACTTATTGGATGCATTTAACAGTGGAACAGCATGTGCCGTTGCTCCAAGGACTACCCAAGTCCATCCCTCCACACCCAACTTCATTTTGTCATTCACTCCTAGCCAGCAGGCCGTAGAGCACCAAAACAAGGTCACGAACCTTCTCCCTCAGTCGCATCTGAACGCTCTAACTTGGCTTCCTTATGTTGTCCTTCTGCCACCTTCACAGCAACAGCTCGGCAAATGGCCCCAAATTTTCTATCCAAAGAACGAACCCCTGCCTCTCTGGTATACCTGTCATCAAAAAAAAGATTTTATTTTTGGCTAAATACCAACTGTACTGACAGAAATAATATAATCAACATTTTTTGTAAAGACAACGGTGTACATTTAAAAGTTCATTACCCTTTCTTGAGTACGAACTTCTCCACGCTTAAAACTTCTCATTAAAGTATTGTTATTTCTTAATATTCAGACGTATTTTCAGCCACAACTATTTCCTTTATACATATAATCTCGGACTATTCCCCTATACCTAAAAATAAATCCTTGATTGTTTAATTTATATTGCCAGAGTAAATTTGGCAGCACATAAAACAACATTTACTCCTTAATGCTATGTTTACGAGTTTTTAAAAATTTGTCAACTTAAGAAAATTCTAGATAAATTTATTGTACTTGAAATACTGCTGAAAGAATCAGAGAAACTGCACTCTTTGTTGAACTACATCAAAAATGAATCAGAGACAGAAATCTGGTTTTTACTATTAATAGGAACTGTGCTAATCATCTCCATTCAGTGTATTTTCATTGTGAAGATTTCTAAAGGAAGAAAGTATCCTAAGTAATGCAAGCACTGTGATGTTGTGAAAAAGATTCTACATGTGGTTAAGCAGATCTGCTTAAAAAACATTTATGTTAGAATCAAAATCCATAAACCATTACATAGTGCAACCGTTTCTGTCCACCCAGCTTTGGATGGGCTTGAATGGGCAGCATCAGACAAAGAATACAGTTTTATCTGAAAAACTGGATTTCATTAGGCAGTCAGACATACACGGTAGATTTTAGGGAAGCAGATTTTAAATGTTCTGAGAAAGACAGATAAAAAAGGTCTTAGCTAAATACTCTAAAGTAAAACTCATTTCAATCAAAGGCATCAAAGGATATAAAATAAAGTCCATATTATTAATATATGACTGCATACAATTTCAATAAGAAAATAGAGAGGCATCTTAAAAATAAACAAATCAACATTTAAAAATAAAACCAAAAACCCAATGTAGCTTCCTAGACAACTACTGGCTCAGTGCAAGTTAAAGGGTCTGGACAAAAGATGAAAGCAAGGGCGGAGGAAGCTCCTGAACACGCCATGAACACGCAGAAACGGAGCCAAGAAGTGCAGAATGAATTGGAGCTTGCCAAAACAGTAAGGACAACAACAATAAAAAATATTCTTTTAAAAATGTGTTTAGAACAATAATGGGCTAGCAAGTAATGCAGATAGTATATAATTAACAGCTGGCCAAAAAAAAAAAAAAAATAGACATACCAATCCCTATTTGCTATCTGTAAACTGAAAAGGGAAGAATCACCAGGCTCAGATAAGAACTGGTTGATGTTTCTCACAATAATGGGAACATAAAAATGCTATAAATGCTGATTTTCAGAGGACATAAAACTAATGTATTTGATGATAATTAACATAAAATAATCAATTTGCTGGTAGCTGAAACTAACAATAACATATATATAATTATAAACTTCGACATTTGGGCTTTAAAAAATTCAACTCTATAAATGCAGAATGGGACATACAGAGTTTACCATTAAAATTCATTAAAAAGGCAAGAGAATAATCTTTAAAAAGCTAAGAATCTAGAGATATAGTCATAAAATAATAAAGTCAGAGTAAGAAAAGTATGGTCTTCTTGGTATACCAGAACTGTTTACTCTACAACTGAAATACTGTGTTCCATTCTGGGTGTCTCACTTTAAAAGGCACATTGATATAGGATCCATCAGAAAACAAATCAGGAAGGTGAAAAGTCTTAAAACCACGCGAGAGGAATGGTAAAGAGAATAGGAATTTTTAGCTTGAAAAAGAGAACATTTATGGGGTACAGACCTGACAAAATATATTTTTTTTAATGTCAGAAGGACTTTACAGGAAGGAATTATACCTAGATTCCAGGTGCTCCTACATGGCAGAAGTAGAAAATTATAGGAAAGTGAATAAAAATAATATCTTTGTAACAATTAGAGTCATTCACCAAGAGTTAGCATTAAGCATCCTGGGACCGGAAGTATTCGAGTAGGCTATTAACACTGGGAGTTGAGAAGGACATTAAGGGTCTATAACCATGAAACACTCTAAAAGATGAAAAACTCAGTTTAAAAACTGATACTCTATGTCCTAAATTTGGTAATTCACTAAATACCCAAAATGTGCCTGGAGTAGCATATATTAATATTTGTGCTGTTTTTGTTTCTGGTTTTTTTTTTTAAAGAAATGGGTCTTGCTCTGTGGCCTACTAGGCTAGACTGTAATGGTGCAATCATAGCTCACTGCAGCCTTGAACTTTTGGCCTCAAGTGATCCTCCTGCCTCAGCCTCCCAAGTAGCTGGGACAGCAGGTGCATACCACCACACCCAGCTAATTGTTCTTGTTTTTTTGGAGACAGGGTCTCACTATATTGCCCACGCTGGTTTTGAACTCTTTGGCCTCAAGTGATCCTCAGCCTCAGTCTCAGCCTCCAAAGTTGCTGGATTAAAGGCGTGGGCCACCATGCCCAGTTAATTGTGTTATTTTTAAAAACAATTATCAAAATTAACAAAACTGCTCAGAGATTTCCTAATGTCCATAGCTTTTGAGATCTGATGTTGTGAGTTAACAAGTATATAAAAAGAAATAGTTCTCCAGGCAACAATCAGGAAATACAAATAAAGATTACTCTTCAGAATCATTACTACTAAGATTCAGATAAGCTATGACTTTTTCTCCATCACTCATATTCTACAGATGCAGAAGCTATCAAAAAGGCTGAACAACTTGTTGAAAGTTACCCAAAGGCATCATGGGTGTTATATGGAATAATGATATTGCTGGAAGAATTCAGCACATAAATCACCTGATTTATTTCTCCAGGCATTATCCACACAGTACATCACAAAACAAGAAAAGGAACCCCCAGGTCAGATTTAGTTACTGTCTTGTATATAAATCTAAATAGACCCATAGGAAGGCTGGCACAGATCAAAAGACAGTCTGACTGGCCAAACTCTTAAGTCAAAGTTAAAAATGGAGAGATTCTTTATATCTCTTGAAAATCAGTATGACTAGAGAAGGGCAGCATGTGGAGTGCTTGGCAGCCTGAGGCACCTTTCTGGATGATGCAATGCACCGTAATACTGAGCCAGAAAGACTATACGAGGCTGCGTACAGGGTACATTTTCCATTCAAACAGGGCATCTGTAGATTACTCAGATAATTTATGCACTGTTTACTACAGGCTTAAGCACTTGGTAGTAAACTTAGGAAAGCACCTTCTCGATTGTTCCCACGTTAATCTGAAAATCAGAACTCTAAGGATTTTTAAAATCCCTCAGCCAAAGAGAAGAAAAGAAAATCTGAATAACCTAAAACAGGTATCTGAAAGTAGCATCTCACCTCTTAAGACAATTCAACAACTTTCAAGATCCTGGGCATAAAAAGTGTCTCTATATTTTTCACGTTTGGTTCTTAATTTATCAAATTAATCCCTTATATTGCTATAGTGGCAAAGCAGAAATTCTGGCTTTAGCTATAAAGATATTTTAAATGCTTTCTGTATGAGTTTCTGCCTTTTTGCCTAATGCAGAGCACTGTGTAAATCAATAGTTATGGTCGTGCTTGATGGGAAGTTGTTGAAGAACAAGAAATGGATGCTCTGCGATGCTAGTAAAATAATCCCCTTTCAGACTTAAATATTAATGAAGCCTCAGGATGGCCAACTAACCTGGTGATGATGTCCAGAGTAGTAACCTGAGGGATCTGAATCTGTTGAGGAGTCAGCCCATGTTGCTCCAGTTGCTTTGGGATCAAGTGCCTATGGGCAATCTCTATCTTTTCCTCTTGTGTGTACCCTGGAAAAGAAGCCATCTTTGTGTCGTAATTATTTACATGACTCCCACAATGCCATGCTTTTTAAAATGAATCAAATACAGATTCAATGGATTTAAGTATTACTTCAACTAAAACTATAATCCTGATAAATAAATTTAATCTAAATCAATAATTCTTAACATTTCCAACTTTTTCATAAACAACAAGCATTTACTAAGTGCAGTGTTTGAAAGTCTTTTGATTAAATGATACATCTCTCAAAGAAAAAATTTCAGTCAAACCTTAGAGTTAACTATCTCCTTATCCTCAAATCCTCTAAAATTTTAAATAAGAAAATAAAGGTATCCCTTTTCTTTAGCATATTTGATACATATGTGAAAAAACTCACACACATACATACACACACTTCAATTAAATAAGAAGTGGGTTCCAAGGGAAGGGCACCAAAGGAGCTATTTCCAGAACTATGACTATACATTTTACCAGCAAAACAAAACCTAAGATGTCCCTATAAAAGGTTTTTCCTTTCACGTGTTTATATATTTACTTAAATATATAAAATACAGTATATTTAAGACTTTATTTCTTATTTAATAGGCTCCATGAGTACAGATTTACCTTGTTTCATAATTCTGTAAGACAAAATTTCACCTAAACTAACACCCCCTTTCTGTTTAAGAAGCAAAAATTAAAAATATGAATTGATAATGCATCTTTTGAACGGAAAGAAGAGGTTAAAAAACACCAGAAAAGCTAGAAGATTGGATGACCAAATCTGCCAAAGGAAGAAGGTGGCATCCTATGTGCACTTTTGTGGCAGCTGTCCTGATTACTTCACTTCACTTCAGTGTATCTTACAGATTTTCTGTCATAATTTGGCATTTCCAGGCAGTTAAATTTCACTACTTATTGATTTTAGTCTTACAGATACACACAAGCAGCTTTTTACTTCACCATATTTTAAAACTAAATATAGAAACCTGCAGGGCTCGCAAATAATTAAGAAATCTAATTACTATTCACTTAGTAAAAATATATTTCAGATTAACAGGAAAAATATATTATATTTAAATTCTACTCAATTTTCATTTTTAAAAAGACCCAGTGATATTTGATCTCTCCTAGGGAAAAACAATTCTGAACAATTAAAATAAGGTAAAAATACTAGAACTTATTAGTGTTAGTAACTGAAGGACTTTATTTTGCACACTCCAGTGAAGGAGAAGACATAAATAATATGGCAAGTATTTGACAGATCCAACTAAAAAGAAGAGAATTTAAAAGCATCATGCACTTTTATATAAAACTGAGGCCATATTTAATAAGCAGAAAGTTTATTCTTTAGGAACCACCTCTTAAGAAAAGTAAATGATTAGACAACATTTTCCAGAGAGAGATGGTGAAGACTTAAAAATCTGACAGACAGAAAGCTAAACTGACCATGTGAAGATCTATATTTTGTTTTTAGACACCTACTTTAAAGAAATAAATTACTTTTTATCTGTAATTTTAGAAATTGTTTCAGAAAAGAACGTCTTATTTTCCACAAAGTGATCACTCTTTAATGCTAAAGCAAATCTGAAATTGTTGTCAAAATTTATTCTTGACGTCTTACAGAACACACACAGTCATGTGTCACATAAGGACGTTTTGGTCAAAACAGACTGCATATACAGTGGCGGTCCTACAACATTATAATGGAGCTGAAAAATTCCTATCACCTAGTGACGATGTAGCCATGGTAACACTGCAGCAAAGCATTATCATGGGTTTGTGGTGCTGCCGGTGTAAATAAACCTACTGTGTGCTGCCAGTTGTATAAACTTATAGCACATATAATTATGTATGACGCATAATACTTGATAATGACCTTGTAACTGGTTTATATATTTACTATACTTTTTTATCATTATTTTAGATCACTCTCCTTCTACTTATTAAATAAAAAAGTTAACTGTAAAACAGCCTCAGCCAGGTCCTTCAGGATGTCTTCCAGAAGAAGGCCTTGTTGTCACCGGAGATGACAGCTCCATGTGTGTTGTTGCTCCCAACGACCTTCCAGTGGGACAAGATGCAGAGGTGGAAGAAAGTGATATTGAAGATCCTGACCCTGTGTAGGTCTAGGCCAATGTATATTTGTGTCTTAGTTTTTAACAAAAAAGTTTAAGAAGTTAAAAACAATTAAAAAGTTTATAAAGTAAAAAAGTTACAGTAAGCTAATGTTAGTTTACTACTGAAGAAAAATTTTTAAATAAATTTAGTGTAGGCTAAGTGTACAGTGTGTATAGAGTCTGCAGTAGTGTACAGCAATGTCCTAGGCCTTCACATTCACTCGCCACTCACTCACTGACTCAACCAGAGCAACTTCCAGTCTTGCAAGCTCCATTCATGATAAGTGCCCTACACAGATGTACCAATTTTTTATCTTTTAGATCGTACTTTTACTGTATCTTTTCTGTTTAGATATATTAAGAGACACAACTACCTACCATTGTGTTACAACTGCCTGCAGTATTCAGTACAGTAACATGCTGTACAGATTTGTAGCCTAGAGCAACAGGTTGTACCAAATAGCTTAGGTGCGTAGTAGGCTGTACCATCTAGGTTTGTGTAAGTTCACTCTATGATGTCTGTGCGATGATGAACTTGCCTAATGATGCATTTCTCAGAACACAGCCTTGTTAGGTCACACATGACTATATTCTTGTCATGGTTAAAACAAATCAAGCTTTGCTGTTTCAGACTCTGAAGCTACGTAAAAGCTGAATTATATACCCTACTCAGAATTTTTGAAGACTGTATGTTGGTAAATGAACAACTTCACTCAAAACTCTACAGCATGACCAATTTCAAAGAGTTATGCTCAGAAAGGCAAGATATATCAAATCATCATTAATTTAAGAGTCAAGTACCTGGAACCTGAATGATCTCCATTCTGTCCAACAAGGCAGCTGGAATAGTAGCAGTGGTGTTGGCAGTAGCTATAAAAAGAACTTGGGAAAGGTCAAAGGCCACATTTAGATAATGATCTGTGAAGTTATGGTTTTGCTCAGGGTCTAACACCTACGGGAGAACAAAAAACAAACAAATTTAGTAGTTCCAATAGAAAGCTGTATAAATTAAACCAGGTTATTAGCAAGGTTGACATTTCTGCTCAATATAATTAATTTGAGAAACACAGGGATAAGACTACTACCCGAGCATTATTCTTTGCATTTGCCATATTCTAAATACTTATTTCAAAAAAATAAAACATATTCAACATCAAAATTTCTAAAAACAGGCCAGGCACAGTGGCTCTTGCTGATAATCCCAGCAGTTTGGGAGGCTGAGGCGGGAGGATGGCTTGAGGCCAGGAATTCGAGACCAGCCTGGGCAACAGACCGACACTCCCATCTCTAAAAAATATAAGACAAATTAGTGGGACACAGTGATGTGTGCCTATAGTCCCAGATACCCCAGAAGCTGAGGCAGGAGAATTGCTTGAGGCCAGGAGTTCAAGGCTGTAATGAGCTATGATAAGACCACTGCACCCTAGCCTGGGTGACAGAGCAAAACCCTATCTCTAAAAAACATATATAAATTATACTTTGAAGCTTTGTTCTTAAAACTATTTATTAATAATTCATGGCCATAATAAGTTACCAATCCTGCAAGAACCCATTTCCCTCTTGGTAACACACCCTACATTAACTGCTATGAAAATATATTCTTAGATAACAGGTAAAATAATAATCAGTATATTCCTCTTGAAACATCACTGGAAAGTCTGGCATAAATTCTTTAACTGAAAGGGGAATTCCAAACAAGAGTAAACTAGCAGAAATTACTATACTACTATATTCTGACACAGCACAGCAAAAAATTCACTTTTTAAAAATGCTTTACAGCAAAATCTTGCTGCTTATAAAACATCAATAGCTCTTAAAAATATTTAATTAGATACTTAGATACATTAGATAATTTACCAGTTAGATTCTTAAAGTGAGCAACTGTATATTAAAGAGACACAGTGTATTTAGGTTACTGCTCAAATGCTTTAAGGTGCAGGCACTGATTGCTAAGAGGCCTACATAGGACTTTAAATAAGACACCAAGGGCCTTCTACATGTTCTAAACCTTAAACATATTACCACTTTCACTTACACTAGATTACTATAAATAGGGTTGATACACATAATCAAAAAGGAAACAAAATGACTAAAATACTTAACAATTGCCATTTTACTATATAAGCAGCTTTTCCTACTAATTCTCTTTCTACAGTTCTACCTATTTTTAAAAACATACACAAGTCAGTCATAATTCAAGGCCCTTTACATATAATCTTGAATTTTGTTTGAATATTATGATGTTTTGAAAAAAAAAAACCAAATCTTTTTTTTTTTCTTTTCTGTTTTTGAGACAGAGTCTCACTCTGTCACCCAGGCTAGAGTGCCGTGGTGTCAGCCTAGCTCAAAGCAACCTCAAACTCCTGGGCTCAAGCAATCCTCCTGCCTCGGCCTCCCAAATAGCTGGAACTACAGGTGCGTACCACGACACCTGGCTAATTTTTCTATTTTTAGTAGAGACAGGGTCTCGCTCTTGCTCAGGCTGGTCTTGAACTCTTAAACTCAAGAGATCCTCCTGTCTCGGCCTCCCAGAGTGCTAGGATTACTGGTGTGAGCCACCGTGCCTGGCCTGAAAAAAACAAATCTTGAATTTTGTCAAACACTAATTATTACTGGAAGCTTACTGTTTATCTAGAATACAATTTCCAGAAAGCTCTAATTTTGTATTGTCACAGGACTTAATAATGCTTAATGTTATAAAAAATAAGGTACTTTCAAGTCATCAAAGAAAACTAATTATGGCCAGTATAGAATTGGTTAAAAGTAATCCTACTGTCTACCAATTATCTAAAAGCTGTTAATCTATACATGGAAAATGTACCAATTTTAGTTAAAACCATTATCTAGTAACAAAAACTCTCTCCTTTGACCGAAACTTTAATCAGGCTCCTCTGGGTCCTCTGCCCAAAGAGGCCCAACCTTGGGCTTCCTTCTGTCTTTACAAAATCCACTCTGAGCAAGAATCTTGCTAAGTCAGTCTGGTATCTGCCCTCACCCCCCACCCTCAGGATCTTATCACCCTGGTCTGCCTTCAGCAAGAGCTTTGTTGCATCGTTCTAGTGAGAACCCCCTCACCCCTGATGTTTCCTCTTAGAAACTTTCCATTACTGACCCCCACCGCTCCCCACTACTGTGAGATCCCACTGTAACTGTTCTTATATCTCTTTGAATACAGTCATCCTTACCATCTTTAATAAGTGCCATGTATAATTTTTTCTTTAACAGTAGTTAAGGAAAAATCTATTCTTTAATGGCTCTAATTAAATTTAATGCATATATGTTGGATATGTTTTAGAAATGGCTGTCAGACCTTTAGTTGAAGTAATTTTTTTCCCTTAAAATTTTAAGACACTGGATTTTTAAAAAGCAGGAAAACTAATAAAGCAATGTTTCTGAACTATGAATGAGGACTTCTAAAGTGCACTGCTTAGGTTATCAGGAGAAAAAATTAGTGATGCCTGTTAGAAGAAAAACTTTAGACAAATTTTAAGAGTTTTACTGAGCAAAGAATGATTTGCGAATCAGGTGGCCCCCAGAACCAAAATAGTTTTAGAGTGACTACGGGGCTGCCACATGGTTGGATCTTATTTACGGACAGAAAAAGGAAAGTGACACATAGAAAACAGAAGTGAGGTACAGAAATAGCTGGATTGAGTACAGCTGGGCGTTTGCCTTATTTGAACACGGTTTCAACAGTTGGTCACCTGTGATTGGCCAAAACGCTGTGATTGGTACAAGAGCAGGTTACAGTCTGGTCAGACATCAAGTTAGTTACAGTTCACTACATATGGAGAAACCTTTAGGCTGAACTTACAATACGTATGGAGGCAGCTTCAGGCTAACCTTCATTTAACATTCTCTGTTTGCCTGCCTCCATCTTTTACTCAGGAAAACACAAAAAGATAATATGTAGAATTTAAACAGCATCAGAAATATTGATCAATATTCAGCCAGAAAAGAAGAATTTCTAGTAATCACTACTCAGATGAAGCCTCAAGGCAAACTGGTGACTGCACAGAGGGACAAAAATCACAGTAAGAACTCTGTAGCCATTAAACCTCTGCTGCTTACCCCTAACATCAGAGCCAGGTGTCAGTGCCCAACTCGCCCACATACAGGGCCTGCTTTCAAGAATTATTAGAGCTGTTTTTCCTCTCTTCTCCCTAATGACAATGTTTTTCTATATGAATACTAGGGCTGTAATTCCTAGCTAAAGAGTATGACTTGGAATGGAAATAGCTCTGATATGACACTTTATTCCTAGCAACGTGAAGTCAGAGGTGAGATAAACTCGGGGGAGGAACATACACTGAGAACTGTTCAATAACAATTTCTGACAAGGGAAGAACTACAGATGTTTGTAGGCAATTCAAGAATATACTACTCATTACAAATGACTAGGTAACTGTCATTTTTAGGTATGCTAATATGGTTGTGTTTTCTAAAAGTCTGTATCTTTTAGAGATAGAAACTGCAATATTTATGAAAAGATATGATGTCTGGAATTGGCTTCAAAACAATCAGGGGTGGGGTAAAGGAGAATGGGAAGGAATAGATGAAAAAAGATATTAAAGTTGGGTGGTAAGTTTATAGGATTCATACTATTTTCTCTACTTTTGTTATGGTTGAAATTTTCCATAACAGAAAGTAAAAATAAAGATAAAATAACTAAAATCAGCTCTGGAAGCCACATACAATTATAATAATACTATTGTGATACTGAAGAATATATATTTGGTGTTCGTCCCATTGTTTCCTGGCATACAACTCCTAAAATCCTTGGAATAAATATCATTTTGTATGCTAACGATTGACTGGTGGCTGGCAGCCCTTAGATAGCTTCAGGATGGGGGTTGGACACAGGAAAGACCAAGGCATGATTAAAGGGTTGGGACTTTTCAGCCCTCTCCCCTGCCCCCAACCTCTGGGCAGGGGAAAAGGGTTAAAGGTTGAGCTGATCACCAATGGCCAATGATCTAATCGGTCATGCGTGTATATAATAGAACCTCCATAAAACCTAAAAGGACTGAGGTAAGGGGCTTCCAGGAAGGTGAACAAGAACATGTCCGCGTGCTGGGAGACTGGTGTGCTCCAATTCCATGGGGATGGAAGCTCCTGTGCTGTTCATTTGTGTCCTTTAAAATATTCTTTGTAACACATTAGTAAATGTAAGTAAATTGCTTCTCTGAGTTCTGTGATCTGCTTTAGCAAATTAACTGAACCTGAGGAGGGGTTTGTGGGAATCTCAATTTATAGCTCTTTGGTCACAAGTTCCAGAAGCCCGGACTTGCAACTGGCGTCTGAACTGGGGCAGTCTTGTGGGACTGTGCTCTAAACCTGTAGGAAGTGACGCTGCCTCCAGGTAGTGTCAGAACTGAGTTGAGGATACATAGCTGATGTACACTGCTGAAGGACTGCTTGCTTAGTGTGTGGGGAAAAAACCCCCATGCACCTGGTGTCTGAAGCATTCTGTGTTGTAAGAATTTAGCAGGCGAAACTGAGTTTCTTTTGCCTCTATATCCTCAACTGTAGAAATTACATCAGTAATAAGGACAAATGAGAAAAATGTTCAAGACACAGAAGAAAAAGGAATTAGAGCCATGTAGAGATACATATAGGAAAATTGAGAGATTTAATTCATAGCTAATTGATATAACTAAAGAGGTTTCGACAAATTAAAATAGGGAATAACTAAAGAAATAACCAAATATTCTAGAAAACTTGACACTGTAGACTGAAAAGCTTTAGACTCCTGTGCAATAAAAAAGGACAGAATGTTATTAGAATAACACCTATAGAATGTTCATGCAGAATTATTGCTAGTTTAAAATATTTTTAAATCTTGAATATATCAAATATATATAACATACATAAGAGCTGAAGCATAATCACAAAACAAGCACCTGTGAACCTGCTATACAACTGTGATGACATTTGTTTACCTATTTTTTTTTTTTTTTTTTGAGACAGAGTCTCGCTTTGTTGCCCAGGCTAGAGTGAGTGCCGTGGCGTCAGCCTAGCTCACAGCAACCTCAAACTCCTGGGCTTAAGCGATCCTACTGACTCAGCCTCCCGGGTAGCTGGGACTACAGGCATGCGCCACCATGCCCGGCTAATTTTTTCTATATATATTTTAGTTGGCCAGATAATTTTTTTCTATTTTTAGTAGAGACGGGGTCTCGCTCTTGCTCAGGCTGGTCTCGAACTCCTGACCTCGAGCGATCCACTCGCCTCGGCCTCCCAGAGTGCTAGGATTACAGGCGTGAGCCACCGCGCCCGGCCTTGTTTATCTATTTAGACCAGTGGTCACAAAAGCGGAAAATGATCCATCAAAGTGCAAGTAGAAAATATTATTTATATTCATATTTGCCTATAAATACCAGAAAGAAATTAGCTTTTTAAATATTTAATATACAAATTGGGACTGATGCCCTCACTTGGTATATCCATCATGCACGTGAGGTATGCTAAGAGGAGACATGCCATACTGGAGGGGCTGGCTGTGGTGCCCTCACTCACGCGCCGCCACTGTGACTACGGCACACTGCAGTCCATGTGTGCCTGACCACATGTCTTTATATATTACACATGGATGAATGGAGTGGTTTAAAAATATTCCTGCAAAATATCATTAAAGATAATATAGGCAAAGCTAGAAACAACAAAAAAATTGATAGACTTGACACTTTTATTTCTAGAGTAAAGATTTGATAGCCATATTATGAAGTAAAAACACTTATCTAATTAGAACACATTACTTTCACTAAAAATATAATTATCTTATCTCTTAAAATTTATTCTGTGTGTGTTATATAAAGTACAAAATACTGGTACACTGGTACATATGCATCTTTTATTATACGCTGAATTGTACCCCCTCAAAATTCATATGTTGAAGACCTAACCCCCTATGTGATTGTAGTTGGAAATAGGGCCTTTAAGAAGGTAATTAGGGTTACATGAGGTTAAGGGCGGGGTCCTCATCCAACATGACTGGTGTCTTTACAAGAAGAGGAACCCCGCAGGGACGCGCGCGCGCGCACACACACACACACACACACACACGTGCAGAAGGAAGGCCGCATGAGGAAACAGTGGTAAGGCAACCATCTATAAGCTGAGGAGAGAGGCCTCAGGAATAAACCAAACCTGTTGACACTTTGATCTCGCTTGGACTTCTAGCCTCCAAAGCTATGAGAAAATAAATTTCTGTTTTTGTTTGTTTTTTAAAGCTACCCAGTCTGTGGTATTTTATTATGGCTGCCTTAGCAGACTACAACATCCATATTTTACATATATATTAGTATATTATATTCATATATATATGGGAATATATTTTCAAAAATATTTTGCCAATAGGGTATATGAACAAAATGTGGATGTTACCAGTGCAAACAATAAAGAAGTCTTCTCAAATATAAAAGAACTCAAATACAGCCCACGCATAAATCTTTGAAAAAAGTAACCTAAAGATATATTACCTTCTTGATGCCCTGAAGGAAAAATAAAAAAAAAAAAAAAAAAAAAAGATATATTCCAGCTGACAAAGGATAAAATAAAAAGATCAGAAGGAAGCACTGAAGTCATTTAAGCACAAAATTAAAACTAAATGTGGGAGGAAGCACTTCTAGAAAGGCAGGGTAAGGAACTCTGAAAATCTGCTCTTTCAGAAAAGCAATGAGAACACTGGCAAAAATTGTCAAAATCAACTTTTTCAGAATGCTACGTATTAACTTGCAACAATCTGAGGAGTGCTTATTCAAGAAAAACAGCTGAATCTTGATGAATAGAACAAGCTTTTTGGTATTTTAACTTGCTTTACTCTCATCCCTTTCTCCCAAGTTCACAGTATCCCTGAAAACCAACAGTCTCACACCACAGTAGCTATGAAAACCAATAGCCTAGCAACCACTTTAGGGGGAAGAAGAGGATTAGAGCTCCTAAAATCTCCACCCCCAGAGAACTGTCACTATTTGGCCTGTCTGGCAGTTCCTCAGAAAAGCTCCATATCTTTATTTGATGGAACTCAGAGAACACTCTGTGAGAACGGCTTTATCACCATTTGTCGAAAACAAACAGTAGCAATTGTTTAGCACGCAGCTGTCTGACGCAGTGATACTAGCTGGGACTAATGAAAGGCTGATAAATTTCTGTGTCTGCCTGACAGTCTGAAAAATTAAAAACAAAAAACAAAAAAACAGGGATCAAAAAATTTAAAAGGGAAAACTAGGGAATGAGATATTCATGAGGAGGGAGGGCTTTCAAAAGCTCTGACATATCCCTGGGAATCTAGACGGCCATGTGAATGTGCAGGGCTCTAAGCATGACCAGAAAATATCTGAGAAGGCCGTAAAAGCTCATCTCGGGCAGACAGAGGCTCTATAAAAACAGGAAGTGAAGGCTAAGGCAGAGTTGTAAAGTATCTGCCCAAGTGTTAAACAACAAAAGCAAAAACGACAAACCATTAAGGGTAGGGGATTCTGATTTTATTTATAAATATATGTATATGTGTGTGTATATATATGTATGTATGTATATTTTTTTTTCTTTTTTAAGAGACAGGGTCCTGCTATGTTGCCCAGGGTGGACTCAAACTCCTGAACTCAAGCAATTCTCCTGCCTCAGCCTCCTGAGTAGCTGGGAATACAGGTGTGCACTATGGTGCCCAACTTCTAATTATACTATTTAAATATAATACTGTTTCAACAAAGAAATTATGAGACATACAAAGAAATACAAAAGTATGGCCTAAACACAATAAAAAAAAAAGCAGTCACTGGAAACCATCCCCAAAGAAGCCCAGATGCTGGACTTCTTAGACAAACATTTTAAATCAGCTATTACAAACATGATGAAAAAACTAATGCTATAATGTGGATGAATTTTGAGGATACTATGTGAAGAAACAAAATCCAATTGTAAAAAGATAAATACTGTACAATTCCACTTATATGAGGTATACAGAGTAGTCACTCACAGAAACAGGAAAAAGAATGGTAGTTTCCAGGGGCTGAGGGAGGGAGAAATAGGGAAATGCTGTTTAACAGGTATACAGCTTCAGTTTTGCAAGATGAAAAAGTTCTAGAAATTGGCTGCAAAAAAAATGTGAATAATGCTATTGAACTATATACTTAAAAATGGGAAAGATGGCAATTTTTATATGTATTTTACTACAATTAAGAAAACTAAAGGAAATCATGTCTAAAGAATTACAGTATTACAGTATAAGAATGATGGTCTTGACAAAGAAAATATTGAGAGAGAAAAATAATAAAGAAGAAGAAAAACAAATTTTGGAGTTGAAAAGTATAATAAATTGAAAAAAAATTTACTAGAGGGGCTAAACAACAATTTCAGCTGGCAGAAGAAACAATCAGCAAAACTGACAATAGGTCAGTTGAGATCATCCAATCTGAAGGACAGATAAAAAGAGAGATACAAAAAAACAGTATTTCAGAGACCCAAACGATGCCAGAAAGATTAACAACATACCGTAACGGGAGTCCCAGAAGCAAAGAAAAAGGCATATTTGAAAAAATAATGACCAAATACTTCTCAAATTTGATAACAAACATTAATCCACATATCTAAGAAGTTCAACAAGTGCTAAGTAAACTCAGAGATTCACACTTAGACACATCACAGTCAATCTGTCAGAAGTCAAAGATGAAGAGATCTTGAAAGGAGTGAGAGAAAATGCTATCTTCATTAGGGACAAGGAGCCTCCATAAGATTCACAGCTGATGTTGGATTAGAAACCACAGAGACCAGAAAGTGGCAAGAGGACATATTGAAAGGCTAAAAGAAAAAGACTGTTAACAAAGAATTCTTTTTTTTTTTTTTTTGAGACAGAGTCTCACTCTGTTGCCCGGCTAGAGTGCCGTGGCGTCAGCCTAGATCACAGCAACCTCAAACTCCTGGGCCCAAGCAATCCTCCTGCCTCAGCCTCCCAAGTAGCTGGGACTACAGGCATGCACCACCATGCCCGGCTAATTTTTTCTATATGTATTTTTAGCTGTCCAAATCATTTCTTTCTATTTTTAGTAGAGACGGAGTCTCGCTCTTGCTCAGGCTGGTCTCGAACTCTTGAGCTCAAACAATTCGCCCGCCTCAGCCTCCCAGAGTGCTAGGATTACAGGCGTGAGCCACCACGCCTGGCCTACAAAGAATTCTTTATCCAACAAAACTATACTTCAATATGGAGAAATTAAGACATTTCCAGATTAAAAAAACACTGCGAGAATTCATCACTAGCAGACCAGACTACAAGAAATATTAATACTAAAGGCTGAAGTGAAAGGACACTAGACAATATCCACACAAAGAAATAAAGAGCACTGGTAAAATTAATTACATTGGTAAATATAAAAGAGTGTAACTCGTTTCTTAGCTGTTTCTAAGACGACATAAAGCAATAATTACAAGTGATCCTTATTATTCATGGATTCTGTATTTGCAAATTCATCTACTTACTAAAACTCATTTGTAACCCCAAAATCAATGCAGGCATGCCTCAGAGACATTACAGGTTTGGTTCCATACCACTGCAATAATGCAAATATTGCAAAAAAGTGAGTCACATGTATTTTTTGGTTTCTCAATGCATATAAAAGTTATGTTTACACTCTACTGTAATCTATTAAGTGTACAATAGTATTATATCTAAAAAATGTACATAACCTAAAAATACTTTATTGCTAAAAAATGCTAACGATCATCTGAACCTCCCACAAGTTGTAATATTTTTGCTGGTGGACAGCCTTGCCTCAGTGCTGATGGCGGCTGACTGACCAGAGTGGTACTTGCTTAAGGTTGATGTGGCTGTGTCTATTTCTTAAAATAAGACAACAGTGAAGTTTCCTGCATCAATCTGCCTTTCACAAAAGATTTCTCTGTAGCAGGTGATGCTGTTTGATAGCATTTTACCCATAGGAGAACAACTTTCAAAATTGGAGGAGTCAATCCTCTCAAACTCTGCCACTGCTTTATCAGGTAACTTTATGTAATACTCCAAATCCTTTGTTGTCATTTCAACAATGTTCACAGCATCTTTACTAGGAGGTAGATTCCATCTCAAGAAACCACTCTTTGCTTATCTATAAGAAGCAACTCCTTATCTGTTCAAGTGTTATCATGAGCTTACAGCAATTCAGTCACATCTTCAGGTTCCACTTCTAATTCTATTTCACCACATTTGCAGTTACTTCCTCCAATAAAATCTTGAACCTCTCAGTCATCTAAGAGGGCTGGAATCAACTTCTTTCCAAACAAATGTTCATGTTGATATTAGTTTTCTGAACTCCTTCAATGAATCATAAATGTTCTTAATAACATCCAGAATGGTGAAACCTTTCCAGAAGGTTAATTTACTTTGCCCAGATTCATCAGAGGAATCACTATCTATGGCAGATACAACATTATGAAATGTAATTCTTAAATAATAAGACTTGAAAGTCAAGTTACTCCTTGATCCATGAGCTACAGTTATGTTAGCAGACATGAAAACAACAATCTCCTTGTATACCTCTTTCAGAATTCTTGGGTGATAGGTACATTATCAATGAGCAATAATAGTTTCAAAAATAATTTTTTTTCGGAGTAGTATGTCTCAACAGTGGGCTTAACATATTCAGTAAACCATGCTATAAAAAGATGTGCTGTTATCTAGGCTTTGTTGTTTCATTATAGAGTACAGGCAGAGTAGAGTCAATGTAATTCCTAAGCACCCTAAATTTTTTTAATAGTAAATGAGCAATGGCTTCAACTTAGAGTCACCAGCTGCATTAATTAAATTAGCCCCTAATAAGAGTCAGTCTTTTGAAGCTTTGAAACCAGGCAGTGACTTCTCTCTAGCTATATGAAAGTCCTAGATGGTCTCTTTCTCTAATACAGCATAAAGCTATTTTGTCTACACTGAAAATCTGTTGTTCCACATTCATCAATGATCTTAGCTAGACCTTCTGGCTAACTTGCTGCAGCTTCTACACCAGCACTTGCTGTTTCATCTTGCACTTTTATGTTATGAAAATAGTTTCTTTCCTTAAACTTCATGAATCAACTTCTGCTAGTTTCAGACTTTTCTTCTGCAGCTTTCTCACCTATCTCTGCCTTCAGAGAACTAAAGAGACTTAGGGCCTTACTCTTGATTAGGGTTTGGCTTAAGGGAATGTTGTGGCAAGGTTTGATCTTCTATCCAGACCACTAAAACTTTCTCCATATCAGCAATAAGGCTGTTTTACTTTCTTATAATTCATGTGTTCACTGGAGTAGTACTTTTAACTTCCTTCAAGAACTTTTCCTTTATATTGACAAGTTGGCCAGTTGTTTGGCACAAGAGGCCTAGCTTTCATCTTACCTCAACTTTTGACATGCCTTCTTAAGTTTAATCACTTCTAGCTTTTGATTTAAAGTGAGAGATGTGCTACTCTTCCTTTCACTTGGACACTTAGAAGCCATTTTATAGAGTTATTAATTGGCCTAATTTTAATATTGTTGCATCTCAGGGAACAGGGAAGCTGGAGGAGAGGGAGAGAGACATGGGCAGGGGGTGGAGCAGTCAGAATACACACATTTATTAAGTTTGCTGTCTTATATTGAGCAGTTTGTGGTGGCCCAAAACAACTGCAATGGTAACAATATCAAAGATCACTGATCACAGATTATAACATATATAGTAATAATGACAACGTTTGAAATATTGTGATAATTACCAAAATGTGACACACAGACATGAAGTGAGATGTTAGAAAAATGATGCCAATAGACTTGCTCAATGCAGGGTTGCCATAAACCAGGAGTGGGGAACCTTTTCATGTTGGAAGGCCACATTAATTTAGCTATAATCAAATAAGGCTGAATTCAAGAAACTTCAATTAGATAAATGTAAAAATGTACATTATTTTGTAAAAATATAACTACTATGTACTTAATAATTTCAAAAAATGAAAACTATTTAAAGTTAACTAACCTTTTAATGATTTTGTTGTGTCTGCTTTTTGTTGGAAAGCATTTGAATATTTGGTTGCAGCATGGAGGTCCCCAGTTTCAGTAGATCCTCTAGATGGGTATCAGTCATTTGTGACCTTAAGGGTGTCTTAATCTGGGTTAGATAGGAGAATGCAGATTCACAGCAATAAGTGGTTGAAAAGCAAGAAACCATTTTTCGAACATGTTGCCTAAGGCGTGGGTATTTTACTGCATTTTTCCATATTTCAACTGGATCTTTCTTAGCATCAAACATGACTTTAAAATGTCATCTACTGAGAGCTCAATCAATTCCATCTGTAGTTGTTTAGAAGCCTTGGTGGTATCAACTAGGGGAAGCTGAAATGCTAATTTGAGTGTGATGTCATGATTCTCAAAGTCAGTGAACCTTTCATTGCATTCTCCAATTAACAGCTGTATAAGAGATGCATATTCTTCAAATGATTTGCAAATATCATCCTGCTCATCAATGACCTTTGCTAACTAGGTGAAATGTTCACCCAAAATTTCCTTTTGAAGAAATGTTTTGAAAAAAAAATAGCTTTTTTCAAAATGCTTGGATTTTTTGCCACATATCATATATAGACTTCGTTTTACCTTGCAAAGTAGTATTCAAGTCATTTTGTTTTGACATGATATCGCACAGAAATGCTGTATTCCTACAGAAATCTTCTTTCGATAATTCACATTGCTAATTCTGTTCTTCATAAAATTTAACTATCTGTTCTGGCAGAGATAAAATTTTGGCTAACACCTGTCCCTGCTATAGCCAACACACTTTAGAAGGATATGGCATATCCACACTGATTATCTCATAGTTCATCTTTAGCATGTTACAAAACTGACCATGCCCTGCACGAATACAGTTAACAATACTTATAACTTGTTGCAAAGTGTCACTTAAAATAGTAGCTTTAGTCCAGAGATTTTGCTGATGCAAGATACAATGAAAAGAAATAAGAGCATCTGGATTTGTTAATACTTTAATTCTTTGTAGCAAAGAAGATCTTGTTATGACCAGAATGAAGTATAAAACCTGCACTGAGCCAGTATTATCAGTTGATTCATCCAAAGTGACTGAGTAATACATATTTTCCTTTGAAGTACTACATGAAGTTGTTCTGTTAAGTTGAAGGCTAATTCATGCTGCAAATCAGTTATGGTTCTCCTTGAGAGAGGCAGTTGTTTGTACTTTGAAACATTATCAGGGTCTAGGGCATCCTACAACTTTGACAATGCATTCTTTCACAATTTCTGTATCACTGAATGGCTTCCCTTTTTTCCCCTGGGTATATAAGCTACTTTATAAGTTGCTTCAGTGGCATTATTTCCAGGTCTTATTGCTGCTTCAAAGAGTTGTCTTTGCTTTTGCTTTTCACCTTTTAATTTCTGCAATACAACCTTTCAAGCACCTCCCTCTGATTTAAAATATTTGTGGTCCTTATGAGTGCTATAATGCTGATGAGCATTGAATTTCTTTAATGTTGATACTGCAGTATCACAAAGCAAGCAAATCATCTTATCTTTAGCAGAAACAAGATACTATTTCAATTCCCAATCCTCATAAAAAATCTGTTTTCTTCCTTCAGTGTTCTCTTGGTCTTCTTTGACACGGTAGGCTGTTAAGCAGACAGAATTAAAAAATACCGTCGAGCTGTGCAACTATTCACAAATTCCACTTCAAACTGAAACATAGCGCACTGTTGTCAAAAGCTGATAACAGACTAGCATACCCCATCCCCATAACTCTCCCCAACCAGCCTCATGCGGTAGTGGTACCAGTCAGGCAGGGGAAGTTAGAACTAAATCATAAGCGTAGCAGCTGTCAATTTAGCCCTTATGGCTTACTAATGTTCTAATTGTGCCAGTCAATCTGGGAGAATTAATCCATTGAAACTTATTTTAAATATGTTCATTTTAAAAATAAAAATATAAAAGGAGGACAAAAATGTATTAATAAGAATAAAAAGGATTTGTTCTGTAAAATTTGGATTCAGTCAAAAGGCCACACTTAATGACCCTGAAGGCCACCGGTTCCCCACCCCTGCCATAAACCTTCAATTTATATAAAATGCAATATCTGTGAAGTACAGTAAAGTGCAGCACAATAAAACAAGGCATGCTTGTATTTAAGGCATCTTTTACTGTGCATGATTTTAGGAATTTATATTGTTAATACAGTACATAGTGAAATGAAAAATTAAGATAATATCTTGGG
>CM052442.1:88482072-88507275 GCA_028533085.1 Varecia variegata | reverse complement strand
TCGCTCTTGCTCAGGCTGGTCTCAAACTCCTGACCTCGAGCGATCTACCCGCCTCGGCCTCCCAGAGTGCTAGGATTACAGGCGTGAGCCACCGCGCCCGGCCAAGAACTTCTATTTTAAAGAAGGAAGTTTACTATCTCTAGACTAGTAACTTTTCTATATTGGAGGAATATATATTTTTAGAACAGTAACATTATTGCCTATGTAGAAAACTGATAAAGTATCTATGCATTTTATTTGCCCATTCACACAAAAATGTATTTGAAAAATGCACTTATATTTAATAAATCTGAACATGCATCAATTATAAATATGATAAGAAAATAATTCTGTAATTTTCTTTCAAGTCTATTAATTACATAAAAGTACTTTCATTGTATCTAACATTTTAATGGAACTCAGTAACAGACTTGTCTGAACTCTACTGTCTATCACCATTTGTTTATCAAGTAGTTGAACCTATTTTTATGTCATTTCAATAAATTATTAAAAGGGGCTATCTAAATGTGAATGTTCATTTTTTGGACAAGAGCAACTGGAAATACATTCTATTTTACATGGAAGTTCTATTTTATTATGGAAGTTCAAGGAAATGCCCATATTCTTCATGGATAAATATGAAGGCAAGAAGAATCTACAACAGATCAAGTTTATTCTTCAATTTATTCAGGGTAACCACTCTATCTACTATTATGTTCTTCATATCTAGTCTATATTCCCTTAATAATATAAATTAGCTATACAATAATCTTATACAATTACATTTACAAATGATACCTAGCTGTCATTTTTTAAAAAGTTTTCCATGTGGAAAGATCAAAAACTATAGTCTTGGATCTTCCAAACTCTCAGTAATACCCTACTTTAAATACAAGGTGTTAAAGTAATTGAATTTATTCTTTTTTTAATTCACATGAGTCTACTGGCAAAGGAAACAGCAAGCAGCTTTCAAAGTAAATACGGAAGAAATGTCGGGAAGTATTAAAGTAACCTCTGTAGAATACAGTTTACAGAGCACTTTTTCATATATTGTCATTTATCTGTTTTAATAGCCTGTGAGGTATAAGGGTTTTACCCAGGATTTGGGCAAGTGAGGAGGAAGAGGATGTCAGGTACCAAGATACTTGGTTCTTCTATACATTTATCTTGCTTCATTTTATAGCCCCACAATCTGTAAGGAAATGATGCTATTCATAACTAAAGTACAGTGATAAGTATGTGGGCCCATGTAGCATTTACTTAGAGATATCATTTGAGGCTTTCATACTTTTATTTTGGAACGCTGATAAATCAATTGCCAAAAAAGTGAGTACTGACATCTACAACAGATAAGAAGATTTCATTTCATGCTAGCTGTTTCTTATCAAAGATCAATTCAACACATATTATTAAATCATTACAAAGCATAGGTGAAGATCTAAAATATACCGTGTAACAACTGAGCAAATATATACGGGACTTAATAATCTTTCACTACTTGTAAAGTTGTCTTTGGTGGACTTGCTTCAGGAATCCCCAAAACAGACTGTTGAGAAAACTTAGTATCAGGGAATTATTCTCAAATTCTTTTCAACAGAATAATTAATTGTAAGTGTCTAATGGGAGAATCTGTAGACTATCTGAAAAATGTCCCAATGTAAATTCAATTGAAAGTGTAAGGGTATTAACTAAGAAACTACTAAAATTTTAACTACAGTATGATATAGAACACTGACTGCTCATAGGACTGCATAGTAAACCAGTTACCGAGCCAGAACGTCATTATCTTATGATAAAAACAAGCACAACCAAACCAAATCAAACTCTTACCTCCAAACTCTGAGGATTTTAAGTAGGATAACTGTATTTTTTTTCGTCCCAACCAAATTTACTTCCGAGACTAAAAAGGAGTGCACGTAATAATTAGGCATAGGCTAGGAATGTCCCAGGCAAACCAGAATGCTCTCCCTGTTATATGACACATGTCCCAGGCCATTCTCTTCTAAGATTACGAAAACAGGAAGCATGAGGGAACTCAAAGCATGGGAAAAAATCAAAGAAAAAATAAAACTTCCACAAAGTAAGTTTTCCCTCAATTTTACAAATCAGTTTGAATTAATAACATTTTACTTAAACAAGGGTATAAGCGGGGAGGGGGCAGATGTGCTAAAATGAGGATGACTGGTTAAAGTAAGTTTATGAAGCAGTCTCAGGACCCAGATCCCTTCCCCCACCCAGCAAAACACTGGCGGTTTATTTTCTTTAGACCACAAAACAGGGTTTCTCTGCACAGGGGAACCTGGGCACAGCTCAGAGTAGGTGCTATACTGCAAACAAGCATTCAGGCAAATGAGCGCAGCATGCCATACTCCCCCAGCCCGACTCTTCTTCCCCTGCTTGGCGCCCAGAGTGTTGGCAGCCAGGCCTTCAATTCTCAAGGCAAGACATTTGAAGAATCTTCTCTGGGGACTTTGACCGGCCTAGAAGAAAGATCTAAAGTTACTGAAATAGGAGGTTCCTCAATCAACTAGTGCAGCCTGATGACCCTACTGTGAAACTCACTGTTAAGCACCCGTCCTATGCTCACAGTTTCCAATCAGCCTTTTTGTTCCTCACTATTAAATATGAACAGACACACAAAAAAGATTTCCAGAAATCTAATGAAAAACTCTAATATAAAGGATGGAGACCAAAAGAAATATAAAATAAACAGATAAAAGTGGCTTAGGGTAAAAAAGTAAACATTTTTTAAAAATCTGTGTCTTTCTCACAGAGATAAGAAGACATATTACAACTATGTAGCAAGAGCAGGGTACTATAAAAGAACATGCAGAGAAGTTAAAAAAAGTTTCTGAAATAATAAACTCATAGAGAGTGTTTTAAAAGATAAATTTGGCTGGGCACAGTGGCTCACTCCTTTTGGAGGCTGAGATGGGCAGATCACTTGAGGCCAACAGTTCAAGGCCAGCCTGGGCAACATAGTGAGACCTCGTCTCTATAAAAAAATTTTTTTAAATTAGCCAGGGGATCACTTGAGACCAGGAATTCGAGGTTACAGTGAGCTACAATTCAGCCTGGGTGATGGAGTGAGACTACTGTCTTAAAAGAAAAATAAAAAAGATCAATCTGAGGAAACAGAAAGTAGAGTAAAAAATAAAAGACATGAGTAATAGGAGGGAAAAGATAAAATTAAAGATCTAGCATCCAAGTAATAAGAGTCCCCAAAAAATGAAGGGGAAGAAATCATCAGCAAAAGAATTTAAGAAAATTTCCCAGAACTAAAGGACAAGAAGAAGTCAAAGAATCTGTAAAAACAGATAAAAAGAGACCCACGCAAAGGCATTACTGTGAAATTTCAGAACACTGGGATGAAGGGAAGATCCTAAAAGTTTTCAGGGTAAACAAGTCACAAAGGATAGGAACTGAATGGCAGTCTTATCAACAACAATGGAAACTAGAAAGCAAAGTAAAATTCTGCATGAAAATTATTTCCAACTAGAATTCTATACTCAAACTACCAATCAAGTATGAGGAAAACATAAAGATATTTCAGTTACGCAAAGTTTAAAAACATCTATCACCTATAAAAGCTTTCTCAGGAAACCATGAGGGGGATTAACAGCATAAAAATGCGGAAATGAACCAAGAGAGAGGAAGACATGGACTACAGGAGACAGGAATCCACCATGGTGAGAGGTGAAAGAAGAACCTAGGAAGACAGTTACATACCAGATGTAGAAAGCAATTAGTGCAGATTGGAAGCTCAAGAAGATAAAACTGATAGAACACCTAAGTGTCTGAATGTCTAGAACGAGAATTACACAACTGGTGAGATTACATAAACAAAAGAAACGTGACAACAATTAAGTCTGAAAAGATTTTAAAAAACATCAACAGAAAAACCAAAAGAGGAACAGGAAAAGAAAAGTGATCATAGCTTACCACATGGTTCAGCTGTGAAAAGCATTTTTATAATCATAATAACGTAAATACTACTAATGACTTAAAAACAAAATTTATATTAGAAGCCTTAGAGTATAAAAATTATACAATGGGGGCAAAGGGCAGGAAAAAAGCATCCTCATCCCCCATAGAGAGGAATCTATAGATAATGCCAAAAACCAAAAAATAAAAAAATATAGTCATGCTGTTTTGAAAATGGAGCTAACCAACTAAAGCTAAAAAGGTCAAAGTGCAGAAAAGGAAATGGGTAACCCCAAGGAGAGGGAACTTGCTTGCTGTTTTTTGTAATAATAACTTTGTAGAATTATTGGTCTCTAAATAATAAGCATGCACAAAATTTTGTTAAACTATTTGATAAAAACAAAACAGGAAAAAAGAAATGAAGGAACTTATCAGAAAGAGACATTTTAATTTAAATGTCAAATTGTTCAGACTTCAGTCTTTATCAAACTGTTTTTCCCAAAACGAAACCTTGACCAGTGTGTATATTACTTGAATATGATTACCTACCCTCATCCATACTCTTCCAGTGTGATTACAGACAGGGAATTTTCTAAATCTTACCTCAAGCAGAGCTGCTGCAGGATCACCCTGTAGACTTTTTCCCAGTTTGTCAACCTCATCTAACAGGAACACTGGATTGTTAACCCCAACAGTCTTCAAGCCATTGATGATTCGACCAGGCATACTGCCAACGTAGGTGCGCCTACAGAAAGCAAGCAGCAAGTTCACAACAATGAGATGTCAGGAGGCAAGAGCGATACCAGTTAGAAACCAAAAAGGTACTATATATTTAAAAGGCACTGTAATACATCAAAAAGTTATTATTATTTTAAATGTCAGTAGTGGAACGATCCACCCTTTTTACTTACAAAGGGTGAACAGAAAGCTACTATATTTCTCTAGGACATTTACAAAGAGTTATCTTCACCTTGAGAAGAAACCGAATAAAAATAAATGTCCACAACAAGTTATTAGATTCAATTCTAATTTTACTTTCGATTTAAATTCTGGCTGCAAGTTGCCCATGATACTGGAAGAACTGTATCTCATTTCTGCCAGTTAGTGAAATAGAAAAACACTACACTTAGGTCACCAGTTATGGTTTTTACTCTTCAAGGCTCCAAAATGTCCAAAGGACTTTATGAATTTAATTCCCATGCTTTTCGTGGTTTTTCAGAGCATCCCCCCACCTCCAACACAATGAATGACCTTTTTACATGCTGCAATGGTGGCCCCAGCGCTGGCTAAAACATCACCATCTTCACAAAGGAGATTAAAATTAGTTGAAGGGCCACTCAGAATGTAGACCTCCCCCCACTAAAAAATCCAAACTCTTTTATTTTAGGAGGCAATAATCTGTATTAATTGTATTACATTGGTGCAAGAGTAACTGCAGTTTTAGCATTGTTGAAATTTGCCATTAGATACTGGAATACATTCTTAAATAAAGGTGGTTATGTTATAAATCATTTTAATGCACATTTCTCACTTTATGTTTTTTTGCTAATGACTTATTACTTGCTATTTATTTTATATTTATTTTAGCCTATGGAAATGATGTTAGACAAAAAACAAGTTTGAGCAATTTTCTTATTTGAGTTCAAAATGGGTCGTAAAGCAGCAGAGACAACTCGCAACATCAACAACACATTTGGCGCTGGAACTGCTAACAAACGTACAGTGCAGTGGTGGTTCAAGAAGTTTTGCAAAGGAGACAAGAGCCTTGAAGAGCAGGAGCGCAGCGGCCGGCCATCAGAAGTTGACAATGACCCCTTACAGCTACAGGAGAAGTTACCCAAGAGCTCAACACCGACTGTCCTATGGTCATTTGGAATTTGAAGCAAATTGGAAAAGTGAGAAAGCTCTGTAAGTGGGTGCCTCATGAGCTGACGGAAAATCAAAAAAAAATAATCATTTTGAAGTATCGTCTTCTCTTCTTGTGTGCAACAACAATGAACCATTTCTCGATAGGATTGTGATGTGCGATGAAAAGTGGATTTTATACAACAACCAGGCAACAACCAGCTGAGTGGTTTGACTGAGAAGCTCCAAAGCACTTCCCAAAGCCAAACTTGTACCAAAAAAAGGGCATGGTCACTGGTGGTCTCCTGCCGGTCTGATCCACTACAGCGAAACCATTACATCTGACCCCCTGCGAAACCATTATATCTGAGAAGTCTGCTCAGGAAATCAATGAGATGCACTGAAAACTGCAATGCCTGTGGCCAGCATCGGTCAACAGAAAGGGCCCAATTCTTCTCCATGACAACACCCAACCGCACATCACACAATCAGTGCTTCAAAAATTGAACAAATTGGGCTACGAAGTTTTGCTTCATCCGCCATATTCACCAGACCTCTCGCCAACCAACGACCACTTCTTCAAGCATCTCGACAACTTTTTGCAGGGAAAATGGTTCCACAACCAGCAGGATGCAGAAAATGCTTTCCAAGAGTTCTTTGAATCCCGAAGCATGGATTTTTACACTACAGGAATAAACAAACTTATTTCTCGTTGGCAAAAATGTATTGATTGTAATGGTTCCTATTTTGATTAATAAACATGTGTTTGAGCCTAGTTATGATGATTTAAAATTCATGGTCCGAAACCACAATTACTTTTGCACCAACCTAACAGTAAAAGGATCTGGAGTCAACAGTGTTTATATCAAAATTCCATTATTCTGGCCTTTTGAATAAAACTGTATTTATCTCATAAACACTAACTGGTACAACCAAGTTCAGCCTGATATTTTGGTGAACATTAAAATGTTAGGGGCTGCTTTATCATGTATGAACAAGAATCATTCATGAAATTGTGACAGATGTAGAATGTGGCATGAAATAAAAACAAATATGCCTATCAAACTGAAAAAAAGTGCCTTTTTTTTTTTTAACAGAGCTGGCAAAACTTTAAGCAGCAATTTACTAATTTTAATTACAACCTTGTTGCCTAAATCATGCATAAAGGTATAAAAGGCTGACTGCCTGGAAGAAAATGATCTATGATAAGTGGAACAGCAGCAGTTATTTCATGATCTGCACAAAGCTGATTCACAGAGCAGGCCTCAATTCTGCCACATGACTGGTATAAAGTAGGACAGAATAAACAGAGTGACCTTTGAAAAGACAAAAGAGCCTTAAAAATATCGTGGGAATGCCTTTCATCCAGAGAAGGTGACCAAGGCACTGGAACCAGATACAATAAACATTGTTCTGTTACAGTAAGGAATTAGCACATTCAAGATTTCAGAATGAGATACAGGAAGGATGAGACTCAAAAATTAACAAATTCTTTCAAATTATTTCTCTGGAGAATTACAGATTTGCCATTACTCCAATTTTTAGGAGTGGTAGTGAAGGGAAATTTTTTAAGAATCTCAAAGACTCTATGGGTCATTTCTCTTTTTTTCCCCCACTGCTCTGCTTCGTCCATGTTTAGAATGTGGGTCATTTCTTACTGCAGTAATTTATTTGCCTTTCCTTTTTTGATGGGGAAACTTCAAAAACAAGTATTGACAATTCTAGACCTAAAGTCATGGAGAGAAAATAATATTCTGTGGAGGCATCTTTTGTAAAGAAATCTAGAAACCTAGATTTTGTATATAAGCAATTCCTCCTAAATATTCTACTGTTTCCCAGAGCCTACACGATAAGGTTAAAACTCCTTTGTCTGGAGTTCAGAGATCTTCACAAACCACACCCCACCAGGCTTCACAACTTGCTGCTATGACTCTCTTGCTTCATCCACAATCAAGATCCGATTACACCCCTTACACTTTTTACCTTTGTTAATATGGTTTCTTCCTGCCCTTAATACTCTCTCTGCCTATATCAATCCCAACATTCTAAGAAACTTTTCCTGACTACCTCTCACTAAGTGATTGTTCCAATAATGCACTGCCTACCACATTTTCTGGCCCTATAGTTCATCTAATGCACACTTATAATCTAGTTTTTACTCATGGGTACTATTCCCTTCTCTACAGAGCCAGTGAGCACTTTGATGGCAGAGACTGGGCCTTGTCACAGAACAGATGCTGGATACAGAGCTGTAAGACTGTTTCCATCTTTCTAACACTGTTCAGCTGATACAAGCCTTTGAACACTACTCTGCGCAAATTACTTGACCTAAGTCTCAGTTTCCTCATCTATAAAACGGGGATAATAATAGTGCCGGCCTCATGGATTACATGAGGATTATGAGAGAACATAGGTAAAGCACAGGGCATAGAGCCTAGTACATAGTAAGCTTTCAAAAGATGTTAACTGCTACTAGTAACAGCTACTTAAAGTCTACTTCTGGTTTCCTAGAAAAAGTACAAATGCAGAAATCAATATATATGAATTTGAGTCCCATTTCAATTTATGCCTCACGGAAGCAACTTTTACAAATGTATTTAATAGCACCAAGCATGCTCAATGCCTTTAGTGTTCCTCAATCACAGGTGACATCTCCTGAATGTATACCACTACTCTAGAGGTCAAACCATGACAACCCTTACCACAGAGCTCACAAGCTACTGAAAAGGAATATAATGTAACTTCACATCAAAGTATAGAATATCCACATCCAGCAATACCTGAATTTGCCACTTTTTATTGACATTTTGAGTCTAACCAAGGTGGTTAGACCTTGGTTACAGAGCCAGTGATTTGGGCTTCACTAAAAAGTGTATTTCTTTTCAGAGAAAATAAAAATGATTGGCCGGGTGTGGTGGCTCACGCCTGTAATCCTAGCACTCGGGGAGGCCGAGGCGGGAGGATCGCTCGAGCTCAGGAGCTCGAGACCAGCCTGAGCAAGAGCGAGATCCCATCTCTACTAAAAATAGAAAGAAATTATCTGGACAACTGAAAATATATAGAAAAAATTAGCCGGGCATGGTGGCGCATGCCTGCAGTCCCAGGTACTCGGGAGGCTGAGGCAGTAGGATTGCTTGAGCCCAGGAGTTTGAGGTTGCTGTGAGCTAGGCTGACGCCATGGCACTCTAGCCAGGGCAAAAGAGTGAGACTTTGTCTTGAAAAACAAAAAAAAAAGATTGATCTAGTAGTAACTGACTAGATGATTAATTATTTAATGAAAAGATTTAACACTTTTTCTGGTTATTAAAAGAGAAGAACCTCTAATTTATCAGAAACCACTCTAGAAATGTAACAGTCAATATCTTATATATGCTAAGTTTGTTTGTAAATGTTTTTCTATTCAGGACTATCTTTTGCCAGAAGGTACAATACCATGAAATTCACTAACTGAAGATACAGAATATACTTTGAATAAATCTGTGGAATAGAATATGAAATAAGATGGTGAAAAATGTAGCAATACACAAAATGAAATGTCCTCTCTCAATATCACCAAACAACTGCAACCATTTCTTAACAAATTAACATACCAAAATATCCTCCTGAGAAACTACACAGGTAGAAAATAAATGAAACTAGTACTCTTTAACAAACTATAATTTTCTTAAGGGCAAAATATTAATCTTTTCTATATTCTGCTTCCTCATGATATAGCATCTGGAAAGCAACAGTATAATACAGTAAAGTTTATAAAGAACATATCATTTTAATGACTTACTATTCAGCCTAAATATGAGATTACCTAAAATTTTTTCCCAAAACTGAAGTACGTAGGTTAATTTAAAAATACATGAAATTCATACTTTTCTTATAATTACTGCAGGCAATACATAGATTTATCAGGACTATTCAACTAGCATATGAGATACACAAAACCATAACTATTTATATAGTTCAAAATTTTGAGTTATAAGATCAGTACTTTTCATTTTCCAAAAAAAAGTCTGGTTTATGCTTCAAAAAACAACTACAGAGAATTACAACATGATCTGTTTACAGCCCCATGGTAATCAACTATTTTTTAGTATGCTGCTCTCCACCTAAATATCTTCAAATCTAATGTAATCCAAAAGGCTGGTCAACCTGTTACTGTCAATGACATCTAAACATTAGGAATAAAATGTGTCTTTACTCACCTGCTCTCCACCTAAATATCTTCAAATCTAATGTAATCCAAAAGGCTGGTCAACCTGTTACTGTCAATGACATCTAAACATTAGGAATAAAATGTGTCTTTACTCACCTCTTTTCCAAGTATGTAAAGAAGGAAGAAAAAACACGGGCATTTAACTATCAATTTTTTCTGGCTATTCAATTAAAGGGCTCTTACCGGCTATAATGCAAATCTTTACAGTGATATTTACAAAGAATTTGTAATATAAAAAACGTTTATGTGATACAAGTTAAGTGGAAAGGGTAGGATTACAAGTCTGTTGCTTAAAACCCAATAAAAAGTCTGGCAAAAAAGAAACAAAATGTTAACAGTGAATATCTCTGTATGGTAAAAAAAAAAAAAAAAAATGGGGACTTTTACCTTTCTTTTTTTATTTTTCAAATTTTCTACCAAGGCGTGGTGTGTGTGTATGTGTGTGTGTTTGTCTGTCTCAAATTAGAAAAAGTCATCAGTTTAACAAAGATCCTAATGATCTCAAAAAGAAAAACAGTCTTTAAGGAACTGAGATTTTAATATAACATGTCTAAATAAATCCAATTGTTATTCTTCTAGCAATCATTCCTAAATCTTTTTATAGACTAATTTATATGCATGTACTCATCTAAAAGACAACATGACTTCCAAAACATAATTACGTTTTAATCTTACATGAATTCTCAAAACATTTAGAGAGCATTTAACATGTTCAGCACTGTGCTATATAAGCATTATGAGGTATATACAAAGGAGTATAAGATATATAATAAATCCCTTGCCCGACAAAGCTGATACTTTTTATATATGTATTTATGTTTTATATACACAGTTATACGTTAGAAATGCCAGAGGCCTGTATTACTTAATCATTAAAGGAGTACAATAGACAATAAGTGGTCAGTTTACAGAAGAGTAAGATCATAACTGATTACACCTTATATTAAGAGGGGAAGCTTTGGGTTAGGACCTTAAAATAAAACTAAGTTTTAGGCAAAGAAAAAAGCTATACTCAAATCTTTAAGGAGGATAGTGAGCAAACCATGCTATGTCTGATATACTATGCTAAAAAAAATATTAAAGTTTGCTGCTTCAGTTATTTTTCCCTTGAAGAGACTAATAATGAAATAGTTAATTTATTTATAACTTCATTTCAGATTGCATATGAAAATTTATCAATGTGGAAATCATAAGTTTGTTTTTCTTATCAACTTATTTGAAAATTGAGCAAAGGATTCCTTGCAATGATAATAATTTTATTATCTGAACAAACAGCTGGTAAAGTACTTCCAGAGAGTTAATATCAACAGTGATTTGAGATATATGATAATATATCTCAAGGATTCCTTGTAATGATATAATTTGATTATGTGAGAAATAGCTAGTAAAGTACTTCTAAGAGTTAATATTAACATGACTTGAGATATATTTAATATATAATAAGCATATTATTTTTTACCAATAAGAAAAACAGATAGATGATTATGCAAACATGATTTTATAAAACTTCAACCTAAAAGAAGTTATCTTATATTTAAGTTTTGTGAATTGATTTAAATTACTTAAATATAATATTTAAATATAAAAATTTAACTTGTAAAAACTGATAGAAGGGAATGGGTATTTTTTGGCTTGTAGACAGAAAAATCCCAATGGAGACAAACCCAAATGAGAAATGCTGAGAAGACTGGAAAACTGAATGAGTCAATATGGAACATAAACATTTTTCATCCTTTAAGCCACTCAAAATAATATAAATAAAAACAATGAGCAAATGTTAGTCAGATCATTATTATTTTCCCAGATTTAAATGTAAACCAAGCCTTTCTTTTTCTTCACCATCTCCTACCTCATTACCATTTAACTCTAAAAAATATCTTTGGCCGTTCTTAAAATCAATTTCCTATGTGTTAGCACCTTCCTTCACATAGGCAGCTACTTCTAGCAAAAGGCTAGAGGTCCACGCATGGGAAAATAAGGAGAGTGAGTGACAAAAATGGAGAGAATAAGCAAGGAAGATAACATAAAGCAGCTCTGCTTTTTCTTTGGCTATTTAAAAACTGCAGAACAGTGGTGCCTACTCAGAGACTAAGGAAAACAAAACTTTTCATGAACTCTCACTATGAGCACATGACCAGTACTAAAATGCCAAGACCTGGGTGTCTCCTGAATGCCTCAATTGTCACATGGAATCACATGTTCCCACAGATGCCACCCACAGTTGTGCTGTGACCCTCTACTGTTCCTCCTCCCTCCTGCTCACCTTCACTTCGTACACATACACGCATACTCCTCCTGCACTCTCGCCTTTTCTTCACAACTGCACCCCATCACTCTCCACATGCTTCCAAACAGGTTCTCAAATAAAAATTTTTACCAGACTTTAATTTAGGGTGTAAGTGGGTAACAAGTCCCCAATAGCACAAGAGCAGGTTGCTGTAGTGTTTGATGAATGATCCGGTACAAGTGATGGCTAGGGAATCCTTACCAGCAAGGCGTATCTAAAATCATGTTTACAGAATGATTCACAAAACAAATCCAGATACCTTTTATTGTTTTTTGTTTTATTTTGAGATAGGGTTTGGCTCTGTCACCAAGGCTAGAGTGCAGTGGTGTCATCGGACCTCGCTGCAATTGCAAACTCCTGGGCTCAGGTGATTCTCCTGTCTCAGCCTCCCAAGTAGTTGGTGGGACTATAGACACATGCCACCATGCCTGGGTAATTTTTCTATTTTTTGTAGAGACGGGGGTCTCATTCTTGCTCAGGCTGGTCTCGAACTCCTGAGCTCAAGCGATCTTCCTGCCTTGGCCTCCAAGAGGGCTAGGATTACAGGCGTGAGTGCCTGGCCCTAGATACCTTTTATTTGGCAATGATCACAGCCTCGAGATATACATTTCTAAAAAGCTCAAATTTACAATATTTTAGGCAACAGTGATTGTAACATAACCTCCTTTTACAAAGGACTCATGAAGTAAATTCTTATTTTCTTCAGACTCAATTTTCCTTTCTTTCTTTTTTTTTTTTTTTTTTTTTTAGAGACGGGGTCTTGCTATATCACCCAGGATGGTCACAAACTCCTGGCCTCAAGTGATCCTCACACCTCCCGAGTTGCGGCGTAGTTGAGAGTACAGGCACGTGCCACCACACCCAGCTTATTTTTTTAAAAAAATTTTTTCAGCGATGAGGTTTCGCTATGTTAGACTCAATATTCTTTACATAGTCACACACAAAAGTATACTTACTTGAAAAAGAATGAACAAATTGTCAGTAAAGATTTAAAACAGAGATCTGTTTAAAACCAACAATGTTCATAAATTGTGAGAACCATGACATTATACTTGTCCATCACTAGGCAACAGAAAAATACATTTTTCTACAATTCTGCCATATAAACTAAGTAATAATGCTGAGAACAGGATAAATATTTTAGAATGTACTGTAAAAATTAGATTGAAGTTTATAAAAAGTCATACTGAAGCTTGTAAATCTAAATTTGTCCTCCTGAGAATTTAGAATTAAAGTAATAATAGTTAAAACTAATTTTTAGTGAATGCTCACTGTGTGCCACGTACCTAATAAACCTTACTGAATAATAAATACCAGTGTGGAAAGAAATAGGACAAATTATGTATATGTTATGTGCCCAAGACATCAATTCCACATAACATTAATTCCATAAACTCACCCTTTAAATCCCACCAAATGCTTACACAATGCTATACTACAGGTAAGAAAAGAAATAAACTAGAACAACTCAGGGTATGAATCAAGTCACTTGAATGAAGAACACCTCCCAAAAGCTCTGTAGCTAAAATTAGAAGATTTAGGCCCCAGACCCAGCTTCTCTCCAAGAGCAGTGATGGCAATTTCTTTACAAAAGCAAACTACACCCTCTTGTGGCACGTGCGAGAATAAGGGCATCCAAGCAACAAAAATATCTTTCAAAACTATCAAAGAAATCATCCAAATCAATTCTCTACCTTTGATCTGCAACCCTCATTGCTCACTTACTAAAATCTTGGAATGATTCTTTTTTTATGCATAAGAATTATAAGTGAGCAAATAAAAGATAATAAAAATAACCATTTCTCATAGAAAAGTTTCTAAAACAGTCTTTGAATAAGGCAAATGGAAAATATGTTAAAAAAAGTATCATATGCTTTTATAAGCAGTTCACAGTTTCTGCATTTTTAAATGTTCTACATTTTAAAATGTTCTTTAACATGTACACTATAGGTATGTTTCTCACAACTTGCAACTGCTATGAAACTCTTAAACCATGAAATATAAGTTCATGCTTTCCTAGGTATCTTCCAATCATATCAATAGAAAGACCAGGGAGAACAAAAAAATGAACATAACATGCAAATCTGAGTCTACTAATGTCAGATTAATCAGAGACACAGTTCTTACAGTTTAATGTTTTTCACAGAAGTGAGTCCATAATGCAAGGATAAGCCTTATTAATTACACTAACGTCCTTATTGCTCATTTTTGTAATACAAACCAGCCTTCAAAAAAGGAATTTGAAACTGTAACCAGAACAAATTTGTTATCAAAGATTTCTTGCCTTCTATCTGCCCTACCTATTGCAGTTATTTTTTCAAACTCTAAGAGTTATGGGTCATTATTTATAGAATGCTACTGAGCTAAAAAGAATATAGACATTATAATATCCAATCATAAATAATTTATAATTACACTCAAATGGATTCTAGGAAAGCTGAGGCACAGACTAGCTATACACTGTCACACAAATATCAAGGTTAGTCTGGGTATACCATTAATGCTTACAGGCTCTAGGCTAGCTAATCAGTCTTATATTTCCATTAAAGGTACCATAAATAGCCCTTTAAGAAAAATAGATATATGTTATGCCTCAGCTTTTCCTTGGGCTTTAGTCAATTAAAAGGAAAGAAGAATCAGAGATTAAACTGAGAGAAGTATTCTACCTGTGTCCTCGGATGTCAGACTGATCGCATACCCCTCCAAGAGCAATCCTGTGGAACTCCCGACCTAGGGTCTTGGCCACTGATCTTCCCACACTTGTTTTGCCAACTCCAGGAGGGCCAACAAAGCAAAGAATTGGGCCCTTCAGGTTATTTTTCAGCTGTCTGACAGCCAAGTATTCCAGAACTCTTTTCTTCAATTTTTCCATGGCATAATGGTCATTATCCAGAAGAATCCGGGCTGCCCGAATGTCCAGGCGGTCTGTCAAATAACACAACAGAAATAATTTGAGCACATGGAATTTTGAAGTGAAAGAACTTGCAAGTCTGACAAGAGACAAAATATTTTTTAGAAAAAAGATATGATAACAGATTCTCATCCTTCTAAATAAGTCTTGAAAGAGACCTGCATTTGGTTTGGCTTTTCTGCTTAAGATTTAGTGTCTTCAGAGATAACAGGCATTATACAATTAAAAACTCAATGCTCATTCATTTAATTTGGAATGATTTTCTAGATACACATTATTTCTTATGGAGACACAATTTCCATATATCTATCTGTGCTGGCATTTGCTCCTTTTTTAAAAAAAAAAAAAAAAGGTTTTTTTTTTTCTTGTTACAGTAGCAATATCTGTTCATTCCAGAAAACCTGATGACACTAATAAAAAAGAAGAAAATAGTTACCTATACTCTCATGCCCCCAAGAGATGCTACTTTTATTTCGGTATGTGTTATTCCAGGCTGTGTGGATACATTTACATACTTTTTTTCCAAATGGGATTTTGTAAAATGTTTTTTCACTTAATATATTACAGACAACTTTCAGTGTAACATGTATTCTTCACAGCAACATTTTATGGTAACTTAATATTCCATTATTTAATTGTCTACATTAATTTAACATTTAATTCCCTATCGTGGGGCATTTAAGTTGTTTAAAAATCTTTACAGTTATAAAGCATGGTTCACCATTGTGCATCACTGTAACTAAATCTCTACATATATCTGTAATTATTCCCTTCAGGTAATCTTCCATAAATAGAAGTACTAGGTAAAAAAAAAAAAAAAAAAAGAAAGATGTAAAGAATTTGGGGCCGGAGCATGGTGGCTCATGCATGTAATCCTAGCACTCTGGGAGACCGAGGTGGGAGGATTGCTTAAGCTCAGGAGTTTGAGACCAACCTGAGCAAGAGCGAGACCCCATCTCTACTAAAAATAGAAAAAGAAAAAAAAAAAAAAAGGAAGAAGAAAAGAAAATTAGCTGGTGTCACTCCAGGGCAATGGAGCAAGACTCTGTCTCACCAAAAAACGAAAACAAACAAACAAAAAAAACGAATGGCCTAATTTCCATCCAGAAAAGTTGCATTAATTAAAGTCTTACCAGAAGGGCTTAAGTTTGGCTTTGTTTCTAGAGCCAAGCTTTCACCAGGTTTACCGAAATGCTTTAGCACTCAAAATACTCATTACACCAGGTTACAGAAGCCAAAATGAACTCATCAGCTGGGTGGCTGCCAGGGGACAATACACAGCCACATGATCATACTGACATTGAAAGAAGAAGATGGGAGAAAGAAATATACACAAGTTCATTATTTCAAATAGTTATTTGGAATCTGCTATGGATTTTTTTCTTTCTTTTTTTTTTTTTTTTTTCTTTTGAGACAGGGTCTCACTCTGTTGCCCAGGCTAGAGTGCAGTGGCATCATCATAGCTCACTGCAGCCTCAAACTCCTGGGCTTAAATGACCCTCCTGCCTCAGCCTCCCAAGTAGCTGGAACTACCGGCATGGGCCACACCTGGTTAATATTTATTCTTCTCTCTCTCTCTCTCTCTCTCTCTCTTTCTTTCGAAATAGGGTCTCGCTCTGTTGCCCAGGCTGGAGTGGAGTGGCATGATAGCTCACTGCAACCTCAAACTCCTTGGCTCAAGCAATCTTCCTGAATAGCTGGGACTGAGCTTGGCTCAGCCTCCTGAATAGCTGGGACTACAGGCGCCCACCATCATGCCCAGCTAATTTTTCTGTTTTTTTGTAGACACAAGAGTCTCACTTATGTTTGCTCAGATTGGTCTTGAACTCCTGTCCTCAGCAACACTCCTGCCTCGGCCGCCTAAAATGCTAGGATTACAGGCGTGAGCCATTGTGACCAGTCAGCATTTTTCTTAAAGGAAGAAAAATGGCCTTAAATGGCAATTTGGTTCCCAAGCTAGTCCATAAAAACTGAGCTAAGCAGTATTTTATCTAATTTAATTATAGTACTATTGATTTTAGTCAGAGTCCTGGGTGAGTGATTTGGAAAGGGAAGACTAAAATGTGTTCCCACTTTCCTGGCTTCAGAACTCAACCAATGAATATATGAATAAGTGAAAGATAAGAAGTTTCCCAATTGTTTCACAATCTTAACCCTGACACTAAAACTTGCCACAGTAAACACAAAGGAAAACTTCAGACTAATCCCATTTTGTATAGCTCTAAATATTAAAATGCTAGTAAATCAAATCTATTGTAAGAATAACCTACTAAATCTCAGTGGGATATATTTTAGTTACACAAAAGATGGCTCAATATTAGGTTATCAATATATCCATTACATCACCATGTCCAGGGGGATAAATTTTCCATCAAAATATTTTGTACCTAAAAAGGTACTTATTATAATGCATCATCCATTCCTGATTAACATATTCATGTAAGCTAAGAACAGAATTCTAAGTAATTTAGAAAAAACTGAAAACACTGTGAAGGAATTTCTTCTAAGAAATATGCCAAGTAAAGATAATTTTAAAAGTTCTTTCAATCTTTTAAGGAAAGGTAATTTCCATGCTATATAAATTACTATTTTCTATCTTTTCTAAATAGGATATATCATTCTTTTTAATGATTTAGAAAGCATGCTTCCCATTTTGAAATAACAAGTTACATGTAAAAAAAATTAAAACTTACTTGAACATAAATTTCTTTATTTACAATTGGAAGACTGGCTCCTCTTATTTAAGATGAGAAAATTAGCAAACGTATTTTCTACAACTCTTTCCTCTCTGCTTTCAATTAATACCTCAGATCTTTACTTGGTTAGGTTAGCTTCTCTTTTAAGAATTATAAATGACATTTTCATGCTTTTATAGCCATACTCACAACAATTATCTAGACCTAATTCTATATAGTGATGGTTTAGGAGCTCAACATGACTCCTTTTATACCACAATTTACTCATCTTCAGTTTTTGTTGAAATGCTAAACAATGAGAAATATTTTCATGATGTTCCTACAAGTCATATGGGGCAAAAAAGAAAAAAAAATTTTCATGATATATACATGGGTGCTATACATCTTTAATGCTGATACACATGGCATCTTGGAGTCCCAAGGAATATTTCCCTTCAATTAAAAGGCAGTATTTTGTCATGACATGCACACATGAAATAAATTAAGAAATAAATTTACCACCATAGTTCATAGCAACTTTATCTTTAATAGTCAAAAAACTGGAAACAACCCGTATATCCATCAACAGGTGAAAGAGGATAAACAAATTATCATATATCCATATAACAGAATACAGCTCCAGCAATAAACACAATTGCAATTACAATAGCATCAAAAAGGATAAAATACTTAGATATAAATTTAACCAAGAAGGTGAAAAGGTCTATACACTGAAACTATAAAACATTGATGAAAGAAATTAGACACAAATAAATGAAAAGTTATTCCATGTTCATAGACTAGAAGAATATTGTTAAAATGTCCAAAATACCCACAGTGATCTACGGATTCAATTATCAAAATTCCAATGGCACTTTTCATAAAAATAGAAAAGAAAATCCTAAAATTCATATGGAATTAAAAAAGATTCTGAATAGCCAAATCAGTCTTAGGCAAGAAGAACAAAGCTAGAAGCACCATACTTTCTGATTTCAAGTTACATTACAAGGCTACAGGAATCGGCAAGTATGGTTCTGGCACAAAACAGACACACAGACCAGTGGAACAGAACTGACAGCCCAGAAGAAACCCATACCTATTGGGTCAACTAATTTTCAATGGGGGAACCAAGAATATACACAGGGAAAGGATAGTCTCTTCAAATAAATGTTGGGAAAATTGGATATCCACATGAGTAACAATGAAATTGGACTCTTAACATATCATACATGAAAATTAATTTAAAATGTATTAAAGACTTAAACATAAGACCTGAAAATGTAAAACTTCTAAAAAAAAAAAAATATAGAAAAAGGATCTCTGGCCAGGCACAGTGGCTCACACCTGTAATCCTAGCACTCTGGGAGGCCAAGGCGGGAAGATCATTTGAGTTCAGGAGTTCAAGAGCAGCCTGAGCAAGAGCGAAACCCTGTCTCTACTAAAAATAGAAAAATTAGCCAGGCATGGTGGGATGCACCTGTAGTCCCAGCTACTTGGGAGGCTGAGGCAGGAGGATCACTGGAGCCCAAGAGTTTGAGGCTGCAGTGAGCTATGTTGACACTACTGCACTCTAGCCTGGGCGACAGAGCAAGACTTTGTCTCAAAAAAAAAAGAATAAGAAAAAGGACCTTGACATTGGTCTGGGCAATGATTTTTCTGGGTATTTTTCTGGGTATGACAACAAAAGCAAAAATGAGCAAGTGAGATTACATCCAACTAAAAAGCTTCTGTATAGCAAAAGAAATAAGCAAAATGAAAAGGCAATCTATGGAACGGGAGAAACTATTTGCAAACCATATGTCTAATAAGAGGTTAATATCCAATATACACAAGGAACTCATACAACTCAATAGCATAAAAACAAACAGCCCAAGTAAAAAAATGGACAACGGACTTGAACAGACATTTCTCCAAAGACATGCAAATGGCCAATAAGTGAAAAGTGCTTACTATAACTAATCATCAGGTAAATGCAAATCCAAACCACAATGAGCTATCCCCTCATACCTGTTAGGATGGCTATTACTAAAAAGAAAAAAAATGGTAACAAGTGAGGGGAAGAGTGTGGAGAAAAGAGCACCCTTGCACGTTGTTGGCAGGAATCTAAGTAGGTATAGCCATTATGAAAACAACATGATCCCAGAAAAATGGATAGCTTAAAATAATAATATAAAAGAATAGTATGAAAGTTACTCAAAAAAATAAAAATAGAACTTCCATATGATCCAGAGATCCCACTTCTGGGTATATATCCAAATGAATTGAAATCAAGGACTCAAAGAGTTATCTGCACTTTCATATTCACTGCAGTTTTATTTACAACAGCCAAGATATGGAAACAACCTAAATGTCCACTGACAGATAAACGGATAAAGAAAACATGATAGAAACATGCAATGGAGTATCATTCAGCCTTAAAGAAGAAGGAAATTTCACCATTTGTGATAACATGGATGGACTGGAGGGCATTACATTAAGTGAAATAAGCCAGACACAGAAAGACAAATACTGCATGATTTTACTTACACGTGGAATCCAAAACGGTCAAACTCAAAAAAGGAGAGAGTAGCATGGTGGTTACCAGGGGCAGGGGAGAAGAAAAAAACTGGGACGTGATGGTAAAAGGATACAGAGTTTCAGTTATGCAAGGTAAATAAGTTTTAGGGTTTTAGAGATTTATTTAAAGCATAGTGCCTACAGCTAACAATATTATAATGCATACTTAAAATCTGCTAGAGGGTAGATCTTATGTGAAATGTTCTTACCACCCCCCCCCCCAAAAAGCCAATAACAACAATAACAATAATAATAATAAAAGGGGCAGGAGGAAGCTTTAGGAGGTGATAGATATGTTTATGGCTTTGAAGGTAGTGATAGTTTCATGGGTGTATACTTATCCCAAAACTCATTGAGATATATTCATTAAATATGTACAGAGCAAAATGGCCACATAGAACCCTCCAGCAATAGTTCCTCCGCAGGAACACCAAATTCAACAACTATCCACACAAGAAAGCACCTTCACAAAATCAACAATCAGGTGAATGATTATAGTATTGAGTTTTAATGTTTCATCAAGGAAAGAGGCACTGAAGAGGGCAGGAAAGACAGTTTTGCATTGCTCATGCTTCCCCATTCCCACCCCCATCCTGCCCAGTAGCACTGTGCCAGCGCCTGGTGGAGAGAGAATCTGTGTGCCTGGGGTGGGATGGGCAGACTGAAGTGACTCTCGGACTTTGCATTTTAACTCAGGGCTGCCCTGTCACAGGGGAACACGGTACAGGGCAGAACTGCTGGCACTCATGGAGGAAGCATTTAGACCAGCCCTGCCAGAGGGAAATCCTCCTCCCCGACAGTAGAAACTTGAGTTCTAACTAGCAGTACCACTGGCTGCCAAAAGGGGCCTGAGGCCTGTAATAAATTTGAAAGGTAGTTAGGCCACAAAGTCTGCAGTCCTTGGGCAAGTCCTACAGCTGCACTAGCTCAAGAGCTAGTGGACTTTTGGTGTATGTGACCCAGTGAGACACCAACAACAGTGGTCAAGACAGTGCCTGTGTCACCCCTCCCCTCACTCTGGGCAGTGCAACTTAGGGAGAGTTTTCTTCTACTTGGGGAAAGGAAAGGGACGAGTACAAAGTAACAGTAAGCACACAAATACAGAATACTCTAGTGCTATAATTACAGTAGATAAACCATTTATATCTTGAGTAGGAATACTAAAAGACAAACCATTCAAAAATAACAACTTGTTAAGAGACAGTATAAAAAGATATAAAATGGAAACAACAAAAAGTCAAGAAAGGGGGATGGAGTTAAAGTACAGAGTTTCTTTTTTATTTTTTTTTTTCTTTTTGAGACAGAGTCTTTGCTCTGCCCGGATTAGAGTGCCGTGGCATTAGCCTAGCTCACAGCAACCTCAAACTCCTGGGCTTAAGCAATCCTACTGCCTCAGCCTCCCGAGTAGCTGGGACTACAGGCATGCACCACCATGCCCAGCTAATTTTTTTTTCTATATATTTTTAGTTGGCCAGATAATTTCTTTCTATTTTTAGTAGAGATGGGGTCTTGCTCTTGCTCAGGCTGGTCTTGAACTCCTGAGCTCAAACGATCCGCCTGCCTCGGCCTCCCAGAGTGCTAGGATTACAGGCGTGAGCCACCGCGCCCAGCCCAGAGTTTCTTTTAGATTTCTCTTTGCTTGTTTGTTTTCTGTAAACAGAGTTATCACTTGTTTAAAATAATTGGTTATAAATTTTTTTTTGCAAGCTTCATGGTAACCTCAAATCAAAAAACCTGCAATAGATACATAAAAAATGAAAGGCAAAAAATTAAAACACACTACCTGAGAAAATCACTTTTACACAAAGGAAGGGAGGGCGGGCGGGAGGGCAGACAACAAAACAACCAGAATCAAATAACAACATGGGAGTAGTAAGTCCTTACCTATCATTAATAACACTGAATGTAAATGGACTAAACTCTCCAATCACAACACATAGAATGGCTGAATGGATAAAAAAACAAGACTCAACTATATGTTGTCTATAAGAAACCCACTTCACCTACAAAGACACACATAGAATGAAAATAAAGGGATGGAAAAAGATATTCCATGCAAATGGAAACCAAAAAGAACAGGAGTAGCTAGACTTCAATCAGATAAAATAGAATTCAAGACAAAAACTGTAAAAACAGACAAAGAAGGTCATCTTTCATGATAAAGGGGTGAATTCAGCAAGAGGATAAAACAATTCTAAATATATATGCACCCAACACTGGAACACCCAGATATATAAGGTAAATATTATCAGAGCTAAAGGAAGGGATAGGTCCCAATACAATAATTGTTGGAGACCTCAACACCCCACTTTCAGCATTGAACAAATCACCCAGACAAAAAATCAACAAAGAAACACTGGGCTTAATCTGCACTATAGACCAAACGGATCTCATGGATATTTACAGAATGTTTCACCCAACAGCTGCAGAATACATGTTTCTTCTCCTCAGCTCACGGATCATCTCAAGGATATACCATGTGTTAGGCCACAAGTCTTAAAAAATTCAAGAAAACTGAAATCATATCAAGTATTTTCTCTGATCACAATGGAATAAAACTATAAATCAATAACAAGAGGAACATTAGAAACTATAAAAACACATGGAAATTAAACAATATGCTCCTGAATGACCAGTGGTCAATGAAAATATTCAGAAAGAAATTAAAAATTTTCTCAAAACAAATAAAAACACAACATACCAAAAACCTATGGGATATAGCAAAAGCAGTACTAAGAGGAAAGTTTATACCAATAAGTGCCTACATTAAAAAAGTAGAAATGTTTCAAATAAACAACTTAACAATGTATCTTAAAGAACTAGAAAAACAAGAGTACACCAAACACAAAATTAGAAGAAATAACAAAGATCAAAGCAAAAATAAATGCAACTGAAACCAAAAAATACAAAAGATCAATGAAACAAAAAAGTTAGTTTTTGAAAAGACAGAAATTGATGTACATTTAGTCAGACAAAGAAAAAAAGAGAGAAGACCCAAATACATAAAATCAGAGATGAAAAAGGAGACATTACGGTTGATACTGCAGAAATCCAAAGGATCATTAGAGACTACTACGAGCAACTATATGACAATAAACTGGAAAACCTAGAAGAAATGAATACATTCCAAGCCACACACAACCTACCAAGACTGAACCAGGAAGAAACCCAAAGACTGAATAAGCCAATAACAAGTAATGAGATGGAAGCAGTAATAAAAAGTCTCCCATCAAAGGAAAAGCCAGGACCGGATGGTTTCACTGCTGAATTCTACCAAGCTTTCAGTAAACTATTCCAAAAAATCAAAGAGAAGGGAATTATTACCAAACTCGTTCTATGAGGCCTGTATCACCCTGATACCAAAACCAGACAAAAACAAAACAAAAAAAGAAAACTATAGGCCAATATCTCTGATGAACACAGATTCAAAAATCCTCAAGAAAATACTAGCAAACCAAATCCACCACCACATTAAAAAGATCATTTTTCATGATCAAGTAGGATTTATCCCAGGGATGCAAGGATGGTTCAACATATGCAAATCAATCAATGTGATACATTATATCGACAGAACGAAGGACAAAAAGAAAAACTGTATGATTATTTCAACTGATGTTGAAAAAAGCATTTGCTAAAATCCAACATCCCTTCTCTTCATTATAAAAACTCTCAAAAAACTTGGTATAGAAGGAACATACCTCAACACAATGAAAGCCATATGTGACAGACACATAGCTAGTATCCTACTGAATAGGGAAAAACTGAAAGCCTTTCCTCTAAGATCTGGAACAAGACAAGGTTGCCCACTTTCACCACTGCTGTGCAACATAGTACTAGAAGTTCTAGATACAGCAATCAGACAAGAGAATGAACATCCAATTTGCGGACATCCAAATTGGAAAGAAGTCAAGTTATTCTTGTTTGCAGACGGTATGATCGTATATCTAGAGAAACTTAAAGACTCCACACACAAAAAAACTATTACAACTGATAAATTCAGTAAAGTTGCAGGATACAAAATCAACATACAAAAATGAGTAGCATTTATATATGCCAACAGTAAACAATCTGAAAAAGAAACCAATAAAGTAATCCCATTTACAATAGTTACAAATAAAGTACTGATAAAATGCCTACGAATAAACTTAACAAAAGAAGTGAAAGATCTCTACAATGAAAATTATAAAACAGTGACGAAAAAAACTGAAGCAGACACAAGAAAATGTAAAGATATTCCACACTCATGGATTGGAAGAATCAATATTGTTAAAATGTCTATACTACCCAAGGCAATCTACAGATTTAATGCAATCCCCATCAAAATACCAATGACATTCTTCACTGAAATAGAAAGATAGTCGTAAGATTTATATGTTAAGTACAAAAGACCAAGAATAGCCAAAGCCATCTTGAGTAAAAAGAACAAAACTGGGGGAATCACATTACTTGACTTTATTCTACAGAGCTGTAGTAACCACAACAGCATGGTGCTGGCATAAAGACAGACACACAGACCAATGTAACAAAAAGAGAATTCAGAAATAAATCTACACATCTATAGTGGCCTTACTTTCAACAAAGGTGATAAGAACACATAATGGGGGAAAGGACAGTCTCTTTAATAAATGGTACTGGGAAAACCTGATATTCATATGCAGAAGAATAAAACTAGACCCTTATATCTTGCCATACGCAAAAATTAAATCAAAATAGATTAAAGACTTAAATCTAAAACCAGAAACTAAGAAACTACTAAAAGAAAGCATTGGGAGGCCGGGCGCGGTGGCTCACGCCTGTAATCCTAGCACTCTGGGAGGCC
>CM052442.1:88462730-88475028 GCA_028533085.1 Varecia variegata | reverse complement strand
AAATAGTTTATCCAACCCTTGTGTATTTTCTTCACCCTCAGGGATGCCTATAATTCTCACATTAGGTCTTTTCACATAATCCCACATTTCTTGCAGGTTTTGCTCTTTTCTCTTATTTCTCTGCAATTGACTTATTTAATTGAAAGGTGTAATCTTCAACCCCTGATATTCTTTCTTGTTTGATCTACCCTATTCTTGAGGCTTTCCACTGTGTTTTGTAATTCCTTGAATAAATTTTTCATTTCCAGAAGTTCTGTTTGATTTTTCCTTAATATTTCAATTTCTTTAGTGAATTTTTCTTCTAAGTCCTGGATTTTTTTTTTTTTGTGGGTTTTTTTTTTTTTGTGTTGGGTATCCATTTTATCTTGCATTTCATTCAGTTTTCTTACAATCCTTATTTGAAATTCTTCTGTCATTTTAGTGTTCTGAATTTGGTTGATATCCATTGCTAAAGAGCTGGTGCTCCCCTTCCGGGGTGTGCTTTCAGTTTGATTCTTCATATTTCCAGAGTTCTTGCACTGATTCCTTCCTATCTGTAGCAGGCTGTTGCTTCTTTGGATTTTAGTTTAGACAATGACATGCCCAGTTTAGTCTCTGAGCCAGTAGGTGGTGCTTGTGGGTGAGAATCGACCACACCCTGTGTGATGAGTCAGTAAATGCAGTAAAAGGACGTTCAAATTGACCTCCCTACCAGCAGGTGGTGCTTGCCAGGAGGAACAAGCTGCAATGTTCTTTTGGGGTCCTGTGACCAGCTCTACTTCCTCTGGAGAGGCACACTAGTGCCCCAGGGGTGGGTGGGGCCCTAGGGCTTCCAAGTATGTCCTTATTCTTGAACTCAGTGGGGGGACATGGGGGAGTGAGGCTGGGCAGGGCTGGGTTGGCTGAGCCTGCCCTCAAGCTCCACAAATGCTGTTAGCAGTGGTCAAAGGTCTGTTCTCTGCTTCTGGGCAAAGCTGCCAGGGAAGGGCTGAAATGGCCCCACTCAGCCAAAAAGTGTGGAAGTGGAGCTGTCTGAGACCCACAGTTTGGAGCAGGCTTCGCTCCTTTCAACCCTCCCTTATTATGAGGTTTCTCCCCGGCTTCTGCCAGCAGGCAGGACATCAAGCCAGCAGATCTACCCTGGCTGTGATGTGAGCTGGGAGGTTCCCTGCCCAGGATCACAGCCTGAGCTGGGAGCATGGCCCTCCCATGGCAGGGATGCCCCTTGAGCACACTGCAACTAAGATCCACTCTGATCTACCCCTGAAGGCACACACACCTCAGTGTTCACCTTGTGAATACACACTAGTTCACAAATATCTTTTCTGTGCCTCTAGGCAATGCGATGAAGACCTGGGTTACCAGATCTGGCCTGCAGGCCTGTCCCCTGGGCCCTGGATATCAATCCCTGACCATGCCAGGGAGAAGAATGCTGGTCTCAAAACACCCACAGGGTGCCCAAGCTGGATCAATGTCTCTAGACCTCGGGATTTGCCCTGCTCTGCTGGAGTCACCAGGCAAGCAGCCCCTGGGGGGGGGGGGGCAGCGGGTAGGGAGCTCACAGTCCAAGTACCTTTCAGTCTGCTGCAGGGCCCCAAAAGGAAAGGTCACGCCCCCTGTGGATGCCTCCGGGTGGTGGCTAAATTGTCTCTCCCGGCAGCTGCGGGTAGAGGAGTGGAAGGGGAGAAGGAAGCAATATGGGCCTGCGGATGGGCTCGGATCTGTGGGGCAGGAGGTGCCCCGAGGGAGCTGGGAGCCTGGTGTCCTGTCCACAAGAGGCTCACTGGTCACTGGTGTCAGCCATCTCTGGGCTGTTATTGGCAGGTCTCTCCAGCAGCTCAGGAGCCCACCAGCAGTCTGAGATGCAAGGGAGGTGAAATTTAACCGCTCTATCTACCCTTGTTGCTGATCTCCAAGCCTCTTGGGGTTTAGGCCCTGCCGATTCCTTTCTCCTTCCAGTTCTGTTCTGCAATTTCTTCCCATGGAGTCTCCTGTAGTTTCAGGCACCCTTCCTTCTGACCCTTATGCAATCTGTGTTTGTCTGCCTGGTTGCTTTGTTCACTTTCATCTAAAAATCTTTCTTTCTTGCAGAGACACACTGGCTGGTGGTTATTCTCGACCGCCATCTTGCCTCAATTTCTATTATCTGACCCAGATATTTAATAAAAATGCAACTTCCATAATGTATGCAGTGCGTAATTAGCACAGTGTTCTACCCATAAGAGATGTTCTACATTTATGAACTAATGTCAGAGTTAATATAAAATACCCCTCAACTACATTTGCTAATGTTAACATTAGAAGGTCAAATCTTAAGTTACCGAGCATTGAAGCAGGCTCATTATAATTCACTAATAAAAGAAAATGCAGTATAGTTATAAAGTTATAAGTATGTAAGGAAAAAATGATTTTCTATTTAACCCTGAAGTTATCCAGAAAATGCAATCAACCCATATATCCTATTCTGTCATCAATTTTTCCCCATACTTTGTCTTATACAAAAAGAAACTGACAGTCTGTGCTCTCTAGAATTTATAATCTAAAGAAAACAGTGATATGTGAAGAAAACACAGCAATAACCGAACATAAATTCTCAAAACAAAGAAGTATGGTCCATTGTTTTAGACAATGTAAAGGTAGCTATGATAGTTATAATGTTGACAGCATACTGTAGGTAGAAGAATTGTATATTTATCCTTGGTATTTGAGAAAAAGATTAGTGAAAGTGATGTTAATTCAGGAGTATTAAGAATGTCTTAAGAATTAGATTCCAGTTGAAAAATGCAGGAAGAGGGAAAAACATTCCATAGATCAAAGGTATAAACTGAGAATTAGGAAAGCCTTAAAAGATAATTGGCAATGGAAGGATAAGATGAATGGGTCATCTATGAGCATATCAACCATCAGGAAAGAAGAGCAGAGAATATAAAACAGATGACTCAGCTTTCAGTCTGTGATGCAAAGTAGCGGAATCAAGTTTCCACGAGCAACAAATTTTAACATTAATAAACCAAATGAATAAATGTCTTACATAATTTACCTTTTTATCTCTTTGACACAGACTTTATGGGCCTGCTCTGGCATACTGGATGTCCGTATTTTTTTCTCTAGCATAACAATGTCATCATTATCTTCATCCTCATCATCATCTTCTAAAGTACCTGGAACATGTGTAACCCTCCTAATAGGGCGTATTGCTATAACCTAATGTAGAAAGTACAAGAGTAAAACCATATGTCAAAATAAATTGGAAATGAAGTACCTAGTTATACACATGTAAAGTTATGATTGGTGCTGAATTAGCATAAACATTTTTTATGGCTACAGTCAATATCGTAAGGAACTAAGGTTCAGAATGATAATGCAATCAACCTATATATCCTATTCTGTCAAGATTTCCCCAAACTTTGTCTTGTACAAAGAGAAACTGACAGTCCCTACCCTCTAGAGTTTATTATCTAAATAAGAAAACGGTGGCATGTGAATACAGTGATAACTGAAAAAACACTATGTCTAAACATATGTACACATGGAGGCAGCAGAATTTTAAAAGTAGACCAACATAAGGTAGCCATGATTCTTTGATATATGCTTACAATAATATTGCATGGGAAAAAAAATTCAAGGAACTAGTTAATAGAAATAATTAAAACATGTAGGAATTACCTTTCTTTGAGCTACTACTGCAGCCACTATTTTTTCTTGATATATATTACTGATTACCATTTGGTGACTGAATAAATTCCATTTTTCCTACATTACAAAATTTCTCCCTAGCATCTTTGACCTTTCTACCACTGGCTCTATTCTGTGTCCAATACATAAAATCTTCTGCTTTCAAAATATTTTATCTTACCTATAGTTCCTTCCAGTAAGATACTACTACACTATTTGCTTCCCTTAGGAGATTCTGCGGCTCTGACAAGCAGCAATAACCACCACTTCCCCTTCCTCATGAATTACTTCAGGAGGCCTTTGGCTTTTGTCCTCATCGTGCTGAAACTGTTCTTTCAACTCTAACGACCATCTTTTTTTTTTTTTTTTTTTTTGAGACAGCGTCTCACTCTGTTGCCCAGGCTAGAGAGCCGTGGTGTCAGCCTAGCTCACAGCAACCTCAAACTCCTGGGCTCAAGCGATCCTACTGCCTCAGCCTCCTGAGTAGTTGGGACTATAGGCATGCGCCACCATGCCCGGCTAATTTTTCTATATATATTTTAGCTGTCCATATAATTTCTTTCTATTTTTAGTAGAGACGGGGTCTTGCACTCCTGAGCTCAAATAATCCGCTCGCCTCGGCCTCCCAGAGTGCTAGGATTACAGGCAAGAGCCACTGCGCCTGGCCTAACGACCATCTTTTGTGCCAAGTCAAACGACCTCTATTTGTCTTCTCTTTCTCCATGATCTCTCCACCATATTCTAAAACTACCTTATGTGCTCTTTGAAATTCATGAATCAACTCCGATCATTACTGGAGCAAAATATACTGATATTTAATTTATAAGCCTCTAGAATTTACTTTTCTAACTTGGGAAATTATCTATCTAATACATTCAAATATAAAAAGTTTGAAACATAAAGCAGTAAAATTGTAATTTTATAAAAATAAATATTAAATATATATATTTTATTCTTATATAAGTCATTAGATAAAATTAATAAAATATTTTAAAGGATAAAAAACTGAAATTATTTTTTAAAAGTGAGATTTTAAAAAAGCATATCAATGATTTAATCGTTGAGGCAAAAGCACTTTTTTATGCATTTTTTTCTTCTGACTGCTGTAACAGTGCTTTTCAACTCTTAGGGGGATGACAAAGAGGCAATTTTACACTAACTCCAAGTGTTATCCTCTGATTCCTACATTCTTAAGTAACTGTCTCTTGTTTGATCATTTTCCGGTGCGCTTTTGAACACCTTTCTTTTTAAGTGATGGTAACCTTTATTGACAGTAAGCTGCAGTTTTCTGCGACTCTCAGTGCAGAGTGTATGTGGATTTGTTTTTCTACACAAAATGAATAATTGAGTCACTGATCTGATCTCAAGCCAGAAATAATCCATATTTATAGTGTTTAATAGCATGGTGTCCTGGAGTACTAACTACCAGCATGGTGATCACTACTCCTGTCTCTCTCCTCAGCCTACTTTCCTGCCCCTTCTCTAGTCCCACCAAGGAGGAGTCCTTTTCTTCTGCTCTTCTTTCTCTACAGTGTATTTCCTTTGGTGAAGAAACACTTCCGTGCTGATGACCATCAAAGCACTAACATTATTCTCAACACTTCACTGAAGTCTGAGTTCTGCAACTCCAACAGCCTTCAAAGGACTGCCATTTTCACATCTTGTTCACATCAAATATATTTTCCTGAACTTAACTCCGTCCAGGCATAAAAACAGTAAAATTAACAGCTCAAAGTAAATTTCAAACAGATCACATATACATTAGTATGACAACGGGGAAGGGAAAGATTATTTAATTAGTGGTATTGAGTCACATCAAAAGCTATTTGAGGGAAAAACATAACTACTGTCTTCATCTTATTAACAGGACAAAATAAATAACATATGGGTCAAATACTTTTTAAAAAACTGACTAAAGGAAAACTAAAGAAAAGTGAGTATTTATCAAACCACTGGAGGTTAGAGGACTGTAGAAGACAGGAAGAGACTGAGAGTTTGACTAAATAAAAACTGCAACTTTTATAAAGTTAAAACAAAAAAGTCAACCAAATTATGGCACAACACACAGTCCTCCTACGAAATAATTTTGTATTACCTAGTAAAAAAAATATTATATTCAAAGACAATCATCATAGTTATTTGCTACTTTTTTAAATATGCAAAACATTGGAAACAACACACAATGTTTGACAAAAGAGGAAGTGGCTCATAAATTATCCCTTTAGATGGTAACAAAAACAAAAAACAAAAAAAATTGAAGAAAATGCTTATATGCCTTAAAAAAAAAAATCCAGGCATGGAAAAAGCACTAGAGGGAAACACACCTAAATTTTATCAGTGACTTCAGTGGAAAAAGACAATGAATTTTTTCTTCTTTACTCCTTTCTTTATTCCCCTCAATTTTTTTTTTTTCAAAAAAACAGAATCAAGCCACACCACACAAGCCTGAAAAAATGGATTAAAAGAAATATTTACCCGCTTATCATCATCTTGCTTGGGTTTTCTGGTTTTTTGAAGCAATTTCAAGCCTTCAATTTGTCTGACAAGCAGTGGTATAATCATCTTGAACCTCTCCTCTAGGCTCACAGCGTCTAAAATCTAAGGAAATGTGAGTCAATTAATAGAATCTCTCCCTCAAAAACACACACTCCAAAAACAGACAGTCAGAGCCATGGCTCAAGCTGTTAAGTAAAAAAAGAAAAAACCAATTCCTATCTATTTACAGCTACACTATGGCTAACACAATCAAACTAACTGTAACACCAAGGTTCTTTGAGATGAATATTAGGATTGTAAAAAAGACAATGAAAAAGGATCTTGGTTTTTCATATAAAAATGAAGCCACTCATGCATTTCAAGATCAAAAACCAAACACACAGTTCTGGTTTTTTTTTTTTTTATTTTTTTATTTATTTTTTTTCTTTTTTTGAGACAGAGTCTCACTTTGTTGCCCGGGCTAGAGTGAGTGCCGTGGCGTCAGCTTAACTCACAGCAACCTCAAGCTCCTGGGCTCAAGTGATCCTTCTGCCTCAGCCTCCCGAGTAGCTGGGACTACAGGCATGCGCCACCATGCCCGGCTAATTTTTCTATATATATGTTTAGCTGTCCATATAATTTCTTTCTATTTTTAGTAGAGACAGGGTCTCGCTCTTGCTCAGGCTGGTCTCAAACTCCTGAGCTCAAACAATCCACCCGCCTCGGCCTCCCAGAGTGCTAGGATTACAGGCGTGAGCCACCGCGCCTGGCCCACAGTTCTGGTTTTTGAAGAACCAACCAAACTTCTTCTGGAAATTATTCTCTTAAAGCCCAGAATGTGTCTACATGTTAGGTCTAAACAAATTCTAGGTTCAAAATAGTAAATGTTTATACACAAGCGAATAGAAGCATTCAACCAACCCCCACTGATGATCTGTCGCAGCAACTGCTGCTCTTGGTTCCTTCAATAAAACATGTCTGATGACGCCCTCCGCCAGGCACTCCGCACTCCTCTGCTCCCACCAGTCTGACTGAATTCTTGTATCCATAACCAACCCGTTTGTAGTAGTTATATTTGCTATTTTAATTGTTGGATTTACACATTAAATAACTAAAAAAGAGTTGTTTCAAAGAAAACTAACAAATATTCTAAGAAGATTTAATAAAAAAGACAACTTAAAAATACATTAAAAATAAGTGTATAAGAAAACAAAATTTTATAGTTTGGGGATTAAGTCAAGTAAATCTAGCATTCTACACTTGGATGATTTTTCAAGTGTCTTTAAAATTGACTTCACTTTAAATAAATAGAAACTGAAAATCATAAATAATGTATCACAGGTATGATTTATATAAGAAACATTATGAAATGTCTAAGAAAGCAGATCTATACACAAGGGAAAAGCCACGGTTCCAAGTTTCAAAAACGGTAAAACGAAGTGTGTTTACATACTTAAATTAAATATTTATCTTTTTATGATTCTTTGCCTTATTTTTTCCATAAATGACCAATTACTATATTGGTTGTGCAAATAAAAGAGCTGCTTATGTAAACAAAAATACAAAACAATCACTTTTGAACATCAATTTAAGTACACAAGCATTTTAACTACTCCTCTGAGTCTCCAGAATGTTTTGCTTGAAGGTTAAAATTTAACTACTATCTAGATCTAAATAAAAAGTGACAAAGCAATATGGCATTCAAGAAGGGAGCTGTACCTGGAGCTTCTCTTTGTTGCTGGTTCGGATAATTGATGTCAAAATGTCTGGTAAAGCTTCCCTGGGAAGACTATCTAAAAGACGTCTCAATTTAGCAACTGCAGGAACAGACATATCCAACATTTCAACCAACTAGAGGGAAAGAAAAGTCTTTTTAATGAAATCTGGCATTATTTGTGAATTGAAAAAATCAGACTTCCAAATACAGGTTTAAAGTCTGGGCCTCAGTCTTTGTTTTTGAAAGGTCACTGATTAATATAGTCCAGGCATTTTATAGGTCTCAGAGGAGAAGTACTTTCAAAATATCAATCACAATGAAATCCAAAATGGTTTAAAAGTGGTTAATGCTGATATTTATAAAAGGCTTTGTGAATTTGTGCTATTTTATTTTTAATTTTATTTTAAAAAAAATTCAAATGTATAGAAAAGTTGCAGGAATAGTACAACAAACTCCTGTATATCCTTCTCCTAGATTTACCAATTGAATTCACCGATTTTGCCACATTTGCTTTCTCTCTCCATACACACACACATTATTATTGCTGAACATTTGAGAGTAAGTTGCAGACATCATGACCCTTGTTCTTAAGAACAAGAATATTCTCTTACATAATAACAATATAATTATTAGATGTTGGAAATTTAACATAGTTGATGCTATGATGGATGATAGCCAATCAGAAGCTGAAATACTGATTATTAGTTTAACATTTAGATTAACTAGAATCTGAGCACTGACTATGAATGATTTTTAGAAAAACAACGTCCAGGGAATATCCTGGAGTTACGACCGATTAAGTCCAAGGCAAGCTTTCAGTAACTGTGATAATCATTAGGGCTACTGACAAAGATTCCCCTTTTCTTCTGAGCACATAGTAGGACTGTTCTTTCCATCTCCTTTGAATAGAGATATGGCTGTGAGTCTTACATTGATCCATGAAACACAGAAAAAGGGACAGTCCCTTCTGGACAGAAACAATAAAAGCCAGTAGGAGATCTGCCATATTTCCTTTTCCTGCCTCAGTGATAAAGAAGTATGTTTTAAGATGAATTTCTATCCAACTGGGTCCCTATGTGACTCTTACAGGCACATCACCACACTTACTAGTTTCAGGCATGAAGCATGAGCAAGAAATACACCTTTGTTATGTTATGTGACTCAGATTTCAGAGTAGTTAAAACAGCAAAACTTAGTTCACACTAATTCGCAAATGATGTATCAAATCCTCGTTTTGTCAACACAAGACTTCGTATGTCAGTAATAATCAAACCTCTCAAACCACAGTGTAATTTAGGAACCTATCCATTACCTGGCTAGAATCAAGGAAATTAAGGTATAATTATGATGAAGCTAATCAGGTAAGAGAAGTAGATAATAAAATTTGAAGACCCTTGCTACTAGAAATTCATTGTATGAAAATAAGTTAAAACTCATTCTCCAAACATTTATTGAGTATAAACTACTCACCAAATGCAATATTCTGCTCAGTATAGGATGGCTAAAGGAGAGACAAATTCAAGTTTGTAGGAGAAAAATACCTATTTCAATACAATGTGATACTATATTAAATGACACGCATAAAGAACTGATGGTGAAGGCTCAGAAAAAGGAGTACTAACAGCCTACAGGAATTGGGAAAGCATAAATTGAATTCAAAAATTAAGAGTAGGAAGAGCACTCCCAGAAGAGAACAGAAGGTGGAATCAGAGAGACATGAAATAATAAGATGTGAAACTCTTTTTATGCTCAGTATGGCTAGAACTAGGGCATAAATGGAGAACTAGAGTTGAAGCAAGGTAAGTAGGCCTAACACAAGTTGCAAAGGGTCCTAATGTTATATTAAGAAATTTGGGGATGGAAGCAAAGTAGAAAAGATTCAAAGTGTGACAAGAATTCAATGCACAGTTGCTGGCTTTGAAGAGGAGGGGGCCGTGCACAGGACCAGAGAGCCACCTCTAGGAGCCTGACAGTGACCCCTGGCCAACAGCCAGGAAAGAAACCTCAGTCCTATAGCCACAAGAAACTGCATCTGCCAACCACCTGAATACCTTGGAAAGCAGTGCTTCTCCAGGTAAAAGGCCAGCCTGGCTAAGACCCTGATTTTGCCCTGATGAGGCCCTGAGCAGAGAACCCAGGGGAGCCCACCTGGTCTTCTGACCTACGAACTTGTGAGGTAATAATGAATGCTGTTTTAAGCACCTAAAAAAAATAAATAAATTTGGTCTTTAACTCAAGGGAAAGGCATGCCCCACACTTTTTTTTTTTTTTAAACATCTCCTATTCCTGCTCAGTGAATAGGTGGTGTTAAAAACAGAAGAAACTAGGTGGTAGTTAGGAGGCTACTGAAGAAATCTGCTGAAAAGGGCTGTAGAAGCAGATGTAGAGGGGATGAAAGGGAAGCATTAATTGGAAACAATGTCTAAAAAGAGAAATGATAATATTATGATATCTCAACTCCAGAAATTTATGAAAGTGTCTATATGAAATTGGACATGGACATGAAAGCAAAACATAAAATTGAATATGGACCAAGACCAGAAGACAAAAATTAAATTAGATATATGATGGTAGTAAAATTTATGGTGATTCATTTCTCTCTAAAAATTCCTTTAATGTTATTGCAAAATCTTTACACATTTAAAAAGTTTCTGTATATCCAAACTGGAAAGAAGTAAAGGCAAAGCAAAAGAAACTATAAAGCTATGTCCAACAGAAATACAAAGACCAGGGAGCATCACCCCAGGAAAGAAGAGGAAATTCTATTATATTTCCCCTCTATCTTCTTTATTCCTAAACAGTTTCAAGCTTATTCTAATCTTCAAACTGAAGTTACCTTCTTCAGAGTAAGTTCTTTCTTTTAGCCCCCATAGAAGTACAGCTCCAAATTTTTTATTTTTCTATTATGTTCATCACACTAGAAGTGAGTCACTTCAAAAGCCACATCAGGTGCGAACACTATAGGTTGTGAACACTTGCCCTACACACTTTTCAGTGATCAGTGGTGTTTATAATTAAGACATTTAGACATTATCTGATCCGCATAGATCCAGTTATAGTCACTAGATTATATCAATAGAAAAGTAGAAGCCTACATCTTATAATTCTGTAATGTATTTCATTAAGGTTTGAAACAAAATTGGGTGGGAAGAGGCGCTTTCTGTTCTATCTAGAGTTAACAAGAAAAACTCACCTAGAATTAAGGTGTCACATATTTAATGAGTGCCTAAAATGTGCTTCTGTCCCAGTATTCCAGTTAATCAAGGTTTTAACCATACTTGAAATTAGTCCACCATGGGCTTAATCTTCTATAGCATGGCCAAGCACAGCGTGACCTTGACTTCTGAAGCAATGTAACTTATATAATTTGGTGCCTAGATATTTTAGTAACAAATAGCTTCTGTGCAGTATTTTAATTTTCAGCTTTAAATATTTATGTTTAATAATTATCTGATTTGGAGACACTGAAAGTTATAAGGAAAGCTCTAGAATTACTCTTTGGAAAAACTTTAGAAAGGGTAGGCTAATATGTCCTGGAATGATTTAGGTACAATCTAGACAAAAACAAACTGGAATTAATGTATTACTAAATCATTTAAATGTATGCCACCCTAATACTTCACCATCCAGCAGATTCATCATATCTTAGGACAGTAAAGGAACCAAAGAAAGAAGGGTTTTAAGGAAAAAAATAAAAGCAACTCACTTGCACTGCATATTTGTAAAACTGTTCTGATAGTTCTCCTAGCTCCTCTCTAGTTTTGCAGGTGTTGGGAAATTCTTCAAGCCGGTCCAACTGTTCCACTTCAGCAACGGGATATGGCTTCTCTTTTAAAACCTGTACAATCTGGAAACGGCATAGGCCTGTAATCAGCAAAGTATAGTGGGGCTTGGGCCAATTACTGCCCACAACTTGAACTGCCAGTGCAGCCGTTCCAATCCTGAAAGACACACAAAACATCAGTATTACAAATATTCAATATGGCAGAACAGAAACTCACTTCAAAAAGAGTTGAGTTTTCTGAGAAATGCATTTAAAAGCAAAGAACATCTAAATTATTTCTCTAATTTAGCACTGAGTATGTGGTCTGTTAAGTCACTGCCCTCAGCTATGGGGTAAAACAAGCCATCTCAGTATAATTAGCACCTCTTTTAAAAATTAGGAATTTCTAAACATTTTGTATTATTTAGACAAAAAAAGTAAGAGCAAAAGTAGCTGATAATTATATAGCTTAAACTAAATTTGCCAAATAGGAATCAGGCAATCTTATACCAGAATAAATATTAGTATTTTATTTTATTTATTTTTTTTTATTTTTATTTCAGCTTACTATGGGGGTACAAAAGTTCTGGTTAGATATATTGCCCATGTCCCTCCCATTCCCCCGAGTCTGAGCCTCAAGTGTGTCCATTCCCCAGACAGTGCACATCGCACTCTTCTTGTAGGTATAC
>CM052442.1:88398277-88462230 GCA_028533085.1 Varecia variegata | reverse complement strand
CTTCTTTTGAAAAATTTCTATTCATGTCCTTTGCCCACTTTTTGATAGGGTTGTTTGATTTTTTCTTACTGATTTTCCTGAGTTCTAAATAGATTCTTGTTATCAGTCCTTTATCTGATGTGTAGTATGCGAAAATTTTATAAAATAAACCAGTCTAAGAAACCTCTGTTCTAGCAAATTTTGTGACTAAAATCAAACATAATCTATCTATAAAACTTCTACATATCCACCTTATCACAAACCACTATCAAAATCTGGGAATTAATACCAAGTTTCCAAACGTGGGAGCTAAATATTCTAGACCACACACTGCGTGGACTGAGGAGAGCTAAATAAACACCTGCATCTTAAGAAGGTGTAAACCTAGTTCTAAGTGGTAACCACCTCACCTAATAATAGTTGCAAAAGTTTTATTTAAGTCTCAGCTCCTTATCAGAACACACAACCCTGACCAAGTCACATATAAACTTGATTCACAGAAAGTCTCACCCAAACCAAGCCAGTTATATAAAATATCAACATTCAGAAGATGCTTCCAGATCTCAAATTAAAATAGTGTTTTTTCCCTTTAGCCATAAGAAAGGTGGTAATTCCAGAAAAGAAATTAAAATTAAAGTGACTAGAGCTCTCAATTAACGCACTGGGAAAATGGTAATACTAGAATACAGTACCTGCCCATCTCAAATATAGTGAATCATATACAAATACAGTATGTGAACATTTCAGTGAATTTGCCTACTTCTATATACAGTGAATTCTTACTTCCTCATAAATTATTCATTTTGTGGATTACATGTAACCTTTGGCTGCCTTCTGCCACTTAGCTTATTTTGATCTTCATCCATCCTTATCAGCTTTTAGTCATTATCATGTGTACGAGGAATAAAAACTGACTGAAACAACAGCTTAAGTCAAACAATTGGGAAAGAGAAAAAAGTGAAGAGAAAAAGCCACATACTTTAAAATCTTGAAATGATTTGGCAATTATCTATCATTTTGATTTATTTGTGTTGTGTTTGCTTTTCTTCAGTCACTAATCAATAATAAGTTATATTTGCCATTTCCTGAAAACCAACTCAGATTGCCTGAGAAAGTTAGCAATATCTAAATTGATTAGAGACCAATTTAGACTATAATTTATTGCAGATATTCACCAATGAATGCACAATGCTGAAAGAGTTCACAGTTCTGTTTGTATATAGAAACAGGCAGACAAGAAACTGGATCCTTGGCCTAAGGGGTTTACAAAGCAGAAACCAGAGAGAAAGAGAGAGAGAGACAAACTCAAACCTCCAGATTAGGATATAAATTTGGGCTACGTTACCAATAAAAGGTGCAACTAAAAAAATGAGTTTTATTTCAAAACAATTAAAATGTTTTTCCTAACTGTGGAAGGAAGATGTTCCAAACTGAAAAGAGATTGAGTTGAATTTACATTATGCCTCTCATTCTAATGAGGCAAAATATATAAAGGTTTTATTTATTTATTTTTTGAGACAGCATCTTGCTCTGTTGCCTGGGCTAGAGTGCAGTGGTGTCATCATAGCTCACTATAACCTCATACTCCTGGGCTCAAGCAATCCTCCTGCCTCAGCCTCCCCAGTAGCGGGGTCTACAGGTATGCACCAACACTCCTGGCTAATTTTTCTATTTTTTCGTAGAGACGGGGTCTCGCTATGTTGCCCAGGCTGGTCTCCAACTCCTGGCCTCAAGTGATCCTCCCCCATTGCCTCCCAAAGTGCTAGGATTACAGGCGTGAGCCACCTCGCCTGGCCATATACAAAGGTTTTAAACGGGTTAATTGGTTTTTACTTGAAATCACTTAGAGCTGACTAGTAGAATGTATCCCTTTAAAAAAAAAAAAAACCATGATCTGTGAAATTATAGATGGCAATAAACAATTCCTGATGAAAGACATTTTGAGTGAAAAGCACTGTGAAAAAGGATCTATTGTATATTGGGTTCTAGATTTTATATATAAAAATACGTAAATAAATTATCCAATTAATCTAATACTTTCCTTCTATGATACACAAAAGGCTTTATATCAAGCTAGTCATCTTACTATTGTAGCTCTTTTATTATGTTCATTAGGTATGATCAAAAAGCAACATTTTAATTTTGCAAGAGATCTAAATTGCGAATGAGTGGCGTCTTTCCCTTTAGTTAGTAGCTCTGTAACTATATCCTAATTACTGTGATGTTGTTCCAGGTCAAAGAATTTTTGAAACTCCTAACTGGAATCTACCCTGTTTTTAAAATATTATTTTAATCCAAACAAGGTCTGACTACAATGGGTATGATTTATATAATTTGGAAGGTGATCTAAATAATATAAGTGTTCCAAAAGTATTTAAGAACCATCAACTGTAGAGGTGGGAAAAATTTAAAAACAGCATTCCTAGAAAAAGCAGTTTTCCAAGATGAGGATATTAGGTAAATACCTAAATTCTGGTCTATATACCCAGAATTTTTTTTTTTTTTTTTTAATTTTACTGAAAGCCCTCCATTTTTCTTGGAATCCTCAACCTTCCAAGTCCTTCTAATGATGCTAGTTCAGTTTGGCCCATATTGGAAGAATACAGGCCCTCCCCTCCATTTGTGAAATCTACATTTAAACCTACCCCATTTGAGGAATAATAATACCACTAGCATATGCATCTAGAATGCTTTGCAGTTAAAAAAGGCTTTCACAAATATTATTTCATTTTATACCTCCTTTCACCCCTATGAGGAAGGTAGCACTATGTCCTTATTACAAATGAGTAACTGAGATTCAAAAAGACATAACAAGTTAGTTATACACAGTTACAAGGAAATTTAATAGAAATAAGCTTCCTGAATTAAGTGGTAAGACAAATTTTACTCTCTTCCCACCACAATGAACAATATAAATTTGTACCTATAACAAGTATAAAAGACTTACTAATATAGCTTCTAAATAGCTGAGCCACTGGAAAGCATAGCTATTATTTAATATATAATGTTAACATTTTATATTTACTTAATGAAGAGAAGCACTTCTACCAAAGTTTGGAAACAAGGGAAAAGTTACCCATTTCTGGAAAAGAGCCACTGAAATATCTGTTTAGTTCTCTCTTGGTGTCACCCTATTTTTCTTGAATATTTGATTTCTCACAAGATTTCTCATCATGATTAATAATAATTTAGAAGCAAGGCAGGAGTGTATTAAGATAGCTCCAAGGTCTACAATAGAAGAGGCTTCTGTTGCTATAAGATTTTTTAAAACTTCATTTCTGAATTTAGGAAATGCCACCTGTAGATAGACTTTCCTTAAGAAGAGTAAATAACTTAGGAAAACCTAAGTAAACTATCCATTATATACTTGCTAATACAAAAGAATAAACTTTAAAATTTTACTAGTATCAGGTAATATCTGAATGCCAAAGAATTCCAATAGATGAAAATAGGAGTGATGATGGGCAAAGAATCCAAATTATTATTATTATAATATTTTTTTATATAAATTATTATAATAATTTTTTTTTTGAGACAGAGTCTCATTCTGTTGCCCAGGTTAGAGTGCCATGGCGTCAGCCTAGCTCACAGCAACCTCAGACTCCGGGGATCAAGCAATCCTTCTGCCTCAGCCTCCGGAGTAGCTGGGACTATAGACATGCACCACCATGCCTGGCGAATTTTTTCTATATGTTTTTAGGTGTCCAGCTAATTTCTATTTTTTTTTTTTTTTTTTTTTTTAGTAGAGACGGGGTCTCACTCTTGCTCAGCCTGCTCTCAAACTCCTGAGCTCAAACAATCTGCCCACCTCAGCCTCCCAAAGTGCTAGGATTACAGGCGTGAGCCACCGCGCCTGGCCAAGAATCCAAATTATGAAACTATGTATCTGCCACATATAAAGCATTAACATTTTGTTAGACAAATAGCCAATGAAACTTATTTGGGGTCTGCAGATGAAGAAGCCAACAAAGACAGATTGAAAAACTGGCACTATGAGTAAATGAAGTCACGTACCCTGAAGAATGTTAAGGCTGGAAGAAGACTGGATGACCATCTAAAAATGCATGAAAGGATATCGTACAGGTAGTGCTAAATTATCATCCATTTTCCTTAAGAAAACAATGGGTCACTCAGGAACCACTAAAAATACAGTTCAATGAAACAGAGAAATACAGGGTGTCCTGAGCTGGCATGTGAGCCAGCTCACCCTATACTGCAGGGCAAATCCAAAGCTCTTCCTTTAAAAGGCTCCTGTCAGGCAACATGCCTGCACACCAGCACGCAGAAGGACTGTGCTGTTCCAAGCGGCAAAGGAGGTAGCATAGGCAAGTCAACATCTGGCCCTGCTCCTGTGTGTGGCAAAGAACACAGGAGAGCAAATTACCTCTGCTGCCCCTTGAAGACTGCGGCAGTGTCACCTGGACGGTGTAAAGGAAACAAGAGACAGAGCAGAGCCCCTTGCCTCCCTTCTGGGGCACTGCTACCATCTGGAAAAACAGGTAACTGGGGAAGGATAGATTTGTATACAAAAACAGACTAATGCTATGGATAACTCAATATTTGTACTATTAAAGCTTTTTCTTTTTTTAAAGTAAAGAGGGTTTTAAAGTTCATTTTAGAGAAAAAAAGACACTGGAACCTATTACCAAGGAATATGGCACAATCTGTCCACAGAGACTTTTCAAGTAGCAAACATTTCCAGGATAACTAGATGGTCTGATGGGTCCTTATAATGCTGGAACTCTACAAAGACTTTTCAACGTATGTTTTCCAATTTGAATAATTAAGTTTTGACATTGCTACTCATTTAAAACAAAGGCAACAATATGAAATATTAAGGCTCAGATTACACATTACCTGATTACTAATGATAACTTCCAGGCAGAAGAATTTAGTTACCGTTGTCTTGAAAGGATTTACACAAAAGAAACTAAAAATTCTCAAAGTCTTGCCTGAATAACACTAACAAATAGTCAAACTTAAAATATGACTAAGCCAGGGCTGTGGCTGAAGTCTGTAATCCCAGCTACTAGGGAGACTGAGGTGGGAAGATTGCTTGAGCCCAGGAGTTCAGGATCAGCATGGGCAACATAGCAAGACTCATCTCTAAAAAATAAAATTAAGCCAGCACAGTGGCTCATGCCTGTAATCCCAGCACTTTGGGAGGCGGAGGAGGGAGGACTGCTTGAGCCCAGGAGTTTGAGGTTACAGTGAGCTATGACCAGGCCCCTGCACTCCAGCCTGGGTCACAGAGTGAAAAACTCTGTGTATCAAAAAAAATAAAATAAAATATGACTAACTCTTCTTTTAAAATTCACAGTGTACCCATAAATAATCAATATATAGGCACAGAAGAAATAAGACATACAACCATGAGAACTCTTGCCTCGACAAGCAGCTAAGTGCCTGGGCACAGAAGGCAAAAAATTATGGGAAAAATAAGCAGAGGTTCAAAGAGTGGGGTCATATGTTGGGAAATCAGAATCCAATACAATTTATCAAAGAGTACTAAAACTTGAAAAGCATTCAACTCTGCTTGGGCAACAACCCAAGCAGATCAGATGGGAGCCAGAATATTTTCCATGCTTGAGAAAAGCAAGGCTCTTACAATGTGAACTAACATCGGGCTGTTATGGGTTTTGTTGTTGTTGTTGCTTTGTTTTTGTTTGTTTTTTTTAAAGGAGGGGAGAGGAGAGGTACCAGTCTCCTTTGAGAATCTGAAGCTACAAAGTGTGCTCAAAAAATGTGCATAGTCACAAGATTTTGAGTAAAAAAATAAGGCATTTCTAACCCTCATGACATCCAGAGTCAGGAAAACCTAATTTAAAAATGAGGGATAACTGCAGGGGAAGGAGCAATTCTAAACTGGAAAAACACTTCAAGCACAGTTAAGGACAGGAGGTAGTGGCTTGGGAGGTGGGTTTGAAGATAATATTTGTTGACAGAATACCAGCATTGTCCAATAAAAGTATAATGTAAGCCATATGTATAATTTTAGTGGCCACAGTATAAAAACAGGTGAAATCTTAATATTAATATTTTATTTAACCTCAAGTGGTCAAAATATTACCATTCCAACATTTAATCCATATAAAATTTATTAATCAACAAAACATTTTTCATACTAAGCTTTTCCAAAATCTGTTGTGCATTTGCACACTTAATAGCATATTTAGGGTGACAGATCACACTGGTTTGCCTGGGACTGAAAGGCTTTCTGGGACATAGGACTTTCAATGCCAAAGCCAGGGCAGTCCTGGCAAACCAAGACAACCAGTCACTCTAGCATCTCAATTTGGATGAGCCACATCTCAAGTGCTCTATAGCCACATGCACTATACAGTACTGGACAGCACAACCATCCATCAAGCAGGGTGTAAAGCAGATTATACACATTATTTAAGCTTCATAACACACCTAAGAGATGGATGCTGTTAGTTTCCAAATTACAGATCAAGAAAGAAACAGATACACACCAAGTCTCTCAATCCAAAGTCACACAACTAGGGCAATCTAGTTGTAAGCCTGGGGCCTAAGAAGAGAAATGCTGAGATATGAAAGAGGGAGCAGAGGTGAGAAGCTAGGAAAGTTCCAGAAAGGAAAACAAAGGAAAAATGGGAGCAGGAATGGCACTTTTAGTAAGGGAAACAGGTACTAGGAGGAGAAGGAAAAGGGTGACAGGGAGTGTAGAAGGCACCCAAAAGTTAACGGGAGGGGTGGTGCAGTTTAGGAACAGGACAGGAAAAAGAGAAAAGGTATTAAGTAGAGTGTCTCAGAGAACAAAAATGATAGGAGGGAGGTAGAAAACGGGCGCGGGGAATAGGAAGAAAAAGGAATAGGGGGAAGGGGTAATGGGGAAAGGGAAGGAAAGAGAAGGCAGAAATTATCCAGGGAGAAAGGAAGGGCCTGGAAAGTTAAGAGCACTGGCTTAGGAGACTGAAGACCAAGGGCGGGGTGAGGGGTGGGGAGGAGAATCAATCGTATCATCATCAACAGCGGCAGGTAATTGTACAGAGATTTTACCAGGTGCCACGAACTGCTTCATGAATTATCTCACTAGGGGTCACCCGGTAGTTATCTGTCACCCCCATTTTTCATGTGAGGAGGCTGAAGAGGCAGAACCCAGCCGCAAAGGCTGCCCCGGAACCGAACCTCCGCGCCCAGAGGCCGGCCTGGCCTGGGCTGGAGCCGCAGGAGGCCGCCCGCCGCCGGGCTCCGGGCCTACCTGTGCAGCGGCGGCAGGTCCTGCGTGTCACTGGCCGGGTCGGGCGTGTTGGGGATGACGCCCAGGATGGTGCTCTGCAGCGACGTGCCCTTGAGCAGGCGGCTCCTCACCAGCTGCAGGTTGCGGGCCGAGTCCACGCTGGTGCGCATGGTGGAGCCGGGCAGCAGGACGCCCTCGTGGGTGAGCAGCAGCGGCAGGCGGCTGGGGATCTGGATGGGGCTCACCGACGACATGGCGACGCCCGTTCACCCTGGGGGCTGTGGAAAGGAGCGGACAAAGGCCACCGCAAGGCCTACGCTACCGACCGCCACCACACCTCGCGGCCGCCCGCCCCGCCGCTTCCGGCCAGCGCTACGGTCTGCCCCCAGGCTCAAACGCCGCAGCTTCGCGCTGCCCCGGGAGCCGCAGGGGACGCTCCGAGTTGTAGATACGCGAAAAGATGCGCACCAAAGCCCTCTGTCACCTGCGCCTCGGTTATGCTCACTTGCAGAGGGCGTTAGGAAGTATGTTCGGGTTGAATCGTATATACTTGAAATGTCTTTAACGTGTTATTCGAATTGATTTTAGATTTACAAAAATGTTGGAAAAATATAGCAAAGAGTTCCCATATACCTTTCGCCCAGCTTGCCCTGATACCATTTTACCTAATCATACTTAATATATCAAAACCAGGAAATCGACATTACTATTATCACTTCCATAGACCTTACCCAAATTTTGCCAGTTTTTTCACTAATGTCCTTAATTGGATCTGGTCCAGGATCCAGTCCAGGACCCCACTCTTTATTTTGTCATATTCTCCTAGGTCTCCTCCAATCTGTGACAATTCCTCAATCCTTTGTTTTTGTTTCTTAAAACCTTGATACTTTTAAAGGAGATCGGTCAGTTGTTTTGTAAAAGGTCCTTTAATTTGGATTTATCTGGTGTTTCTTATGATTAAATCAATGGTATGCATTTTTGAGGCCAAATACCATAGAAATAATGTTGTAACCTTGTTGTGATACAGGATGGTGAAATGTCTCATTAATGGAGACTTTAATCTTGAGTACTTGGTGAAGGTGATGTCTGCCATGTTTCTTTTCTTTTTTCTTTTTTTTTTGAGACACAGTCTCACTCTGTTGCCCTGGGTAAAGTGCTGTGGCATTGTTGTAGCTCACTGTAGCTGCCAACTCCTGGGCTCAAGTGATCCTCCTGCCTTAGCCTCCCGAGTAGCTAGGACTACAGGTTTACCAGGATGACTGGCTAATTTTTCTATTTTTAGTAGAGACGGGTCTCACTCTTGGTCAGGCTGCTCTTGAGTTCCTGAGCTCAAGCAATCCTCCTGCCTTGGCCTCCCGGAGTGCCAGGATTACAGGCTTGAGCCACCACTCCTGGCCTGGGTTTCTTCACTGTAAATTATTTTTCTTTTTGTAATTAATAAGTATCTTGTGAGGAGGCAATTCAATATTTATTAGTTAGAATTCTACTGTAGAAAAAGCTACCCAATCTCCCCCATTTATTTACTTAATTACTTATTCATGTTAGTATAGACTCGTGAATATTTATTTTTTATGGGTTGTAATCCAATAATATTATGTATTTCTTTGCTTGAATTGTTTCAGATTTGACCATTGCAATAGGAAGGGGTCAGGGTCAGATAGTAGAGGGCTACATAGGCTCTGGTAAGGAGTTTGGATCTTACGCTAAGCCTGATGGAAGCCATAGGAGATTTCAAGGTAATTATCTGGCTTATGTTTTCAAAAGTTCATTTTGGCTGCCATGAGGAGAGTGGAATGTAAGGATGTGGATCAGAAGCAGGGAGGTCAGAAAGAGTTAGTTGCAGTTGTCCAGGCAAGAAGTGATGATGACTTAGACTAGGAGCAGGTGGAGTCAAGCTATGTTTGATTGTAGTTTCAACAGAACTGCCGATAGATTGGACGTGACGATCGAAGGGAAAACAGTTGTCAAGGATTATTCTGGGTTGAGGCCTGAGCCACTAGAGCCTAGAGAGAAGTTGAGCTGGTAGCTGAAGATCTTGGGTGTAATTAGCAGGCTCATGGTCATTTCCCTGGATGTGTACTATGTCCCCTACCCTGTGCTCAGCTCTAGGGGAGATATGGAGGTCAAATATGCATTGCCCAGGTCCACAATCACTTACCTTTCGTCAAGGGTCTCTCCAAGGGAAAGGGGGCGGGGGCCGCATTCTTTGAGGCTCCCAGTGTTTTAACAAAGAATTTATAAAACCATCTTACAAACATTGTGGTATGTTTTTAAAACACTTAATTGTTTTAAATTGTTTTAAATTGTGGTATGTTTTTAAAACACTTAATTGTTTTAAAATGTTTAATGCTTTTAATATACACACATGCACCAACAACATTAAACAATGCTGTGTAAGTATTCTGCTCACACAATAATTGCTGTATGTATTTTTTAAAATACAAATTCATGCTGCACTACGGAAGATATGGTGTGGGAATGGGCCCAGGTTTAACCTGCTTGCTTGATGAACATCTTTCAATCCTGTCACTGTATCTCTGTGATGAGCTGTGTCAGCCTCCTTGGGAGGACACCAAGAATCTAAATGTGAAGCCTTTTATGACACTGTGGCTTTCCTGGCTCCTTTTTGACAGGCTGTGCATGTTCTTCATTTGTTTTCCATCAAATATTTATTAAGCATATACTATGTGCTGAGCACTATTCTAGATTCAAGGATACACCAGTGAACAAGGCAGACAAGGTCCTTGGTTTTTTGTGTGCATATTTTGAGATAGAGCCTTGCTCTGTGGCCCAGGCTGGAGAGCAGTGGTATGATCATAGCTCACTGCAGCCTTGAACTCCTGGGCTCAAGTGATCAGCCTCAGCCTCAGCCTCCCGAGTAGCTGAGACTACAGGCATGCACCATCACACCCAGCTAATTTTTAAAATTTTTTGTAGATATGGGAGTCTCATTATGTTGCCTAGGCTGGTCTCAAACTCCTGGACTCAAATGATCCTCCCACCTCAGCCTCCCAAAGTGCTGGCTGGGATTATAGGCATGAGCCACCGGGCCTGTCCCAAAGAGCTTACATTCTAATGAGGTAGGCAGAAAATAATTAAGCCAGCAAAGAAATAAATGGCAATTTCAGAAAGTGATAAGTAAAGGAAATATAATAGGAAAATCTGTAGAAGGTGCTTGGGAGAGGATGACGACGTTAGGTAGGGAGGTCTGGGAAGGTTACTCTGTGGAGATGGCGTTTGAGCTGAGACCTGAATAACAAGAGTGGATCAGCTCCGTGAGGAGCTGCAGGGAGAATATTCTTGGCAGAGATTAGGGCTAGTGCAAAGATCAAGGTGGGGAAGATTGTCCCAGCTTCTGGAAAAGAAGAAAAGGCCAGGCGCTGGGATGTGGGGGTTCAGCCATCTGCAGGATGGCCTGCTGAAGCTGTGGGAGCTCACGGAAGGAAATAAACCCAAGAGTAGGGAAAGCTAAATAGCACAGGCTGAGGTGCAGGAAGAGTAAGACCGGATCACTTGAACTTCTTTAGGGCCTGGGTTGCAGGTGCTTCCTCACCTCCCTCCCGCCATGCACTTTCTGGTCTTGAACACTAGACCCTGCTGGGTGAGTGGTGAGAACAATGAGGAAATAAATTGGCTCTTCCTGAAAGCCTTGTCTCAGGTTACCTTGCTCCAGGGACTCCCCTCCTGTCCCGTATGTAAATGGCCCATGTCTAAACCAAGTTTGCAATCGTGACCTTTGCTTCTGGGAAAGGGGAGAACACAGGGCTGGAAGCATCTGTTTCCTCTCTGTTTTATTCCCAGTCATGTCCTGGTCCCTACCCTGACGGTGGTGATGGTCTTGCCACTAATTAGAGTGAATAACTTGAGCTCCAGCTTCTTCCTGAGAGGAAGCTGGGAGGCCAGGGAAATTTTCAGGGACTGCCAAAGGAAGCTCTGGAGGGAATTCCCCTGGCCAGTCTAAGAAGTGGAGGTGGGCCTGTAGCACTGGCAGGAGGCCCAGGCTAACGTGTGGCCGAGCGCTAGTTTCACTGGGATGTGCAATTCATGTTCTGCAAACATCCATTACACATATTTGCATTTTCTTGATTTTCATTTGGTTTGGTTTTCCCTGTTGTTAGTTTCCTGGACAAAATCCATATAGGAGAGAGTCACACGTAGGAAACCCTGGTTGCATCTTTTGTGCAGGTGTATATGAATAAACCAGGCTGGCATATCATACTGTATCTGACAGGCAAAAGAAAATCTAATTTCTTTAGTTGGTCTCTAAGAATCTGGTTCTACTCACGATCTTCCGCTTGCTGGTTAATGAGGGGAAAATAAAAGTTTAGGCTTACCATTTTAAGATCTTGTTTGATCCAACAATTTAAATACTTCCATTAAATAATGCTCGGTAAAGGCTCATTTTCAGAGTTGTCACCTATCAGAGGAAGAGTTGGGGACCTAGGCAGTGTCCTCTGCTCTAGGATTTCCCCAGTGATATCTTTTATCCAGGTCACTGCCTGTCCTACTGTCGTTAGAAGCTGACTGATCTTGTGTCGGTCTTCAAGTGATGCTTTTTAGCTCACTCACCTGGGGTGTTCCTTGAGTTGCTGGGCCCCACCTATCCTGCCTCTGTTGGCACTGTGCTCCCCTCCAAGATCCGTGATTCCCAGGTGTTTGCAGCCTGGGTTGTCCACTAGGCCACCTCCTGCAAGCTCCTTACCCAGACTTTTAGCAACTTCTTGTTCTCACCTATACCACAGGGGAGCCAGGAAAGCTAACTAGCCCCCAGGCACAGCCAGCAATAGTCCATGGAGCCCTTATAAGTAAATTGGAAAAAGATGTCCCCAAAGGGTGGAGGGTTTAGAAAAAGGCACCACTTTTCCAAGATGGATGTGGCAGTGATCTGAGGGAGCCTGTTCAAACTGGCTTAGGAGAACCAGCGGTCACATTTTCAGGAACTTTGAGAGCCCAGTTTTTAAATACGAACATTAATAAAATTAAATTGTATAAACTTATAATTATATCAAAATGTATCATTTCCTAATTATTTTACTACCTTTTACTTTTATTTATACCTTTGAGATTACATACATGTTGCATCTGTATGATGATGTCATATTGCGTCTCTCTTCCCAGTTCTGCATTCAGTGCAGCTGTGTTGGTGTGGAATCTGGAAATCAGCTGTGATGGGAGTATTTACACCACAGAAATCAGCAAAGGCTACACATCAGGGCTTGATTTATTATTTTGTTGACTGTCTAGGCTTAAGAAAGAAATGTAGGAAATGTTAATAATGCAGATGAAATTCATAAGTATGTGGTCCTTGTAACCATTACATTGTGAATAGTGAAAAAAATAAGGGAATATTCTTTCAATATTTAAAAAATTATTCAGCAAAATTACTCAGGTCATTGACAAATGGGTGAAGATCCAGTTCCAGCCAACATTCCTGTTTGGCATTTCACTTTCTTCTTACTCGTTAACATAGAGTAAAATGTCGAGGAAGGTGTATGTTGGGACTACACTCGTCCACTATTTGCAGCCATAGGGCTATCAGCACACCACTGCAGGCTGCCCTTGCCAGGGTACAGGACTTGCCATCTGGAGCTTGCCACCTTCATCCCATGCCCCATGCCCTTCACTGAGGATTTGCGTGTAATAAACTGTACAGCAGTACACTATGACCCTAACCCCAGGGCCTCATTCTACTGAATCATGCCAATTTTATGTTAATGTGCCTATGGCAGCCAGGAAACTGGCCTCCTCTCAGAGTATTTATTTTTTTTTATGCACAGTAAGTTTTGTAATACTTCCCAGAGTCTCATACAGAGAGTATATGGCATCCTCTCTTACCTAACACACCTCTTTTTTTCTCTTTTCTCTTTTCTACCATTCCTGAAGGGTCCACATTCTACCACTACATGGCAAGTGAACCTCATGGTCTGGTGCCAGGGCTGGGAAGTCTATCTTAACTGGTTTCCAGCAGAATTCCAGAAACTGAGTGTACCAAATTTAGTTGTCATTTGGTAAAAGGAAGTGGAATGGGAAGGGGTGGGAAAAGAAATTTAGAGAATCTTCTCCTAAAGTAATGAGTTAGTTTGTGGTCTATTTGCTTGAAGCACAATCCAATATTTGAATGTCAAAAACTATATCTGAACAACAGGACCAACTACATAATTTGCTGGACTCAGCAAAATGAAAATGTGGAGCTCCTCGTTCAAGTTCATTAAGAACTTCAAGATGGCAACAGCAGAGCATTAAACTAAACCTGGGACCCTTCTGAGTGAGAGGCCCAGGCTGTGCCCCCAGGGCACTGGCACTACTGCACACTTTCTTTATCTCTTTGGAAATATTCCTAATTACTACCTCCTCTCCCACCTTAGGGCACATGGATGTTCTAGGTCAACCAGGGAGTGGAGTGAGTCACATATTGAAAAAAGCAAAAATGAAAAGCATATTCCTTGTTTTTCCCCCCAAAAAAAACCCCACCTTGATTACTTAAGGTTCCTAAATTGTGACAATTCCCTCTGGAGTCTGTGAAAACCAAGAGTCAAAGAAAAGAAAAGAAAAGTGATGTCTCTTTTGCTCATTCATTTAGGTATTGAGAACCTGCTCTCCTTCCAGGCCCCTGAGATTCAATAGTGGGCAAAACAGACATATCCCTATCCTCGTGAGGTTCCCTGCGTAGTGCAGAAAGTGAACATATGCACAGTTACAGACTGGGATATGGAAGAAGATGGTTGTATGAGCAAGTCTTTGATAGAGCCAAAGAGATTGGCCTGGCCCAAGGGGGTGGGGGTGGGGAGGTTGGGGAGGATGGTCACAGAAGGTTTCTCTAAGTGATCTTAGACCAAGCATATTCCAGGCAGAGGGAAGAGCCCATGCTGTGACAATGACCCAACCCTCTGCATGGCCCTGAAATGCCTTCAGGGTGATGGCCCCTCTCCTGGCTGCTCAAGGCTGGATCTAAGCTGCTCTTACCTGTGCCTTTTCAGATTCTCTGCTTCTGGGAAACAAAGAATTATCAGGACAACTGAAAATGACTAGGAAGAGGACATACTGGGTCCCCAACTCTTCTGGTGGCCTCGTGAATCTTGGCATGGACATAGGCGACGACAGGGTTTCGGGACTTAGCTATGTAAGTTGATCTTCTTGGCATCAAAACACCAGGAAACTCAGTTGACAGAATATTCTCGATGGTCATAAATAAGGTCAAAGAACTTTGTCCTATGTTATTTTCCCTTGATTTTTTCAAATAGACCTCAGACTTCCACAATTGGATAAGTCATAATCCTTGGACACAACACACTTTTGTGATTCATGCATCTCTCTGTCTGTCAATCATCGATCACCTGTATATCCACATATATACTTATAATAATATAATAAGCAGCTGAAAACCCATCACCAGCACACCAGCTAGGACCTTGACAACTATGTCCAGCTCTTCGTCTTCCCTCATCTGGGTGCCCAGCTCCCCCTACCTGACGTGACCGCTACTCTGAATCTTTCTGTCAGCCTCTTGCTGTGCTTTTAAAATGGTATTTGAATTATTTCTTCCATATAAAATCCTAAAAATTACCTGTCTTTTAATTTTAGCTGTCAAAAGGGTAACACATAATACTTTGTGATTCACTTTTTACTTACTGATTTCTTTTTAGTAGATTAACCCTCAGAGGGTGACCTGGTCTCACATTTTGTGACTGACTATGGCACCTTTTATCTCTATCTGCCTCATTTACTGCCAGGTAAAAATCCAAGGAGGTGGAGTGACCTGGCCAGAGTCACCCAGCAAGTGCGGGCGGAGCCAGGGTGGGCCCCGCGGCCCGACTCTGGCCCTCGTTCGCGCCGGCCTGGGGGCCTTTCCTTGGGAAGCGGGAGACGGAGGGAGCCGCCCCTCTCGGGCAGCTGGCCCAGCACTCGCTCAGGACAGTATTTATGAAATTTGAAACTGGTGCCTTTTTGGTTTTTCTTTCCCAAGAAAACTTACACTGTCAGAGACAGCCCCTGGCGTGAGCAGGAGGGGAAGCCCGAGTCGGCGGAGAGGGCGGCCGCGCTCCCCGGGGGCAAGTACGCCGCCGCCTGGAGGACCCTGGCCCCCTTCCGGCTCCGGCCCAGGTGAGTGCGGATGAGAGGCGGTCTGCACTAGGGCGGTGATCCTCAACCCTCACAGCCAGACGTCTCGCAAAGGTGGCTCACTGTGTCCCTGCATAGTCGTGTCCCCGCTGCAGCCAGATACCCGCAGAGCAGCCTGAGGCACATCAGGGCGGCAAAGTCATCACACGCACACACTCTCTCCGCGGGGACCGCCGGGCGCTGGGCTAGACCGGAGGGGTAGCAGTGAGCAAGACGGACGCGCCCTTTGCCATCCCGACCGCACATGGGGGAGAACGGCCGGGAGCAAGTAAACTCATCAATAGACTGGTGACTACAGGCTGTTTGAGGGAGGTGCCATGAACAAGTGTGGGCTGAGGGACAGAACAGTGACATCTTGACGAGTTCTGCGTGACTTAAACTGAGTGAGGGCTGGAGGACAAACCAGAGTGGAGCAGGCAAGAGGAGCGGGGGAGAATGACTGGGCGTGGCGACAGCATGTGCAGAGGCCTTCCGTGTGCAAGGGACAGGCCGTGACGCACCCAGGGGCTGAGAGAGAGGCCCGTGTGGCTGCAGCCTTGTGTGATGACAGGCAGGGCATGGAACGAAGCTGCAGAGGCAGACAGACGCCCGAGGAGCACGCAGGCCCCCACAGGCCGCGTTAAAGACGTCAGTCTTCCGAGGGTAATGGACAGCCCTGGTAGGGCTAAAAACCCTGTCATGTTAGCCTTAAATTTAAGAATTAAATACATTCAACTTACACTTGTCCAATAAATCATAATTTAATGCGATCATCTCCCAATTGCTTTCTAACTTAATACAGCCTTGCTTTCCGGGACTGCCGCAGAATCGCACTCCCCAAGCAAGCCACGTTCATTTATTTGTCATTTCTTGACGAGACCTTGGCGCGTTTCTAGTCTGATTCTTTAGTGTCTCACCACCAAGAGTTCATTTTGTATCTGCAATTTCCTCTTCTCTTCAAAGTGTTTTCTAAGATTGTATCTATCAACAAACTGCATCTGTTTTCCCATTTTTAAAACCTGAGTTTTATCCATAGTAGCTGCATTGTAACCATACTGAACTGTTGTTATCTCCACCAAGAACAAAGAAGCTTGGTACTTTAGTTCACCTGGGCAACCTCATCTTAGATAAATACATTGTTCCTGTTGGGCCTTTGGGCTATTGACATTGGCTGATAGATTATCACCCTATCTTTGGTGATCACAGATGACCAGTATTCATACAATCTCTTGCCCTATGCTTGTTCCCTCCTCTCGCCAACATCCTGGTAAGGGCATATACCAGCCTTGTCCAGCACGCACAGTCCTGGTGCTGTGAGTATATAAAGGGCCAGAGAGTGGAGAAAAGATGCCCTAGCACCCCCCAGAAAAAGAAATCTCACACGATTGGCATTTGCATCTTCCCATCTTTCTCCACTGATCTTTTTTTGAATTGAATTTTCTTCACATTGAAACATATACCCTTAAAAGCAATTTTAAAAAAGTAGAAAAATTACTCACAATCCCAACACCTTAATTCAGTCATTTTTTTTTGAATTTGTGAATCATTCTCAAAGATAAGACCTTATCATTTTTATTTACTTTTAATTTTATTTTATTATTTTTGTAGAAATAACACAGAAGAATTAAAGCAGTGACAATCTCTTTTTCTATTTCTTTGCCAATTCCAGTTCCTTCTTCAAAGTCAACCACTATTAACAATTTGACATAAATGTGCATATTGTTTTGTCTGCTTTCCTTCTTTTTTTCCTTTTTTTCCTTAAGTAAAAAAAATACTTAATTTTTTGATCTGCAAGGGGCCTTGATTTTTCTTGCTTAAGATGCTTGGAGCTTTTCCCATTTTTCTACAAATATATCAACTCTATTTTTAAAAACTTCTGCATTGCATTCCATAGTATGAGTCTATCATAATTTCTCTCTTTCTGTTTAAATAATTCCTGTGTTAATGGATATTTTTGTTGTTTATGGTTTTTGACTTGTAAATAATAAAGTCATGAAAAGATATTTGTGTATACATCTATATGACCACATTATGATTTTTACAGTTTACATGATTACAATTCATCTTTTCAAAATCTTGAGCTTGACTTCATTTTTTTTCTATCTGTGACCTCTCTGCTAGGTTCCCTGCCCCTAACCCTGTGGACAATGCTGGCCTGTTCTCCTACCTCACAGTGTCATGGCTCACCCCACTCATGATCCGAGGTTTACGGAATAGCCTAGATGAGAACACCATCCCTTTGCTGTCAGTTCATGATGCCTCAGCCAAAAATGTCCAAAGGTAGGGTCACGTTGGGAAGCCACTGGATTGGTTAAAGACCATCTCTCCATGGGATTGTAACCAGAGATGCTGCAGGGCGGCAGGGAGTGTCCAGCCTCAGACAACTTGGTTCGTGAATCTCCTAGAACGGTAGTGTGTTTTGTACATACGGGCTGGCGATCTTTTTCTGGAGCAAGGAGTGATATCTTTCATCGGATTTGCTGAAGAGTGTATGAGCCCAAGAAAGTTAGAAATGACCGCTTGGAGTCCCTTTGGTTTTCTCCCCTGGATCGGGCATTTAACAGCGGCACTACTTGAGTATTACATTTGGATACGTGGCCCAGTCTCCTAATCCTCAAGCCACCACCATCTGGTTGTGATTAACTTTCTTGTACCACCAACTTCACAAGGTAATATGAGGATCAAATGGTGAAAAAAATGAATATGTGATTTAAATATTCTGTATTCATGTTCCTACTACTAGCTGCTTCATGAAAGACACCAGGTAGAAAATGAGAAAGTTTCCAAATGTGTTCAGGAAATTATAATCCAATAAGAGCCTCCTTGAAAAGAGCATTCAGTGGTCAGGGGAGTTTGTGAAATGTTGTATATTATAGCCAGGTCTTGGAGATTTACAAAGCAAATTAGTGTATTTAAGGCACTGAGAAAATATGAAACACAGAAATTGGCTAAAGTTTGACCCATTCCTTCTCAGTCTTACTCACTAAGAAAAAAAATGGTTCCAGGAAACATCTTTAGGATAATGCCAGATATTGGTAAAAATATCATCCCTCTCACCAACTATGATGTCAGACAAGTTGTCCTTTCCAGGCCCTGTGTCTTTATGTATGAAATAGTGATCATAAAATCTATTTCATGGTCCCTCATAGGATTGTTGTAAGAAACAAAAGAGGTGATAAATTCTGTTTATAGTACCTGGACAGGTGACTGATGCATAACAGGCAATCAATGAAATGTCAGTTTGCTTGTTCTTCTCTGACCATTGTGAGTACAAGATCTCCTGATCTGCTTCATTCACTTCCACTTCACCAATTCTGCCTTTTTAATGTCATTACTCACAATGTCTGTCTACCAACACTTTTGCAATCACTCCATTTTTGGATATTTATTTGAAAAAAGTAATTATCCACATGTTCACCCCTTTAGAAAAGAGGGCTTTTTTTTTCTTCTATACATTCACCATTTAACAAACAGAGTTCTGGGGTGCATCTTCCCTGATCCTTCAAAAGAACTGCTCTGGCTTCTTTGAGGATTTGCTGACACACTGACAAGCATCCTCTCCACCACCACCACCACCACCACCATCACCATCACCAGCACCACCACCACCACCATCACCACCACCACCACCACCACCATTACCACCACCACCATCACCGCCACCATTACCACCACCACCACCACGACCACCATCACCACCACCACCATCACCACCACCATCACGACCACCACCATCACCACCACCACCACTGGCAGCACCACTACCACCAGCACCATCACCACCACCACCATCACCACCACCACCACCACCATCACCATCACCACCACCACAGCCACAACCAGCACTACCACCACCACCATCACCACCACCACCATCACCATCACCACCACCACTGCCACCATCACTATCACCACCACCACCACCACCACCACCAGCAGTATCACCATCATCTTTATTATAATTACCATCATAATTCTTCATATTTTTATTTTTCTACAATTACAGAGCATTTCACCATCTATTGTCTCCTTTTACCATCACAATAAGGTTATGAAATAAACAGGACAAATATTATTTTACCCATTTTACAGATGGGAAAACTGAGGACTAAGAGACATGAAATGATGTTTCCTAAGTCATACAGCTAATGAATGGAGGAGATACAAGTTGAAACCAAGTCTTTTGATTCTGAGTCTGGTGATCATGGGCAGAAATTGATAGTTTCTAAGAGAGTTATTGGCAGGCTATGGAAAACTTGGATTCATTTGGTCAAGGTAGAACCAACTCTAGAGCTTGTTGTCTATGTGGATTGTGCCCGTGTAGGGGTAGAGCTGGAATGAGGAGAGGTAGCCCCATGATTTGGCCTGAGTAATGTCATCCATAAGCAAGAAAATCCTCTAACATACAGGTGTCATAGGGATATTTTTGCTTTGCTGAGCTAGGACCCAGACCCTCCAAGTTATCTGGTTCATCCATTGGTGGGCATGGGATGCGAGTAGTTGTTTTATAACTCAGGAAGAAAGAAAGAGCCTGGAGTTTTCATTGCAGGTGAAGAAATGTAGGACAAAAAGATTCTCAAGATGTTTCTTCCCTTTAGGTTTTAGGTTGGGCATGAGTGTACAAGGCTGGAGCAGTAAGGTGTAGAAAAGACTAGAACTGTTTGCCACGAGAGATTTGGTGAGATTCTGGGCAGGGGTGAGAGCCAGAAGCTGATGGAGCTGAGATCATGCACAAGCAGCAATGCTGTCAGGCCCTGGTGACAAAAGGTAGTCCGGTCAGGGAGGCTATTCTGCCCACCATGCTCTTGCTCTGTACAGAGCTGAAGCTTCAGGGACACCTGGAGCCCTTTGACAGAGTCCTTGATGTTCTCACCACGAGTACTGAAGGCTGCTCTCCAAACAGACGTACTGGACATATGGGAGTGGGAGCCAGAAGGTAAAAGGGCAGATGCCACACAGTGACTGCAACAGGCAACCTGGATTGTAGATGCACAGGAAGCATCCGAGGGCCAGATGAAGACTTCTGCAAACCATAAGCATTACAGCGACTATTGTCCACTCCCCTGCCTCTGTCTCAAATATAATTCAAAATTAAAAAGTATAGGAAAGTCAACACATCTTTAATTTTCCCATGATAACTTCTTTGATGCTCTTTTGAAATACTATATTGTATACCACATTTTTTAAAAAAAAATGTTTTTGTTTCTATTTTGCTGGTGTAACACAAACATCCTAGGCATGATTAGCTTGGAATTTCAAAATAAGGACATACTTTTAATTGGGTGATCCAACACTGGGGCACCCTTTTGGGGACTTTGAAATAATTGAAGGCACTTTTTGGAAGTCAAGGTTCTGGGTTTTATGAATCTTAATTCACAGAGAAGAGTGACATTATTAAAGTCCTGGGCTATTTCCCAGACTAACTGTATTTCAGAGCAATAAAATAGTGAGGGAATTATTTTTTATAGACCAATTCAAGCCATTAAATACAGAAGTAATGATAGAATTAGAAAAATCATGTTTCCAGCACTAGTGGAAGTGGCTCTAGGCAATAGTCATTAATGACGGGGGACTTGGTAATGAGCAGGTCAGGCTGACACACCTGGCACACTGATCTACCTTGACGTTGCTAAAAGTAGGATGTCAGACCTTGTGCGGCTTCTGACCCGAGGCCGCAGGGAATATACTGCATCACCTATTAACTATTTTTGCCAAATGGCTTGAATTCTGAATTTTCTTAAGCCTCTAGGTCTAACCACCTCTTAGGAAATATGGAAGGTAGATTATGTTAGATGATACCACGGAGATGCAATCAGTCCAATCAAGAATGTGGGAAATTCCACAGGATAAATAACTCAGTTTCTTCAACAAGTCAATGACACAGAAATGCAGATGAAGGCAAACTCATACACATTCAAATGAGACTCAGGAGGCCTGTCAGATTTGTCCTTTAAATGCAGACTTTGGATCTTGATTCAGACGCACTAAGTGTAAAAACCTATTTTTTAGTATTAGAGAAATTTGAATACAGACTGGGAATTAAATGCCATTAAGTAATTATTGTTACTATGGTTTAAAAAAGAAGGCCTTTTCTGGAAGAGATGCATACTGAAGCATTTGCAGAGGAAATGATATGATGTCTCAGATTTGCTTTAAATCCTTCAGGAAAACAAAAGTAGAGGGAGGAAAGATGAAACAAAAATGTCAAAATGTTGTTAATTCTAGAATATGAGGGATTGCTATGTTGTTCTATTTTTGTTATGCTTTCAAATTTCTGCAACAAAACTCCCAGCTGGCAAGAACTAGGACTTTTTGGTGACACATGCGAAGAGATTTCACTTGGTTCAATTTTCCTCTTTTCTAGGCTTCGCTGCCTTTGGGAAGAAGAAGTCTCAAGGCGTGGGATTGAAAAGGCTTCAGTGTTTCGCGTGATGCTGAGGTTCCAGAGAACAAGGATTATTTTCAATCTGCTTGTGACCTGCTGCTTCTCGATTATGAGTGTACTGGGGCCAGTAAGTGGCAGATGTGGTGAGGTTTGGGGGACTCCAGGCTTTAGAGATTTAGAAAGCGAACTGGGGGCATGTTCCGGCCCAGGCCAGGAGTTGGGGATGTCTTTGTCTCTCAGCTAGTGTCCAGAAAATGAAGACCTTTTCAAGACAGTAAAGCATAGTAGCTAGGAGTGTAGGCTCTGGAGTCACTGCTTGGGTTCAAACCGTGGCCCTGCCACTTAATTGCTGGGTGACTTTGGGCAATTTAATCACCTTTTCTGTGCCTTGGTTTTCTCATGGAACCCCATGACACCCTCAGGGGTAGATATTGTGGAAACCCTCCTGTGTAAAATGGAGAACATAATCCTACCTGCCTCCTAGGGTGACATTAAATGAGATAAGTATATAAAGCACTTAGAAAGTGGCCTTAGAGACACGGCTGAGCAGCTCTGGGAAAGTAGGCGCAGGAACTAATGGTCTCCATGTACCATGATTGGGATGAGTGGTCTTACTTCCTCAACTCTGGTTCCTAAGTCCAAGATTCTGATTTCAGAGAGGAGCTGATTGGCCAGCTGGGGTCACATGCCCACCGGTTGGCCAGAGAAGGGTGGGGTACTTTGATGGACAGTCTGGCCTAGACTGCATGCAGTGGGGGAGGTGAGCGTCTCCCCAAAAGAAAACTGAGGCATTATTACCAGCTAAGGGGAGAATGGACGTAGGTCAGGAAGAAACAGCAGTCGATGACACCACAGAGGTGACTGAGTTTGGTGACAGCTGGGTGCTGGGCATTCTCTATACATCCCTCCAAATCATTCTCACCACTTTCCACCTTGCCCTGTGTCCCAGTGTGGATCATGTGACTGGGGCCTGCCTGAGTGGTTGGGTTTGACCAGCAGGAGATTCCAATAGAGGACTGGAGGGAGGGAGAAGAATAAGTCAGAATATTTGCTGCCTGGGCTGCCTCTCTCCCTGTCACTGGAGCTTGGCTGCTGAGCTCCTGGCTGGGACCCTCTCTGCATGACCCCCCCTTTGAGGTCCCACAAACCTCACCCTCCCCTTGCCCCTTGGGTCTAGGGAGGTAACAGTTCCCCACTGTCACTAGCTCCATGGTGTTCCACCACTCCTTGTTGGACTTGCTAAATTCTGCCCACATAGTTGTAAAGAGCCACTCTGTTAACTCCTCCGTTTCCCAGTTTGTGTGTGCCTCCTGTTCCCGTCAGTGCCTGCTCTGAGGTGGCAGAGCTGGGTTTCAGACCTGGGTCAGCTGAACTCCCAAGTCTCCTCCAAGGGGACCTTGACCTTCTTGAGGTCTGAGTTGTGCTTGAGTCAATTTCGATCCTTCAGCAATATCCAAGCATTAACCCAGACTTCCCAATACTTCTTTCAGGCAACAAATATCAAACATGATCTGAACTCGTGTTTCCTTTCAGGTGCTGATTATACCAAAGATCCTAGACTACTCGGAAGAGCGGTCAGGGGACGTTGCCCGTGGAGTGGGACTGTGCCTTGCCCTTTTTCTCTCTGAGTGTCTGAAGTCTGTGAGTCTTTGCTCCAGTTGGATCATCAACCAGCGCACGGGCATCAGGTTTCGTGGGGCCATTTCCTCCTTTGCCTTTGAGAAGCTCATACAATTTAAGTCTCTAAGGCACATCACCTCAGGAGAGGTAAGTGCCTAGGACTGCCTATCCCAGACCATACTTCCCCACCCCTTCTCCCGAGGTCACTGCCTGGGGACCAAGAGAGGGACAAAAGTGGGTTAGGAAAGGAGGAAGAAAGACAAAGAAAAACTTCTTAGGTTGAGTGCGGATAACCATCAGCAGTTGCCTTGGGGCAATGAAAGCAGGTCAACCATAACCCAGAGAGATGCCACTTACATGCAGAGGGTTAGAGAGACTTATCATTCACTCCACAAATAGTTACTGAGGCCTATTCTGGGCCAGATTCGCTTCGAAGCCCCGGGGATACAGCCCTGAACAAAAAGATAGAAATCCCGAGTAGAAGCACATTGGAAAGCGTATCCCCTACGCCAACCTGGGGGTCAGGGCATGGGAGGACTGGATGGCTTCGGGAAATCTTCTAGGAGAAAGCCATCATAGATGACCTCGCTGAGTTTGCATTTTCTTATCTGCGAAAGAGGAATACTTTCACCTGCCTGGCAGTTGTCACTGTCAGTTCTCTCTCTTGCTCCCCTTACAACATAACAGACCTTGACAGAGCCTGGAGGAAGGGACTGCTAACTTATGACCTGTAGTCATGGGGCTATTGGAATTTTACATGTTAAATTTCCATTTTAAAATTTTTCTATTGCTCACCAATTACCTTGAGGGGCATGGATCTTATATTTTTTTTATAGTTTTTATATTGAAACTGACATTTTGTTTTTTAGAAAGTGCAGCTTTGCTTTGGTTCCTTGCCCTGAAGCCAAACCCCTCTGTGATCTGCCACCAGCCCCTTTCCAGCCTCCTCTCTTCCCATATCCTCTCCTCTAGCCCCAGGCTGACTTCCTCCCTTCTATCCAGGCTGGGCTCACTTTCAGTCCCCAAATATACTAGACGTGTCCACCTCCTGGTGACTTTGCTCACGTCACCCCCACTCCCTGCCCTTTAGGAATCCCACCCGTCCTTCAAGGCCCAGTGCAGATCCATCTACGTCATGATGCGGTCTCCAAACCCCACCCTGGACCACCACTCCCCACTAAGCACTTGTAGGTTTTCTGGGCAAGGATCTGGCTGTCTCACAAAGACAGAAGCCAATGCAGATTCACCACTCCACTCCTCCAAAGGCCCAGCACCCGTGTTACGCAGGGCAGATGTCCAAAGAGCATCTGCTAACTTAACCATTGCAATGAAATTGCAGCTTTCCTGAAACTCAAGTGCTAACAAACATTAGGTATGTGCTGTAACCATCACTACTATTAGCATTCTTCACCATTTTATTGGTCCCACAGCCTTAGGTAACTTGTTTGGCCTCCCTGGAGCTGTGGAATAATAATAAAACCAACCTCCAGGGTTGTAGTCGCACAGGATTCAGTGAGTTCATGAGTAGCAAGCATGCAGACAGGTAGCCGTTGTTCCTGAGTGTTAAGCTGCACAGTTATCATTAGTTCCTGTTAGGCCTTGTGCACGGAGGCTGCCCTGTCCTCCTGACATGACGGCTACAGGGTCCAGGCAGCCCTCTGCCCTCTTTGCTCTCTCTTTATGTCAGGAAGGTCATCATAACCCCTAACTCACTCTTACCCAGACATTGTCCCAGGGGCTTTACTTACTTAAGCCTGGTCAGTCCTCTGACATCCCTCTTGTGTGGTAAGTTCTGTTAATATTCCTGTTGTCATAGAGGAGGAAACTGAGGCAAGGAAAGGGTGGGTAACTTGTATGAGGCCACCTGATTGGTAAGCGCCAGAGCCTGGATTTTTTTTTTTTTTTTTTTTTTGAGACAGAGTCTTGCTCCGTCACCTGGGCTTGAGTGCCGTGGTTGTCAGCCTAGCTCACAGCAACCTCACACTCCTGGGCTCGTGTGATCCTCCTGCCTCAGCCTCCCGAGTAGCTGAGACTACAGGCATGCACCACCATGCCCTGCTAATTTTTTCTGTATATATTTTTAGTTGTCCAGATAATTTCTTTCTATTTTTAGTAGAGACGGGGGTCTCGCTCTTGCTCAGGCTGGTCTCGAACTTCCGAGCTCAAATGATCCACCCACTTCAGCCTCCCAGAGTGCTAGGATTACAGGCGTGAGCCACGTGCCCGGCCCAACTTAGTTTTATGAATAGAAAAATGTACAATATAGCTTTTGGAGGAATTTTTATACCAATGGTACTACATCATGCATGTTGTTTTGTAGCTTTTCCCCTCATCATTACGACTTAGCTTTTCACGTTAGCACACACAGATAGTCCTTATTCCTTTTCAGTGATGCTTAATCATAATTGTAGTACTTTCAATGTGCCAAAATGAAGTACTTTATGAGCTTATCTACACAGTTCTCAAACAACATGATGAAGTAGGTTGTGTTATTTTCCCATTTCACTGCTGGAGTGACAAAGGGATGGAGAGACTGAGCTACTTGTCTGTGGTTCCACAGTTCGTAAATGCCAAGTCTGGAACATGAGTTCTGACAGTTTAGCTCCAGGACTCAGTACTACCTAATACCTTTGGGGTGGGCTTCTTCACTTTCCCCCACCAATGAACACTCAGGACGCTTCCAGGCTTCTGCTGGTATGAGCAGTGCTGCACTGAACATCCGTGTATGTGTCTCCTCCAACACATGGGACTGTTTCTCCACAGAGAAATGAAATTGCCAGGTCAGAGGGTTTGTGCAATATCTAATTTTAAGAACTACTTTTAAATTGCCCTCCAAAGTGGCTATATCAGCTTATGCACCCTAATACACTTTAAGAAGTTTTAAAAGCTCGGGCTAGGGTACATCCTGGGAACTGGAAGGAGATTAGATTAAACTTAAAAGACAATCACTTCTCAAGGGATTCAGATGGGTAATTATAAAAGATATTAATGAATTGGTTCCTTAAAGATGTCTTGATTTAGAATGTTAGTTTTTATCTAGCTTCGAACTAGGCAGTGTATGTTGGGGAAGGAAAAGTAGGCAAAAGAATCTATGGCAAAAAAGAAGGAAAAGAAGGAGAAAGAAGATAATTCAGCTCCTGCCTAGAAAATTCAGTTAGTATTGTTATTAGTAGTTGAATAGAATAGAGCAGAACAGAAGAGTGGAACAGAAGCAATTCTTTGGAATCTGGGTATTAGTAGCAGTAGTAACAGTGTTGCTAGAATACTTTTTATTGAGCACATTCTATGTGTGTGGACACTTTACATCTCACTGAAATTCTCACAAAAACCATGGAATTATTCCAGCTTTACAGAAGGAGAAGCTGAAGCTCAGAGTAGTAGCTCCCTGAGGGCCACACAGCCAGTCAAAGGAACACAGTGAACCGGAGGTGTCCCTCTCCTCTCCTGCCCTGCCTGCCAAGGCTTGCTGCCGGGGAAACTTCTGGGCACCTGGGGAGGCGACACCTGTGCCCACAGGCTTGCTGTCTTACAGGCCATCAACTTCTTTGCCAGCGACCTCAACTACCTGTTCGAGGGGGTGTACTACGGCCCCCTGGTGCTGCTGGCGGGGGTGTCCCTGGTCGTCTGCACTGTTTCCACCTGCCTCATTCTCGGGCCCACTGCGCTCGTCGCCACTCTCTGCTACCTCCTGATTTTCCCGCTGGAGGTAACGTTTCCCTTTGCCACCCGCTGACACCGAGCATTGCCCAGAACGCCAAAACGCCCAGGGCCGTGCAACCCGAGATGCCCGAGTGGGAATGCTGACTGTCGCAGACGGTTCGTGCCACTGTGGCTAAGATGCAGCTCAGTTCCCATCTCGAGCTGTTCTCTGGGTGCAGTGTTTGGTTAATAAATAAGAGCTGAGCATTATGTGCGAGGTCTACTTTGTAGGTTTCTATGGGAGATTATCTGCTTCACGGATTTTCCTCGGTAAATAATCTCTGTAAGATTTCTGTTCCATTTCTTCTACCCGGAACGTGCTGATGTAATAATGCACCTGGTATTTGCCATTTGGCTGAGCACAATATAATGGGGAAAGGGAAGCACATTTGCTGCCAAAGAAACAGGTGAGTTAAAATTGGGCAATACAGAAGTGACTCTTGGATTATGTGTGCTCTGAATTATGGAAATTAAATGTTTTCCTCCCTGAACACAGTCACCATGATCAAAAGGTGATTGTACTTATTAGAGGGTTTTAAGGTTCCAGAAGGCAGAGGAGCCATTTCTGTTTAGTTTCTGTTTAGTTAGCCACAGCCTGGCTTGGAACTTAGGAGAGAAAGGCCCCCGATGCCCCAAGGCACGATGGCCTGAGAGCTCCCATTGGAAAACCCTCAGCAGGGGCCTGGAGCTAAGAGTTGCAGTGGATTCACACAGCACAGAATTAAACCTGGTATTCAGTCCACATCTGGAGTTTACCTTTGGAAATGCTCCTAGCTGTCCTGCTGTGCCGGGCTGGACTTTCCCGCCCTGTCGAAAGCAGCCCTTGCACAGCAGCACACTGGCTGCACCCGACTGCAGGTGCTCATGACCAGAGCGGTCCAGAAGACGCAGCACCACACATCCGAGGTCAGCGACCAGCGCATCCGTGTGACCAGTGAACTTCTCACTTGCATGAAGCTGATCAAAATGTACACCTGGGAGAAACCATTTGCAAAAATAATTGAAGGTATAAGAAGTCCGCCTTTCTGCTCAGAACCCGCTGCTACCCTGCTGGGCCAAGCCTCTCACCGTCTGAGGATTTCTCTCTTGCTTTGGGGATTGTGCTGTGCTCTGGAGGGTGTTCTTGTGGTTATCTGTGGTGTATTTCTTTTTTACCTTCTAGACCTGAGAAGGAAGGAAAAGACGCTGCTGGAGAGGAGCGGGTTGCTGCAGAGCCTGACCACGGCCAACTTGTTCCTCACCCCGACTGTGGCCTCAGTAGTCATGATCCTCATCCACATATTCCTAGGAAGGAAACTCACAGCTCCATTAGTAAGTGCTTGCGGTGCTTTGTTTTCTCCCCCACTTTCTCATGTGTCCTTTCCTAGCCCATGCCCCGCAAGAGGCTCGGAGGCTTTGCAAACAATCCTATAAATTGCTTTTGATTTTCCAGCCTTTTTGGGTGTTCTAGGTTTCTTCCATCTCAACCCATCTTAGACAGTGACATTTTGGGTAGCAGCTAAGGAGGGAGGGACAGCAGAATCATCTGGGGGTGGGGAGGAGCTGGTGTGTGACAATTCTGATACACGCCTGGAGGTTGAGAATCTCGAATTGAGGAGTTTCTCTGATTTCCAAATAAGGGCCCTGGAAACGCACCTTAAATAAAAAGGTGTAGCTCCTTTGGTCTTTTCCTCTGTGGTCTGACCCTGGCTCTGAGAAGCAGCAGCTGCCTTCCAGGGTTAGGAATCCTAACTCTGTGAGCAAAATAAGAGAGTGCTGCTCTCGGGGAGGTAGTGATCCCGCTGAGGAGGCCGGGAGAGTGCACCCCAAGCAAGAAGGGGAGCATTTGAGTGTCTGTAGCCAAGGGCCTGTGTGTGCTCCAGACAGCTATCACCTCTGCTTGGCCCACGCATGCACCAGAAAAACCACCTGGAGAAGTCTGAAAGTGCTCTTTCCCCCACTCTTCCCAGTCTCCCCAAACACCAGCTTAGCCTCCTCCAAATGAAGGAGCTGCTTGTTGGAAGCTGCAAGGTGGCTGTGTGACTTGAGGCTCTGGGATAGGGGCCCCAGGGAATGGAGGAAGCAGGAAGGGCTGCAACCCACACTGCCTCCTCCGCCTCCTCATCCAGGCCTTCACTGCAGTGGCGACCTTGAATCCCCTTCGGCTGGCAGTGTTCTACGGGCCCTTTGCAATCAAAGGCTTCACGAATTCCAAGTCTGCGGTGGAGAGGTTCAAGGTAAATGGTCAGAGGGCTGACGGCATGGCCCTCTGTGGGTGCTCATTTGCCTTCAGCCCTCGTGATGTTCCTCCTGAAGGAATCCCTTGTCCAAGGCAGAGCCCAGCCCAGGTAGAGAGAGGGACTGGCTAGCTCAGTGCCCTCCTGTGCCTAGGCTGGTGTGGGGGCTGGAAGACAGATGAATCACACTGCATCACAGTGCCCAGGGAGATCTTAGGATAATGTCTCCAAGCTAGGTCTCAGGCAGGTGGTCTGTAGACTGTATCCAGGTTTGTGTAGGGTTACCCACATAGTTTTGGTTTTTAAAAAAATCATATCTGTTGCTAGCATTTAAAAAACCTGGACATTTTATATGAAAATCAAGATTTCTGAATTCTCTTGAATAATCAGAAGATCTGGTGACACTGGACCACATTCTCCTATGACCACAAGTGGCTGCAGCAGAGGTGATAGCTGCCCTGTTTAGAAGGGGCATTTAGAGACAGGGTGCTGTAGACCCCACCATGCCCTGCCGTGCCTCCAACCCTGGGGCTGCATTTTACTACCATTTATCATCTTAGAAATGGTCTACTTTGCTTATTTATATAGCTGATCTTGCCCCAACAGGTATCTGAATATGAAAACCCTAATCTAAACCAATTTTTAAAAAGCCATTTTATAGTCATCCCACTTTAATACATGCAGTCCTCAACTTATATCATTCATTCACTCATTTATTAAAAACACATTTATTGAGCACCTAGCCCATGCCAGGTACGGAGACTACTCCACTGTGTGTGACCAGCAGGGGCCCTGCTCTCAGGGAGTTCTGATCTGGTGGTGGAAACAGACAATTAACAAGTAAACTAATGATCAAAGAGGATTATATCATATCACGTGAAGAGCTATGATTCCAATAAAACAGTGTGATGTTCTAGAGAATGTACTGGGGAGGGCTGGGGGCTTAGGGTTAGGGTTAGGGTTAGGGCCAGGCTGTGGACAGGCTGGTCAGGGAAGCTCCCTGTGCGGAAGTGACTTTTGAGCTGAGCAATGATGACTAGGCAGAAGCAGCTGCAAGTGCAAGAGCCCCGAGGCTCGAATGAACTTGGCTTGTTTGAGTAACACAAAGACAGTTCTTTATCAACAGCCCTGGGAGCTTCCTTAACTTCCCAGCAGCTGCATCAGGGCTCCTGCCGCTGCCTCCCCCCGCGGACCTGCTGGGTTCTCCCACCCATTCTCTCCTTCTGTGTCTGTTTTCACCCGTGGAGTGGGCAGAGATTAGGAAGCTACAATCAGGGCTCGGAAGGATGGGCAATGATGTCCAAAATGTCAATAAGTATCCTTCTAGATCTCTTTCTAAGCATTCTCCAGGTGGGGAGACATATGAATACAACTTGACTTCAGTGAGACCATATTTCCCACCCACCCTTTTTGCGAGGATTCACGTGGTTCAGCCCCTGTGTTTTACAGACAGGGGGCTGGAGATGTGGGGTTTCCAACAGTCACCTGCCAACAGTCATGTTTTCAAATGTGTGACCCACATGACATTTCCCCCTGTGTGGGACACAGGCAGACCTTTTTATTTTCAATAGCTGTAAATGAAATTTAATTAGAAAAAGACCAATCCTAGGAGTGAATAGCTGTTATCACTTGGGATGAGGCTAATGCAGGTTAGGCCTCAGTCAGCGGGCGGTGCAGGTGGTGTGCCGGTGTGGAAGCATGGCCTAGGGGTCTGAAATTTGGAAAACACTGATCTAGAATTTTTACCAGCAGAAACTTGCCTCATTAAACCATACCAACCGGCCAGCCAGTAAAACTGGGTGCACGTTGCTATTGAACTAAAGAACTGAATTCCTTTCCCTTCTCTTTCTTTTTGTCTTTACAGAAATTTTTCCTCCAGGAGAGTCCTGTTTCCTATGTCCAGGAATTGCAAGACCCTAGCAAAGCTCTGGTTTTGGAGGACGCTACCTTGTCATGGAGACAGACCTGCCCTGGGATTGTCAATGGGGCATTGGAGCTGGAGAAGAACAGGCATGCTTCTGAGGGGATGACCAGGGCTCAGCCGCCTCTAGATGCCCTCAGGCCAGAGGACAAAGAGCACAGCCTGGGCCCAGCATTGCACAAGATCAACCTGGTGGTGTCAAAGGTAGCCTTGTCCAGGCTAGGCAGGCAGACTGGCTGCCAGACTCTCAGGGCCTAAGGATAGAAGCTTGGCCAGGTGCCCCACCATTTCCTTGGTTAAAAACTGTCCTCGTTAAGCTCTCCCTTTAAAATACAAATTTTTCAGCCGGGCGTGGTGGCTCACGCCTGAAATCCTAGCATCTGGGAGGCCAAGGTGGGCGGACTGTTTGAGCTCAGGAGTTCGAGACCAGCCTGAGCAAGAGCGAGACCCCGTCTCTACTAAAAATAGAAAGAAATTATATGGACAGCTAAAATATATACATAGAAAAATTATCTGGGCATGGTGGCACATGCCTGTAGTCCCAGCTACTCAGGAGGCTGAGGCAGAAGGTTTGCTTGAGCCCAGGAGTTTGAGGTTGCTGTGAGCTAGGCTGACACCACAGCACTCTAGCCTGGGCAACAGAGTGAGACTCTGTCTCAAAATAAATAAATAAATAAATAAAAATAAAATACAAATTTTTCATGGAGGGCAAACACGAGAAGTCTTTCACATTTTAGTATAAATTAATTGATCCTCTAAATTTTCTTTGGAATAGGCAAGACCAAAATAATTTGAGAGTACTATGTGCTGGTCCTTAGAAGGACCAAGGACACAGAAAGGAGAAGGAGAGGGAGACTAAACTAACATTAATGACACTCCTGGTATGTGCCAAGCACTGTCCTGTGTATATTCTGTAAACTCCCTTTATATCTGGCTCCTTCTCCGCCTGATGTTTACAAGGGCTCTTCCTGCTCTCTTCTGCTCTCCCTCTGTTCTTCTCTTCTCTATTATCTATTTGGATAAATATATTTTTATTTAAACAGATTTAGGGGGTACAAGTAGAGTTCTGTTGCATGGATATATTGTATAGTGCTGAAGTCTGGGCTTTTAATGTACCCATCACCTAAAGTGTGTACATTGATGTAACTTTTTGTCCCTCCGCTCTTTCCTCCCTCCCCACTTTTGGGTCTCTAATTCCATTATTCCACTCTGTGAGACCCTGTGTACCCATAGCTTAGCTCGTACTCATAAGTAAGAACAGGCAGTATTTGATTTTCCATTTCTGAGTTACTTCACTTAGGATAATGACATTATTCCCTTGCTTTTTATGACTGAGTAGTATTCCATGATATGTGTGTGTGTGTGTGTGTGTACACACTATATTTTCTTTATTCACTCATCAGTTGTTGGACACTTGGGTTGATTCCATATCTTTGCTGTCATGAATTGTGCTGAGATAAACATATGAGTGCAGGTATCTTTTTGATATGAATTCTTTTCCTTTGGGTAGATAACCAGTAGTGGGATTGCAGGATCAAATGGTACATCTACTTTTGGTTCTTTGAAAAGTCTCTATACTGTTTTCCATAGAAATTATACCAATTTACATTCTCACCAATAGTGTATGAGTTCCCTTTTCATGACATCTGTGCCAATAGCTATTGTTTTTTGACTTTTTAATAAAGGCCATTCTAACTGGATTAAGATAGTATCTCATTGTGGTTTTAATTTGGATTTCTCTGATGATTGGTGATGTTGAACATTTTTTCATATGTTTGTTGGCCATTTGTATATCTTCTTTTGAAAAATGTCTGTGCATGTTATTTTCCCACTTTTTATTGGGGTTATTTGGTTTTTTTTTCTTGCTAAGTTGTTTGAATTCCTTTTTGATTCTGGGTATTAGTACTTTGCTGGATACATACTTTGTGAATATTTTCTCCCATTCTGTAGGTAGTCTATTTACTCCGTTGATTATTTATTTATTTTGCTGTGCAGAAGCTTTTTAGTATAATTAAGTCCCATTTGTTTATTTTTGTTTTTGTTGCATTTCCTTTTGAGGTCTTAGTCATAAATTATTTGCCTAGGCCAATGTCCAGAAGAATTTTTCCCGGGTTTTCTTCTAGAATTTCTATGGTTTCAGGTCTTACATTTAAGTCTTTAATCCATCTTGAGTTAACTTTTGTACATGGTGAGAGATAGGGACCTAGTTACATTTTTCTGCATATGACTATCCAATCGCCCAAATAATTCATCATTTATTGACTAGGGTGTCCTTTTCCCAGTGTATGTTTTGTCTGCTTTGTTGAAGATCAGTTGGTTGTAGGCACATGGCTTTATTTTTGGGTTTTCTATTCTGTTCCATTGATCTATGTGTCTATTTTTATACCAGTACACTGCTATTTTGGTCATTGTGGCCTTGTAGTATAGTTTGAAGTCAGGTATTGTGATTCCTCCAGTTTTGTTCTATTTGCTTAGGATTATTTGGCTACTCAGGCCCTTTTTTTTTGGTTCCATATGAATTTTAGGATTGTTTTTTCTCATTCCGTGAAAAATGACATTGGTATTTTGATAGGAATCACATTGATTCTGTAGATTGCTTTGGGCAGTATGGTCATTTTAACAATATCGATTCTTCTGATCCATGAACATGGGATGTTTTTCCATTTGTTTGTGTTATCTACAATTTATTTCATCAGTGTTTTGTAGTTCTCCTTGTAGAGATCTTTCACCCTCTTGGTTAAATATATTCCTAGGTTTTTTGTTTGTTTGTTTGTTTGCTTATTTGTTTTTGCAGCTATTGCAAATGGCATTGAGTTCTTGATTTGATTCTCTGCTTGCTTGTTACTGGTATATAGAAATGCTACTGATTTGTGTGCATTGATTTTGTAACCTGAGACTTTACTGAATTCATTTCTCAACTCTAGCAGTCTTTTGGAGGTATCCTTAGGGTTTTCTAGGTAAAAGATCATATCGTCAGCAAACAGAGGTAATTTGACTTTCTTTTTGCAATTTGGATGCCCTTTTTCTTGCCTGATTTCTCTGGCTAGGACTTTCAGTACTATGTTGAATAGGAGTGGTGACAGTGGGCACCCTTGTCTTGTTCCAGTTCTTAGAGGGAATGTTATTAACTTTTCCCCACTCAGTGTGATGTTGGCTGTGGGTTTGTCATGTATGGCTTTTAAAATTTGAGGTATGTTCCTTCTAGGACTAGTTTATTGAGGGTTTTTATCATGAAAGGATGCTGGATTTTACGGAATGCTTTTTCTGCATCTATTGAGATGATTATATGGTTTTTGTTTTTAATTCTGCTTTTGTGGTGAATCACATTTATTTTTATTGACTTACATATGTTGATATGTTGCATATCCCATCTTTGCATCCCTGGGATAAAACCTACTTGTTTGTGATATAATGTCTTTTTCATGTGCTGTTGGATTTGGTTTGCTACTATTTTGTTGAAGATTTTTGGATCCGTGTTCTTCACAGATATTGGTCTGTTGTTTTCTTTTTTACTTGTTGTTGCATCCTTTCCTGGCTTTGGTATCAAGATGATACTGGCTTCATAGAATGAATTAGGAAGGATTCCCTCCTTGATCTTTTTGAAAAGTTTCAGTAGGATTGGTACCAGTTCTGCTGTGTATATCTGATATAATTAAGCAGTGAATCTGTCTGGTCTTGGGCTTTTTTTTTCATTGAGAGATTTTTTATTATGGATTTAATGTTACTACTTGTTATTGGTCTGGTCAGGATTTCGATTTCTTCCTTATTTAACCTTGGGAGGTTGTATTTTTCCAGGAATTTATACATTTCCTCTAGGTTTTCTAGTTACAAAGAGATGTTCCTAGTGGTCTTGGATGGTCTTTTATATTAATATTTCTGTGGTTTGAGTGGTAGTATATCCTTTTCATTTCTGATTGAGCTTATTTGAAAGCTTCTCTCTTCTTTTCTTGGTTAATCTAGCTAGTGATCTTCAATTTTGTTTATCTTTTCAAAGAACCAACTTTTTATTTTGTTGATCCTTTGTATTTTTTTTTAGTCTCAATTTTGTTTAGTTCTGCTGTGATCTTTGCTATTTCCTTTCTTCTGCTAGCTTTGAGTTTGGTTTGTTCTTGTTTTTCTAGTTCCTTAAGGTGCAACATTATGTTGTTAGTTTGTGATTTTTTCAATCTTTCTGATGTAGGCATTTAACACTATAAACTTCCCTCTTAGCTCTGCTTTTTCTGTATACCAGAGGTTTTGATATGCTGTGTCACAATTTTCATTTGTTTCATAAAATATTTTAATTACCACTTGATTTCATCATTGACCCAAAGATCATTCAGGAGCAGGTTGTTTAATTTCATGTATTTGTATACTTCTGAGAGTTTCTGTTGGAACTTATTTTCTAGTTTTATTCCACTGTGGTTTGAGAAGGTACTTGATATGATTCTTATTTTTTAAAATTTATTGAGACTTAATTTTTGCCCTAATATATGGTCTATCTTGGAAAATGTTCCATGCACTGATGAAACTGTAGGTAGAATGTTCTGTAAATATCGGTTGGGTCCATTTGTTTTAGAGTCCAGTTTAAGTCCAGTGTTTCTGTGTTCATTTTCTGCCTCTATGATCTTTCTAGTGCTGTCAGTAGGGACTTGAAGTCACCCACTATTAGTGTGTTGTGGCCCATGTGTTTTCTTAGGTCTGATAATATTTGTTTTATGAATCAGGGTGCTCCAGTTGAATGCATATATATTGAGGATTGTTAAATCTTCTTGTTGAATTGATCCCTTTATCATTATATTATAACGTTCTTTGTCTTTTTTATTATTGTTGATTTAAAGTCTGTTTTATCTGATTTAAGTATAACTACTCTTGCTCACTTTTGGTTTCTATTTGAGTGAAATATCTTTTCCACATCTTCACCTTTAGTCTATAAAAGTCTTTATTAGTTAAGTGAGTCTCTTATAGGAACATATGTTTCAGTTCTCTTTTTTTAAATCCTTTGCACCAATATATATCTTTTAAGTGGGGCATTTAGTCCATTTATGTTCAAAATTAATATAGAAATGTGAGCTTTTGTGCTGTTATAATGTTAATTGTTACCTAATTGCTTTGTATTCTCAATTGTGTAATTGTTTTATAAGACCTGTGATTTTTATTGTTGCATCTATCTTTGTGATAACGAGTATCAACTTTTTGTTTACATGTTAAGAATTCCCTTGAGCATTTCTTATAGGGCCAGTCTAGTGGTGACAAATTCCCTTAGTATTTGTTTGTCTGGGAAAGACTTATTTCTCCTTCATTTATGAAGCTTAATTTAGCAGGATACAAACTTCATGGCTGACAGTTCTTTCCTTTGAAATTATTGAAAATAGGACCCTAATCTCTCCCGACTTATAAGGTTCCTGCTGGGAAGTCTGCTGTTAGTCTGATGGGCTTTCCTTTGTAGGTAATTAGATATTTTTGTCTTGCTGCTTTTAAAATTTTTTCCTTCACGTTGACTTTAGATAGTCTGAGGACTATATGTCTTGGTGAAGACCTCCATGCAATGCATCTCTGTAGTGTTTGCTGAACCTCTTGTATCTTGATATCTAAAACTCTTATAAGACCAGGGAAGTTTTCCTCAATTATTCCTTCAAATATGTTTCACACACTTTTTTTTTCTCTTCTCCCTCAGGAATACCTATGGCTCATAGGCTTGGACACTTCCCATAGTCCCATATTTCTTGAAGGCTATGTGCATTTTTTAAAAGTTATTTTTTCTTTATTTTTGTCTGACTGGGTTAATTCGAAAGACCTGTCTTCAAGCTCTGAAATTCTTTCCTCATACTTGGTCAATTCTTTTGCTTGACTTTTCAACAGCATTTTGTAATTCGTTCAATGAGGCTTTCATTATCAGAAGTTCTGTTTGGTTGTTTTTTTTTTTAACTCTATGTCTTTAGTAAAATTTTCATTTATATCCTGAATTGTTTTTCTGGTTTCTCTGCATTGGATTTCAACTTTTTCTTGTATCTCATTGAGTTTCCTTACAATCCATATTTTTAATTCTTTATATGTCATTTCAGAATTTCCATTTTGGTTGGGATATATGGTCTATCTTGGAAAATGTTCCATGTGCTGATGAAAAGAACGTATATTCTGCAGCTGTAGGGTAGAATGAGCTACGGTGGAATTGCTAGAGAGCTAGTATGATCCTTTGGGGATCATGAAACATTCTGTTTTCTCATACTGCCAGAGTTCTTACCTGGTTCCTTCTCATCTGGAGAAGCTGTCATTTCTTATTTTTGAATTTACTTTCTGATGAGTATGTGTTTGATCTTTGTTTACTGGGAGGGGTCTCTGTTGTATCGGGTGAGTGCCCTGCTCAGCCCCAGAAGGGGGGATGCGGCAGGTGGGGGCAGGGCTGCCGAGCTTGCCCGCAGACACTGCAGTGGGAGTGCAGGCTGCAGCACGACAGAGGTGGCGGTGGGGGGCAGTGCCTGGTTAAGCAGGCTGGGGTCTCTGTGGGGTGGGGGCGCTGTACCAACTCCGCATCGTAGGCTGGCAGGACTGTGATCTGCTTCCCTAGCGTGCCCCTGTCCTGCGGCTCGTGACTCTTCAGTTCAGTCAGACACTGTCATCTATCTCCAGGCCACAGTGCCACTGAGAGCGGGTAACACCTGTCCCACAGCTCTCTGCCTAAATGGCTTTGGGGCAGAAACTCTTCTGTTAGCCCAAAACAGACAGCTTTGTGTTCTCCTCTGCAGGGGACACTGCGGCTCTGTGCAGAGAGGGAGGGGGCCCTGCCCTCCAGTGTGTGCAGGTCGGTACCAGCTGTGGTATTTCTGGCAATTTGTGTCAACCCAACCTCAGGCCCCTGGGGAAGTGTTCAGGTGCTATCTGTGGTGGACTCCATTAGGTAATCCTCAATCTCCAGGCCCGTGGATGGTGTACCTGAGACCTGGGGTCGGGGGCTAGACTGGAATTGGGCTGGTGAACTTGACCTCTGGGCCCTCTGGCACTGGCTGTGATAGGGAAGGGAAGGCTGACCCTTGGTCACAGGTGGAATGCTCAAGCAGGGGCAGGGCAGGTGTGCTTCAGGCCTGCGCAGGGGAGAGTGGTGAGGACAGGCAGCTGCAGGGCTCCCAGGACACAGCATGGGGCATGCAGGACGCAGACCTCTGGGGCTGAGCCCCCCAAGTGGTGCTGCAGGACTGTAGCTGGTAAGGGGTAGGGGCAAGGCAATTGTGCCATGGACCTGTCACCAGGGAGGGTGGGCCCCTCTCAGTGGAGGCAGGCAGCTGTGGGGTGTGTGGAGCACTTGCACGTCACCTCAGGGGGCACCATTGTCCTTCCAGTGGTCAAGGACCGGGACGTCAAACTTGATTCCTTTCCGTCCCTCCCACCAATCCAGTCTGCCAGTTCTATTTGAACATCTCTGCTGCACCCAGCCACCTTTCACCCCGGCCCCCTGCACTGCTCTAGCCCCAGCCACCATCGTTGCATTCCCAGAACCTCCCAACCAGAGTCTGTTTCCACTTTTGCCCTCTTATAATCCACTGCCATGCAGTAGACAGAGGGACCTTTCTGAAACATTAACCAATTCAAGTCACTGTCCTGCTTAAACCCTTCAGTGACTTCCCAGTACCCCGAGGACAGCACCCAGGTTTTCTCCAAATATCTACCTGTACCTCTGACCTCTTCTCCCATCCACTTCCTCCTCACCAGCTTCACAGACTTCTCAACCTTGTCCTGCCTCAGGACCTTTGCACTTCCTCTTCCCACATCCTGGAACACTCTTGCTCTAGATCTTCCTGTGTCTCACTCTTTCTTGGCATTCAGGGCTAAGTTGCAATGACACCTGCTCTAAAGAAGCCTTCTTGGCCGACACATCTAAAATTGCCTTAACTCCCAAGTCTCTGTCATAGTAGCTGATTTCACTTATTACTGTTTGATTTAATTAATTAATTAATTTATTTGTGTCCCCTGGCTCCACTACAGTATAAGCTCAATGAGAGTTTTTCCTTCATTACTTGGTACATAGAGGAAATTCGAATCACCATTTGACCGGTGGTGAATGATGAATGAAGGGTTGAACGTGTGCATAAATTCTGTGATGCTGGCTTCTTTATCCCCCTTTTACAGATGAAAAAACTGAGGTTCAGAGAGGCTAAGTGACTTTCCCAGGATTACAGAGTAGAGTGGATGCCTATCTGGAATTCAGGTTTCTTGCCATCTGTGTTCTGGAGTTCTCTGCCACTCCCCGTGATTTCCTTCCTCTCTTGTTACCCCGTTCCCTTTATAGACTGAACTCAAAGTTCCGCTTGAGCTTCGCTTGCCTGAGGGGTCTTGGGTTGTGGATAGTTATTTTGTTTTCAGTTTGTCACTTTGTGTTCGAATAGTCAACCTACCCTGGGCAAGTGGGAAGGCTGTGCTGTCCCAACGCCTGTCTGTCCTTCTTGGCTTTGCAGGGGATGATGTTGGGGATCTGTGGCAACACAGGGAGCGGCAAGAGCAGCCTGTTGTCGGCCATCCTGGGGGAGGTAAGTGACTCGTGGCCACAGGCATGCCGGCCCGCAGGCAGCCAGGCGCACCCAGGCATGCAGTCCTCCAGTGAGGCTCCCTGCCACTCTTCCTCACAGGGGTCTGAGCAAGGGGGATTTTTAGAAACTGAAAATGACTGTGCGTGCACCAATGGGGGAGGTGAGTTATAAAGATGCTCCCTCTTCAGTGGCGCTTCTTCCCACCCAAGGCAATGCTCATGGTGGGCCAGCTGCCTCTGAGATCACCTGGAGATGCACGCTCTCCTGTTCTCTGGGTGATACAGGGTGTGTCCAAGTTAACATGGTAACAAGAATCATTTTATGAAGCCAAACTCACACTGTCAAGGAGTGGGACAGCATGCAGAGCCAAATGGGGAGGGAGAAAGAGGGAGAAGGAGGGGGTGGGGAGGGAGGCCCCCCCGATGGGACGGGGCAGTCTCACTCAGACCCCAGCAGTGTAATCTGCCTGTCTGCTGGTGCCCTTCACCTTGAGATGTGAAGTCGCCAGTTCCATCTGCTGTGGGCGTGTTTGATGTTTGCTTCATCTGTGCTCATGAAGACACGTGGTTCACACATCCCTGCTCCAAACCCATCCCCCGAATCCTTTGCAGTCACATTGCACACCTGGTACTGACAACGTAAAACACCCACAACACCTGTTGTGTATCAATGGCCACCTCCCCTCTCTCACCAGCCCTTCCCCCTCAGCGCCAGCGCCCTGTGGCTTCTCTCTTTCTCCCCTTCCTTTGCGCAGTGTCCCCCCTTCCCACGGTGCTGGGAGAACTAGCAGTTCCCCTTCCCTCAGCTCCTTCTCCACACAGCCAACCTCTGCCCTCCCGGGATGCAGTGACTCGTGGGCAGCCGTCCTCTCCTGGCGCAGCAGGCCGAGCGCCCCCTTCTCTGTGCGCCACACGTGACGCCTCTCCACAGCTTCTTTGCAACTGGGGAGAAGAAGACTCCATTTAAAAAAATAGCAAAAATAATTTAAATACTTACATGCAAGGTCCTGCTGTAAGAGCTTTCTGTTTCTTCCTTCAACCTTGATAACAACCCCACGAGGAAGGCACAGTTGTTGTGGCTGGGTTATAAATGGGTAAATGAGGTTCAGAGAGGGCACTTGCCCAGTCACACAGCGGGCAGGAGCTGAGCCAGGGTTAACAGCCACGTCCACTCAAGGTCAGAGCTGTCCCACATCACAGTGGTGTTGCCCGGCAGCTTCCACATAAGGCCACCTTTCTACGTGGCCACTGGTGTGTCAGTTTCCTCTGCAAATGAACAAGTCGCTTTCCTTCCAATAAAGAGGAACAAAGAGATGTCACTTCAAAGTTTTATTCGTATTAATCGAAGTCTGGCTCCAAATCAAAAGTAAAAATCACAGGATGAAAAAGAGAAAGGGGCCAGGATGATGAGGTCCTATGCTGGGTTGGGGGGATGGGGTCCAGTCTCTATTTGTTTTTGACATGTGTTTTTAAACTTATCCTACAGAAAAGCAGGAAGAACGCCATAGTAAAGACCCATATGCCCGCCACCTAGATTCCACAGTTGATAGTATTTGCCTATCAGCCTCAGCTATGTAGACAGATATTTTGCATTATTTTACATTACAGAGGTTATAACACTCTCCCTAGTAAATACTTCATCATAATGTCTGAAAATAAGGAACTTTTTCTATCTAACCACAATAACATTGTCATGCCTAACAATAATAATTCTGTAATACGCAGGCGTGGTCAGAGATGGCCTTTAACCTTCAGTCTGCACCGTGAAGGTCATGGAGGCACTGGTTGCCAGGGAATGGGGCTGGGGAAATAAGAGGAAGAAAAGTATGCAGTGTCTTGGATTCAGTCAAAGCAGAAACTGGCCTGGCTTATCTCCAGCTGCTTTCACACGTTCTTGTGTCTGTGCCTTCAGACACGTGGGCCTGGGAGGGCCACGTTCAAAGTCACTTTTGCATAGGAGAGCCCCCAGGGTCCCAGAGAGCAGTGGGTCCCTGAGCAGTGTGGCCACTGACCCAGGCAGGCTCTGTTCCCTGGCCTGCCCTGGTCCTGAGGCTGGACTTGTTCTGCTGCAGATGCACTTGCTCGAGGGCTCAGTGAGGGTGCACGGAAGCCTGGCCTATGTCCCCCAGCAGGCCTGGATCATCAGGGGTAGCGTCCGGGACAACATCCTCCTGGGAGGCCAGTATGACAAGGCCCGGTAAGCTTCAGGGAGGCCAGGGAAGAACACAGTGGCATGCGGCTGGTTTGGGGAGGGACCTCCAGCTGCTAATAGTAATTTGACAACTGCTAACACTTTTTGTGTGCTTATTTACATACATGCCATATTTCCTCCTCACTGTGAAAGAAATATTACCATATTCATTTTCTAAACACATCAGTTGAGGCCCCAAGAAGCTAAATAATTTGCCCAAAGTCGCACAGTTGGTACAATATGAAAGAGCTAGAATTTGAACCTAGTTGCTTTCAGAAACTTCACACTTACCTATTAGGTTATATTTGTTCAAAATCGTCAATACTCTCTCCTCCTCCAAAATGTTACATTAAAACTTCATTTGTATTAATTAAATCCTGAGTCAAAAGGAAAACAAATGGCAGTGGTGAGCTTCTGCTATCTAGAGGAAATGAGTTTGGATTCATGGCCTAGTGGACCTACCATATCCCACCCTGTCCCTCCCTCCCCTTCCCCAGAATCCTGGCGTCAACCTGCTTAAGACGTGCTCTTGGATGTCAAGAGCGAAGCCTATTCATTGGAGGATCCAGGAAAACTACAGCTATGCTTCCAACATAGGACGTGCACTCTGGCCTCCTTTGCTCGGTTTTGCAATCTGGCCCTGTAACAACACAGAGTGGTGTAGACATGTGGGTGTATGAACTCGCCATCTCCATCTGGTCGTCCTGTGGGCGCCTCTCAATCCTGTCTGATACCAACTCATGAGCACCCTGTTTACCCAGCTGCATCCTCCTGGCTTCTCTTCCCAAACTGCCCAATTCAGTTTAATGGCATCACCCAGACTGTGCACCCCAGCAAGCCTGACACCCCTCCTGTGATACCTTCCATGTCTAATTGGTCACCAGCCCCGGATAAGTCTGTCTCCTAAATATCTCCTGTATTTCTCTCCTCTCCATCTCTGCTGCTCGTTCCAGTCTGTGATCTCTTGTTTGAACATTCTCACTGCCCCTGCCCTTGGATTCCTGTCCCTAATCTCCCCCTCGGTTCCACCCTGCGGACTATCTCCAGGGCAATCACCCTAAAACATGGCTCTCGTCTTGCCACTCTGTGCTGTAAGATTGATACAACTCATAGAGCAGTTTTGAAACATCAAAAATAAAAATATACCAACCCTTTGACTTAACAAATCCACTGCCAGGTATTTCGTGTGTAGATATTTTCACCCACGAACACAGAGCCTTATATACAAGAACATTTGCACTGCAGTGCTCATAGGAGCAAAAACAGAAACAGCCTAGGTGCCCATCACTAGGGCACTGGCTAAATAATTTAGGTGCAGCCTCACAATGGCACACTATAGCTCCATCAAGCAAATAACCCTGTATGTGCTGCACACGTGCACCCACGAACAGATTGTTTCTGAATAAATACGGAAGAAACTGGCCCCTTCTGAGGAAAGCAACTGAGGGTCAAACATGAGAGTGATATTTGCTTTACATTGCATCTTTTTGTTCTGTTCAAATATTAATATTTACTGAGAACACATATTATTAGTAATTTAAAAGAAATGAAAGAGGGAAGGAAATTTTAGAAAGGCTCCAGTTTACCATTAAACAGAAGATCGAGTCCAAATTTCTTAGCATGGAATTCAAGACTTTTTCCCCTTCAACACTTGGGAAGGGTGGGGGCCCAGAGGCCTGGCCACCGGTCCCTTACAGCTCCCTGTCCTTTGCAGATACCTCCAGGTCCTCCATTGCTGCTCCCTGATTCGGGACCTGGAACTTCTGCCCTTTGGAGACATGACGGAGGTGAGTGGGAGGCGAGTGGCCCCAGCTCCGTGGTAATGTTGGTGCTTTGGTGTTCAGGCTGCCTCCCTGGGGCGGGAGAGGAGGGACCCCAGCCCGTCCTTCCCAAAGCAGCTTCCTTCCCTAGCTTTCCCCGCAGCTGCTGCTTCAAAGCCAAGAACAAAGCCTCCCTGACTGAGGGAAGTTGGGGCTCACCTCACAGGGTGTACCTTAGCCCACACAGGTGGAGAGCTGACCTCAAGCCCTCCTTCTGAAGCAACAGCAGAGACCCTGGAAAGATGAGAACCAACCTGTGCCCCTGCGCCCCATCCACCCACCCTGCCCCACTCTGCACAGCACTTTCTTTGCAAGTGGGAACATCAGCCAACACCCCACAGGGGCAATGTGATTTCTGACTGTAACATTTTCCTGATAATTCACTATCTTAAACTGCAGCCACTGTTAATCCACATAAGACTCCCCACCCAAGATAAAAAAGTGTATTGTTATCTTGGTTTTAATTATCTAATAATAGTTCAGTCCGTTGAACACTACTACATGCAAGGTACTACCAGCAACTTGAATGCAATGTCTTAGGCGAGCCTCACAATAACCTTAGGAGGGAAGTCCTTTTGTTATCCTTCTTTTAAAGCTGGGACTATAAATCCTTGAAGGCAGAGTGCTCAATTCTCAATAGGAAGAACAAGGTCTCATCTGTAAAGTGGCATAAATAAGAATACTGACTTCATCAGGTTGCTTTAAGGTTTAAATGAATTAATAATACATACAAACTGCTTTTTATTCCTTTTTAAAGACCAAATTGGTTAACTGTCACGTGCTAGCTTTCAACATGAAGAACATTTCAAATGGGGGACTCTCCTTTGCATGATTTTCTCATTAACAGGAAATGGTGAAGTAGGGTAGAGTATGATTAGATTTTCCCATTTGTTGACTGTTTACTTTGGATAAAGACTTAGCTAACTATGTACTTTGCCTTATAATGTATGAAGTGTGTGAAACCCAACTTAATAAAAACTCATGGGTGAAACCCTGCTTTGTGGGTTGAGGCAGTGGAAGCTTCATTTTTTTTCCTTTTGTTTGCCTTCATTCCCTCTTCCAACTCCTTTTTCCGGCCTCCGGTAACCACCATTCAGTACAATGTTAGCTGTGGGTTTGTCACATATGGTATTTATTATTTTGAGGTATGTTCCTTCTGTACCCATTTTGATGAGGGTTTCTGTTTTGTCATAAAGGGATGTTGAATTTCATCAAATGCTTTTCTGGCATTTATTAGAACGATCATATGGTTTTTCTTCTTAATCCTATTAATGTGATGTATCATGTTTATTGATTTACATATGTTGAATCGTGCTTGTATCCTTGGAATGAATCCCACTTGATCATGGTAATTGATCTTTTTAATATGTTGTTGAATCCAGTGTCCTAGTATTTTGTTGAGGACTTTTACATTTATGTTCATCAGTGATATTGGTCTGTGGTTTTCTTTTTTTGTGGTGTCCTTGTTTGGTTTTGGTATCAGGGTAATCCTGGCCTTGTAGAATGAGTTTGAAAGTATTCCTTCCTCTTTCATTTTTTTTGAAGAGTTTGAATAAGATTGGTATTAGTTCTTCTTTAAATGTTTGGTAGAATTCAGCAGTGAATCTATCAGGTACTGGGCTTTTCTTTGATGGGAGAATATTTATTACAACTTCAATCTCATTACTTGTTACTGGTTTATTGAGGTTTTCTATTTCTTCATGGTTCAATTTTGGTAGGTTGTATGTGCCCAGGAATTTATCTATTTCTTCCAGGTTTTCTAATTTGTTGGCATATAGTTGTTCATAATAGTCTCTAATGATTTTTTGTATTTCAGAGATCTCAGTTGTTATGTCTCCTTTTTCATTTCTGATTTTATTTATTTGGGTCTTCTTTCTTTCTCCCTTTTTTTCTTAGTCTAGCTAAAGGTTTCTCAATTTTATATTTTCAGAAAACCAACTTTTTGTTTTGTTGATCTTCTGTATTGATTTCTTAGTCTCAATTTCATTTATTTCTGCTGTGATCTTTATTATTTCTTTCCTTCTACTAATTTTGGATTTTGTTTGTTCTTGCTTTTCTAGTTTCTTGAGGTGCATCATTAGGTTGTTTATCTGAAGTCTTTCTACTTTTTTGATATGGGCATTTACTGCAATAAACTTCCATCCTAGTACTGCTTTTGCCATATCCCATAGATTTGGCATATTGTAGTGCCATTTTCATTTGTTTCAAGAAATTTTTAAATTTCCTTCTTAATTTCTTCATTGACCCATTTGCCATTCAGGATAATATTGTTTAATTTTCATGTGTTTGTGTATTTTTTGAGGTTCCTCTCATTATTGAGTTCTAGTTTTATTCTATTGTGGTCAGAGAAGATACTTGATATGATTTATATTTTTTTGAATTTGACAGCCTTGTTTTGTGGCCTAAGATATGGTTTATTCTGGAGACTGTTCTATGTGCTGATGAAAAGAATGTGTATTCTGCAGCAATTGGGTGCAATGTTCTGTACATGTCAGGCCTATTAGATCTAGTGTCCAGTTTAACTCTGCTGTTTCTTTGTTGATTTTCTGACTGAGTGATCTGAGGGTAGGGTATTAAGGTCCCCTACTATTATTTTATTGCAGTCTAGCTCTCCCTTTTGATCTATTAATGTTTGCTTTATACACTTGGGAGCTCCGGTGTTGAGTGCATCGATATTTATAATTGTTATATCCTCTTGCTGAATTGACGCCTTCATCATTAGTGATGCTCCTTATCTTTTTTTTTTTTTGACAAGTCTTTGATTTGTAGTCTATTTTATCTGATATAAGCATAGCTCACCTTGCTCTTTTTTGGTTTCTCATTACATGAAATATCTTTTCCCATTCCTTTACTTTTCAGTCTGTGTGTCTTTATACGTGAAGTGGGTTTCTTGAAGGCAGCATATAGTTGGGTCCCGTTTCTTTACACATTCAACCACTCTATGCCTTTTAATCGGAGAATTGAGATCATTTACATTCAGTGTCATTATTGATAAGTAAAGACTTACTACTGCCATTTTGTTGCTTGTTTTCTGGTTGTTTGGAGAATCCTCTCTTCCTTTCTTCCTATCTTCCTTTGTGATCTAGTAATTATCTTTGGTAGTATGTTTTAATTTGCTGCTTTTTATTTTTAGTGAATCTATTATAGGTTTTTATGCTGCGGTTACCATGAGGCTTACAAAAAACATCTTATAGATATAACAAATTATTTTGAAAATATGACAACTTAGATCACAAATAAAAGAATAGAAACAGGCCGGGCGCGGTGGCTCACGCCTGTAATCCTAGCACTTGGGAGGCCGAGGCGGGCGGATTGTTTGAGCTCAGGAGTTCGAGACCAGCCTGAGCAAGAGCGAGACCCTGTCTCTACTAAAAATAGAAAGAAATTATCTGGCCAACTAAAAATATACATATAGAAAGAATTAGCCAGGCATGGTGGCGCATGCCTGTAGTCCCAGCTACTCGGGAGGCTGAGGCAGTAGGATCGCTTAAGCCCAGGAGTTTGAGGTTGCTGTGAGCTAGGCTGACGCCACGGCACTCAACTCTAGCCCGGGCAACAAAGCGAGACTCTGTCTAAAAAAAAAAAAAAAAAGAATAGAAACAAATGCAAAAAAAAAAAAAAACCCACAAAAAATTCTATACTTTAATTCCATCCCCCGCCCTGCATTTTGATGTTTAGTTGACCCAATTTATATATTTTATGTTATGTATCTCTTAAAAGTTTCCTGTAGCTATTATTGTTTTGATAGATTTGCCTTTTGGACTTCATACTAGAGTTATGAATAGATTGCACACCACAAATGCAGTAATATAGTATTCTGGGTTTGTGGATGTACTTAGGTTTACTAGTGGGTTTTATACCTTGAAAGGTTTTCTTTTGTACATTAGTGGTTTTTTTCCTTTCAGATTGAAGAACTCCCTTTATCATTTCTTACAACACAAGTCTGGTGGAGGTGAATTCTCTTGGCTTTTGTTTGTCTGGGAAAGACTTTATCTCTCCTTCATATATGAATGACAGTTTTGCTGTCATTCTTGGATAGAACCTTTTTTTTTTAAGCACTTTGAAAATGTTGTTTCACTCCCCCCTGACCTCTATGGTTTCTGTTGAGAAGTCTATTGCCAGATGAATTGAAGTTCCTTTATATATTATTTGCTTATCTCTCACTGCTTTTAGCATCTTCTCTTTGTCCTGGATATTTAAGATTTTGATTATTATATGCCTTGGGTTAGTCTTATTTTGATTGAATCTGTTTGGTGTTCTAAGACCTTCCTACACATGAATATTTATATCTTTCTCAAGTTTTGGAAATTTTTCTATTTTTATTTCTTTGAGTAAACTTTCTATCCTTTGCTTTTGGTCAGCTTCCTCTTGAAAACCAGTAATTCTTAGATTTGGTCTTTTGAGGTAATTTTCTGTTCCTTGTAGGAGGTCTTCATTCTTTTCTGTTCTTTTTTCTTTTTTTTCCCCCTCTTACTATGTATTTTCAAATAGCTGGTCTTTGAGCTCACTGACTTGAGCTCTGGATTGTTGCTGATATAGATCTTGGCACTGTATTTTTGTTTTTGGTTTTATGTTTTGGTGGATAGTAAATTCAGCTTGTCTCTATGCTGCCATTTGGAACCAGAAGTTCCTAGAATCTTCATTTTTATTTGAAGAGCAGTGAGCAGATTTTGGATTATGCATAGAATTGAACTATGATTATGGGGGTTGGTAAGTCCAAAATCAGCAGGGCTAGAAATTCCAGCAAGAGTTGATGTTGCAGCCTTGAGTCCAAAGGCAGCCTGGTGGCAGAATTTCTCTAAAGTACTTTTAATAGTGTCCAGCATAGGAGAGGTGTTAGCTATTATTACAAGAGCACAGTAGGCATTTAATAAGTATTTTTAAATGAATGAATGAATAAATGAATGGGTAAACTGGGCTTTGATCAGGTCAAGTTGCTTGTCCAAAGTCACACAGTGGTGAGTTGGAGGTAGAGCAGTGACAAGAGGTCACTCTGCCACCTTTTTAACTCTGTTTCTTCTCTACCGAGACTTCAAGAATTCATGGGGGAACAAGAACTAGGACGTAGCCTTCAGCTCCTGTGCACTCAGAGCTTGACTGAGAGATGGGCCGGCTGGCAGCTGCCTAGAATGCTAATCTACAAGGGCAATCAAAACATGCTCAGTAGCTCAGGTTTCCACCTCAGCTCCTAAAACCACAGGTGCTGTGTGAGCAACAGTAAAAGTCCTCCTAAGCCAATGAAGCTGCATCTGCTGGGTGGCTACACATAATGCACATGGTCTTAGATGATACCCGTAACCCAGGTTGATGGTCCGCAAGTTGACAGGTGGAGTCAATGGAAATTTAAAATCTGAATCACATGTAAGATGGTACTGTTTCTTGGGAATGAGTGATTTAGCTTTACTATCTAAATTTTTATTAGTTTAATATGCCTCCTGAGAAGTTGACAGGTTTAGAAAAATCATACCTAATTAAGTTATAAAAATAGTAATTGAAAATCAGTTTCTTTATTCCCTAGTGAGCAAATTTTTTAAAATATTTTTTAAGTGCCAGGGGAGCCAAATCATCAGGTGTCTTCGAATGTGCACATGTCTTATCTGTACTAAGATGTACAGTCTGCCACGTCTGCCCCTCATCTGAGCACACCTGACTGTGCTCACTCTCTGAACATGGTGCCTTTTGATGCTTGTCTGCAGATTGGGGAGCAGGGAATCAACCTCTCTGGGGGGCAGAGGCAGAGGATCAGCATGGCCCGTGCTGTCTACTCTGACTGTCAGCTCTACCTGCTGGATGACCCCCTCTCGGCTGTAGACGTCCACCTGGGGAAGCACATCTTTGAGGAGTGCATTAAGAAGATGCTCAAGGACAAGACCATTGTCCTGGTGACCCACCAGCTGCAGGTGACCACCCCTCTATGGCTCTGGCCACGAGTGACAGAGAGCACAGATCCTCAAGGCCCAGCCATTTCAGAGTGTGATTCAGTAACAACCTCATAGCAACTGTCCCTTCATCTCAGGCTAGATTCCCCCAACTTCAGGGAGGGTTGTAAAGAACTTGGATTTCCTCTGCTTTCCATATGGAGAAGACAGGCTAGTAAAAGATTTCTGTGGTTGGTAAAAATTGAAACCAAATTTTAAAGTCTCCTTTATCTTCAAAATTTTGTGAATGGACCCCTGCTTTTCAAGTTACAAAAAAAGAAAACAATCCCTTGGAGAAGAAGAATTCTCCAATTCTCCCATACTTAGATTAAGAGCCACCTCAGGGTGTTTTCTTATGGACAACAGGATAGTGGAGTGGCTGTTTGTGGTTCTGCCTCTCCTGAGTCATTTTCCCTGCTATTTTCACACATGATATCAGCCTCGAGACTGTATTATTATTTCTCCTGTTTCTTGTCTGTTTCTTCTTCTCTTGACACCTTATTTTTGCTTTACTGTTTTGGCACTTTTTTGGTATAAAATATTTAAGACCTGAAAAAGGTTCAGAAAATAATTAATGAAAGCTCATGGATCTACCACCCGGATTAAACAATAAAACATTAATTCCACTTTCAAAGTGCATTCCATCTCCTCCCTCTTGCTATTCTCACGTTGTTGTTTTTTGTTTTCAATGCATGTCTTTATGCTGTTACAACATATGCATGAATCTCTAGACATCTTTACCTCTCTGCTAAAGTTCCATTTGCGTTTTTTCTCTAGGATATAGATCCTGAATCTTTTGAGTATTTTAAACTTCATATAATTGATATTTTACTTTCTGTGTCCTTCAGTAATTTCCTTTTTTCACTCAACATTATGTTTTTTGAGATCTTCTATGTTGGTACATGTAGCTTTATTTAATTCTCACTGGTATAGTACTCTGATATCTCAATATACCAGAATTTATTTCTCCAGGATGAACATTTGCTTCCCACTTTCACTTTTACAAAAAATGCTTCAGTCTATATCCTTATACATGTGTCTTTGTACACATGTTTAAGAGTTTTTTAGGATAGAGTTTTTAGGAGTTGAATCATTGGTTCATAATTTTTCAAAAATCTTCCATGTTACTAAATATATCAAATTGTTCTCCAAAGTAGTTGTACCAATCTACAATCCGCCTAACATTTTATAAGAGTTCCCTTTACCTTGAATCATCATCAACGCTTGGGTGTCTGGCTTTTCAATGTTTGCAATGTGGTGGTGTGACATAACATTTTATTATGATTTAAATTTATATTTTCCTGATGAATAGTAAAGTTGAGTATCTTTCCATATGTTTACTGAAGACCTTATTTCTTCTGACTACCCAGTACTTAGAGTTTTGTGACCAGATCATTTTGCTAGAAGATGGGAGAATCTGTGAGCATGGAGCTCACAGTGAGTTAATGCAGAAAAAGGGGCGGTATGCCCGCCTCGTCCAGAAGATGCAGCCGGAGGAAGCAAAGCAGGTGATTTCCACTCCACCCGCCCTCACTGCCCACGGGCAGAGTACCCCTGCGCTCACAGCGTGTGCCCTCTCACAGGACACAGCATGGGACACAGCAAAGACAGCGGAGAAGCCACAGGCAGAAGGTCAGGCTCAGGCCACCTCCCAGGAAGAGTGTCTCAGCGAGAATGCTGGTAATGGTGTGGGAAGCAGGATGGGAGTTTCTGCATGCCTGCCTGGGCCCTCCAGAGTCCTGCTGTTTCTTCCTGGACCCTAAACCAGGCCATGTCCCTCACTGTCTGAGATCCTCAACATTCACACACACAGGTTACAGATCCAAGTAGTCCAGGCCGTGGGGGAGGACTGTGGTGGTCGGGAGGCCTGAAGGACCCAGAAAGGAGTGTTGGGGGCACAGCTGAGGGTGTGTGTCAGAGGCAGGAAGGGGGTGGCTCTGGCCCTGGGTGGCACAGACTTGGCAAGGCATCTGGACATCATTCATTACACATTCACCAAGAGTAAATGTTGGGAGCAAAGGTGTCAGAAATCAGACATGAGCTGGGCCCAGCCCCTGACATCGGAAGCTCATGGCCTTGCTATTTTCTGAAGCAGGGTAGCAGAAAGCTGTGTGACCTTGGCCAAACAACGTAACCTCTCTGAACCTTCATTGGCAAAAGTGGAGATAATAGTACTTACTCTGCAGGATGATAGTGAAGATTAGATGAGGTGAGGTGGAGGGAAATCACTAGCACAGAGCCTGGCACACTGTAGGCCCCTGTCTCCAGTAGAGTGTTTTTGAAGAAAGCCCACTCAAACAATTTCCATTCTAGTGTGATTTCCCTCAGCATTCAAATTCCAGAACGGAAGCTCTTCCCCAGGAAACATCGGGGCCTCATTACTAGCGGGTGGAGAAGGTCAGGCAGAGTGACAGATACTCACCACTGTTGTCATTGTTACCATCAGAAGCATCTACTAGTATGTCCAGGTACTGGCCGTGGGCCCAGCTCAAGGCCAAACGGTCTGCTGGGCTGGTGTCATGGCTGTTTCATGTGTTGTCTCGGAAGCGTACTGCGGCAGAGCATCTTGGCAACCACCTAGGCCTGCCATGTTTTAAAGGAGGAAACAGAGAGGTTAAGTGGTTTGCCTGAGGTTGTACAATGTCATGGTGACAATTCTGGAACCCAGGTTTTATGGTCCCAGGCCACTGGTTTCTTCATTCTGTCCTGCTGCCTCCTTTAGCCCATCAAGTGCTTGGGAACCTAGGCCCTCCAAAGTTTTTTGGATGGCCAGGGATGGATCCCCTTTCCAGGCTCTGGAGTCAGGTGCAAGGTTACTTCCAGCAGCGTCTTCCATGGAAAACCTGCTGGTTAGGGCCAGACGTTGGGGGGCACTAAGGCTGGAAGGTGAGGAAGCTGGAAAGGGTCAAAGCCAGGGGCAGAAGGATTTTCCCAGATTCCTCTTGACCCTGGAGGGAGGTCGGGTCATCAGAAGGCACACTATTTTCCTCTCCTTTTACCCTGACCCAGTGCCAGAGCATCAGCTCACGGACAAGGAGAAGATGGAAGAAGGTTCTCTGAGCTGGAGCGTCTACCACCACTACATCCAGGCGGCCGGAGGTACGGTCTGTCAGTCGCCCCACGCCAGGCCTGGGGCTCTCTCTTGGAACAGCCCTGCCCCTGAAACAGGGTCAGACCGGGCCATGTGGGGTCACGTGGCATAGAGAAGTGCAGAGGAGCCATGCCACGCATCAGCTCAACTTGCACAAATCCCAGCAAACGTAACTGTCAGTATGATAACTCTACCACCAAAGCTGATGTCAAAGTTATGTTTTCACACATATTCATTATTTCAGGGTTTTTCAAACTTTGGGCTCTGACTGCTAGTGACTTGTGAAATCAACAGAGAGAGAGGTCATGAATTGTCCTATTTCGCTTATGGGATATATAAGTGAAATAGAATAGGACAGAAAATGTCAGCAAGCATTGTATGTAGTAATGCTGATGAAACTTGTTTTGGTGTATATTAGGCATAATTTAAAATGTATTTCTTAAGGCAGGCAGATGGCATTTAGAAGTTCAAAGCTACTGCTTTATTAAATGGGGCGTATTACCATGTATATTTACTATACAATGTTGTAAACACAAAACCAAGTGTATGATACTCTACTTTTTGAGTAACTTAATAGATTTTTGAGAGTAATTTTGACTCCATGCAACTTTTACTCTTAGTTGACTTTGGAACCTAATCCTCTGTAAGGCGTGTCTCCTCTCTACCTGTCTGGGGGAGGAAGAGGTAGGCTATGGACAGGAGGTCACCATCCCCACTCCTTCCAACACGGGTCTCCCTGCAGGGCGTCACACAGGGCCTGCCCAGAGCAGGGGAACAGCAGATGTTTGGGAAATGTGCAAATGAATTGAGCAGCCAACTGATCTGTGTTTACAAAGGACCTACTATGTGCCAGGCACTGTACCAGGCTCTAGATGGAGGGAGTATAAAGCCATCTAAGAACCAACCCTGGAATCTAGCTGGAGACTTAAGACATTGCTTCCTCCAGATAGTGAGAGAGATCTCTGTGAGGGAATCTCAGATCTCATCAAAGAAAAGGTGGCCCTTGAAGGAAGAGGAGAATCTTGGAAAAGACAATAGGCGTGGGGCCACGAGCATGGATAGGTGGGCAGAGTGACGGGGCAAGAGGCGGGAGCAATGCGCCCTGAGTTTTCCCATCTGTAACTTTTTTGCATCCCAGGTCTACTACTCACTAGTTCTGTGACTTCAGGCAAGTTATTTTCCCTCTCTGAGATTCAGTTTCCTCATCGTTCTAGTCTATTTGTACTGCTGTGACAAAATACCCAAGACTGGGGAATTTATAAAGAACAGAAATTTGTTTTTCATAGTTCTGGAGGCTGGGAAGTCCAAGATCCCGGCACCAGCAGATGCAGTGTCTGGTGAGGGCCCATGTCTGCTTCCGAGAGGGCGCCTTGAACACTGCGTCGTCCGCTCTTTGGAGAGGACACGTGTCCTCGCAGGGCAAGAGAGACAGAAAACGGGAGGCAGCTCTCTGAAGCCTCCTTTAGAAACTGTGCAGGACGGGCATAGGGAGCTAAGTTCTCTACAGTATTGCTGTGTGCCAGGTACCGGGCTGGGTGCTCGACATATGTTATCTCGTGTCATCTTCAGCCTGGCCCTGCAGCTGGTACGACTATCACCTTTTCATAGGCGTGAAAGTGAACTGCCACTGACATTTGGTACCTTGTCCAGGGTCACACAGCTTGGAAGTTTTAGAGCCAGGATTTGAACCCAGGGCTCTTTGTCTTCAGAACCCAGATCTTCCCAGTCCTCCAAGGTGTCCAAGGTGGACAGGGGTCAGGGATTTCCAAGGACTCAGGGCCGGGGATGGCCAAGCAGTGTTGTCAGCCATTGCCTTGCACCTTTTTGTGGTTCCTGTGTGTCACCTCTCCCTCCGTCCCAGGGTATGTGGTCTCTTTCGCGGCTTTCCTTCTCATGGTTCTGATGGCCTCCCTCATGACCTTCAACTGCTGGTGGCTGAGCTATTGGTTGGAGCAGGGCTCAGGGGTAAGTACCCCGATGCAGGTGCGTCGTATTTCTGTGGGCTTGGGTGCAGTGGGTGGCTTCTTGCTCCCTGGGACCACGAGGGCCAGATTGCTGCCAGGGGCCCGCAGGGCGCGCCCAGAGCCGAGTCGGCAGAACGTGTTCCAGAGATAACCATCTGGGAGTCAGGGTGCTGTGGGGTGGGGGGTTCCCTCCTAGCACTGGCCTCCTGGGTTTGCAGAATGGGTGGTCACCCATGCAGTCTTGTTGGGACAAAATCAAGAAGTTTCTGTCCCCAAACAGCTCCCCAAGAATCTTTACATTCCACCTTAGTGACTTTTTCCTTTGGCTGCAGCCTTGCTTTCTTGCTGTGGCTCATTGAAAACGTGCCCTCACGCTCCTGGCGCCGGGAGCCACTCTGGGCTGCACCGGGTCAGGTTGCTGCATTCATCTTCCCAGCCACATTCTGAGGCAGGTTTCTCTGTCCCCATTTACCTATGAGGACACTGTGTCTAGAGAGGACAGGGAACCTGCCCTGGGACGCCAAGGAGCCAGGATGGGGCTCAGTGCTCTTGGTGCTCCTAGCCGCGCTGCTCCCGCAGTGCTCCCCGCGGTCACCTTTTGACCACTGTGCCAGGCGGGCTTGGTCAGGAACACAGAAGCCACTGTAAGTATTTAGAGCTTCCCAAGATCCAATGTAGGGAACTAGCGGCTTACACGGCCACCGGAGGGGAAGTGGCCACCAGCGACCCCAGCGGCAAGCGGAACTGAAGCGGGTGGTTCTCAGAAGGAGGCCCGTGAGCCTCTGGCAAGATTCACGCCACGCACCTGCCCCCAGTGCCACCAGAGTATAATGGCTTCTCCTCTTCCTCCTTTCAGGTTTCCTGAGCACCTCCCCTCTGCAGACTCCAGGTCCGGAGCGTGCAGCGCGGGGTCTGGGCCAGCTCCCGGCTTGTCCCGCAGCGGAGGGCGTGGGAGGGGCTGCCCGCTGCGGTGGACTCATCCAGAGCAGGGCGGAGGGGAGGGAGAGGAAGCGACCGTGGCCAAAGCGCTGAGCAGAAAGGTTTTGACGTGTAACGTGACATAACTTCCTGCCAGCCACTGAGTCTTATGTGGCCCCAGGGAGAGGATTTTCCTGCCACCGAATTTTACCCGGGCCTCACGCGGTCTGACCCCCTTCTCTCTTGAAGACCAACAGCAGCCGAGCGAGCAACGGGACCACTGCGGGCCCAGGCGACATCCGGGACAATCCCCAGCTGCCCTTTTACCGACTGGTGTACGGCCTCAGCCTCCTGCTCCTGGTCTGTGCGGGCGTCTGCTCGTCAGCTTCCTTCACCAGGATCAGCAGGCGGGCATCCACCGCCTTGCACAACCAGCTCCTGAGCAAGGTGCGTGCCTGGGTGCTGGGCGCTGCCACGGGCTGGGCCCTGACCTTGCCCAACTTTTTTTTTTTTTTTTTTTTAATTAGTAGACTTTGTTTTCTGAGCAGTTTTTGGTTTACGGATGTGGTGCATTCTTTGTGTTATACATTCTGTGGGTTTTGATAAACGTACGACGACAGGGATCCACCGTACAGTTGTACAGTCGTGTCACTGCCCTGAAACCCCCTGTGTGTCCCCTCCCCCTCCCCCAATTCCTGGTAACCACTGACCTTTCCCACTGTCTCCATGGTTTTGCCTTTTCCAGAGTGTCACAGTTGCAGGTGGGAGGACTGGGTCCCCAGGTGGGCAGGGGCAGGGAAGGGGCATGGGAGCGTCCCTGCTGCTGGAGGTGCGGTTCTCAGGGTTCGGCGGACATACCGGCGCTGGCCTCCCCTGGCCGCGCACGGTCACAGGCAGGGCTGCTCATGCTGCCCTGCGCTCCCTCTGATGTGGGTCTCATCCTCATTTTACGCATGAGAAAATGGAAGTCTCATGTGTGCTATGGTTAGTAACACGTTCGGCGAGAATACCAAATTGTCTGTGGTATCACGTTGTCTCTTGGAAACATCATTTCTGTCTCTCATGTTGCAAGTAGCACCACGTGCCAGGCTCTGCAGCGGGCGCTGGGCTTGCAGGTGTGAACGACTGGCGCAGGTGGGCTTGGGCCTCACGGGCCTGTAGTCTAGAGGGGAAGATGGACAAGGAAATGGGCCACTGTGATATGGGGGTTGAAGTTTACCACAGATGGGTCACACAGGGCCAGAGGCACCTTAGGGGCACCTAACCTTGGTAGAAGGAAGTGGGGGGAGTCCAAGAGGGATTCTTGGAGGAGGTGACCACTCTTTAAAGGATGAATCAGATTTAGCCAGCTCAAGATCAGGAGGCTGGAGGTAAAACGAAGGCAGAGCATTCCTGGGGAGGTGAAGGGAGTTCAGGATGGCTGGGGCTGGGAGGGTGGGGCAGGGGTTCTGAACCAGGTGGCAAGGAGGGACCTGTCATTCTGCGCAGGCGGAACATGAACTATCTCGACGGTCAGTGTTTCCGTTTTGAGAGGATGAGGTAAAGCAATTGGTCGGTGGACCCAGAAAGCAGGAGAGGGAAACGCTGCCTGGGGCCTGTGGTGCTGGCCCTTGGCTGGTTAGTCTCTGAGTTTCTTTCAACTGCACTCTCCAAGATTCTAGACATTTCCAGTGCCCAGCCCTCCCAGTGACATTTTGTATTTTACTTTTGAGAAATATTCAAGTTTCTTTCCATTAGAAAATATGTTTCATGTTTAAAATATTTTCCTTTTTCTAGTCCTTTTAGGGCTTTATTGAAATGTTCTTTGCTGAAGGGCCTCACACCCACTGTCATCCTCGAGTCCAAATCTTGCGCAGCGGCAGTGGAACTGGGGCTACTGAGCTTTGGTGATCCCAAGTGAAAATGGTCCCATCTTGTGGGGAGTTAGCTACGCTCCCCGCAAAGAGGTTTTTTTCTGGTCAGGCCTCTCAGGCAGGGGTCGTCACAAAGGATGAAAAAATAGTAGGAAACAGAAATAAAAAAATAATACGCAGAGCCAAAGATATAGTTTATAAAGTAAAGGTTTATGAAGACAGACAAAGGGAGGATGTCCGGAAGGTATATCCCTTCCCGTGGAGCTATAACAAAGACTGAACCTTTACATGGGTACTTTATAGGGCAGATACAGGCTCCCGTTGCCAAGGGCAGTGGGATTTACATAATAACAGGCAGTTTGGTTTAGGGTCAAAGTCTTCTAAAAGGCCACCACAGATCCTTTAACTAACTCTATCTAGGTGAACAACGAGTTACAAAATCTTCTTAGGGCAAACTTCTAAGTTTTATGATAAGGCTATTACTTTAGCAAAAAACAGAGACATCTTGGCTCCGGTTATTGTGTTTTTGGAGACGGAGATGATCTCAGAAGTCAACATGAGCTGTGCCTTGTGCTAATTACTGTAACCGCATGGTTCCGTCTGGGCCCGGCTTGGGCATTAGCATATCTGTTTGATCAGCCCTCATCTCCAGCGGCCTTTGTCTGTCGATCAGCTCTGGCAACCTATGGCCCTAGGAGAGACCTGCCTTGTTTTTCAAAACAGGTGAGAACCATAGGCCCAGCTTGCAGCTGTCTCTTTGAAATGCAGCTGTTACTGACCAATGAGACGCCCTCCTGAGACGAGGCAGCTTTTGAACTAACACATTTATTTTTTCTTTAAGGCAAAGCCTTATTTGACTTCTGAAATCAAATCTTGTCTCCAAAAATACAGGGAGCATTTCTATAACTCAGTATTCTTAGGCTCAACACCATCTGTAGAAAATAGGAATGGGATGCTTAGCGGGGAAGGCAGTGTTCTCTCTCTCTCAATTGTAGCTCTGTGACTATCATTCCCTCCTTTAAATTGTACAATTCAGAGGTTTTTGGCACATTTGAAGAACTGTGCGATCCTCACCGCAGTCCTCTGAAGCACCCTTATCACCCTCACAAACCTCACAAACAAGGGCCTCGAGACCCAGAGGGGTTAAGAATTAGGTTATTGAGTCTGAAATGTCTGATTTCCTTAAGCCCTAAGTTTGACGGTTGATGTCTTTGACATTTCTCTTTGAAACTTCTTGTTTTATGTTTATTGTGAAGGTACATCCTCAGTCTTTCAAACGCACATTTTGGCTTGTGATTGTCTTTCAAATTATTTTTAGAGCAATTTTTGTGAAACCATGGATAAGTAAAAAATTCGTGTTATTTTCGAATCTGAGTTCTGTCATGGAACCAATGCAGCACAGACAGCTCAAAATACCAACATAGTGTCTGGGAAGGATGTGGCTAATGAATACACAGTACATCCATGGTTTGAGAAGTTCCATTCTAGTGATTTTAATCTTGATAATAAGCCACGTGAGCGACCTGAGACCAAGGTGGATAATGATGAGCTGAAAGCTGTAGTGGAAGCGAATCCATCCCAACCTACACGTGATTAGCAGCAAGGTTTGACGTTACTATTCCAACAATATTGGACCATTCGAAACAAATGGGCAAGGTAAAGAAGCTGGATAGATGGGCTCCACATGAATTAAACATGCATCAGAAGAGAAATCGTCTCAAAGTTTGCCTTTCTTTGTGGTCATGACATAAAGGTGAAACATTTCTACATCCTATTGTAATGTGTGATGAAAAATGAATTCTTTTTGACAATCACAAGTGTTTGGCACAACAGTTGGATAAAGATGAAGTGCCGAAACACAGTCTAAAACCAAATAGTTATCAAAAAAAGCTAATGATGTCTGTTTGGTGGTCCAGTGCTGGTATAATCTGTGACAGCTTCATGAAACCTGGTCAATCGATTACAGTGGATGTCTACTGCAACCAACTGGACGTAATGATGAGGATGCTTGCGATTAAGCAGGTGAGACTGGTCAATAGAGACGGGCCAATCCTCTTGCAAGGCAACGCTCGACCACGTGTTGCACAAACAACGCTGCTCAAACTACAGAGGCTGGACTTGGAAACTCTCTGTCAAATACCATATTCACCAGACCTTGCACCAATTGACTAGCACTTCTTCCAGGCTTTGGACCAGTTCTTGGAAGGAAAAATATTCAATTCTCAACAAGCTGAGAAAACACTTTCTGTGATGTCATTGTCACTCACTCTGGAGGCTTCTTTGCTGCTGGCATAAACAAGCTACTGTTAAAATGGCAAAATTGTGTTGATAGGTTAGTCGCATATTTTGATTATTTGTACTGCTTCTTCTTTGAGATATAATAAACCAAACTTTTGATTCAAAATCAGACATTTATATTTAATGACCTTAATAACTTGCCCGAGGTCAGACGCAGGAGGTGGGGGGGTTGCAGAGCCTTGGAGCCTGACGGACTGCAGAGCCCGTCCGTGCTTCCAAGCCATCGCTCTGCGTGGCTTCCCCTGCTGCCCCGCGGCTGCGTCCTACCCTCTCCAGAGCCCAAGGGGAGCAGGCATTTTCGTCCACTCCCCAGCAAGGCTGCAGCTACTCTCATGGTCCGGGTTGATTTTTGTCCCTGCAGGTTTTCCGCTGCCCCATGAGTTTTTTTGACACGACCCCAATAGGCCGACTCTTGAATTGCTTTGCGGGGGACTTGGACGAGGTGGACCAGGTCTTGCCCATCGTTGCTGAGGAGTTCCTGCTGCTGTTTCTGGTGGTGGTCACCATCCTGCTGATTATTGTTGTGCTGTCTCCATATATCCTGCTGATGGTGGCCATCGTCATCATGGTTTGCCTCGTGTATTACATGTGAGTAGGTTCTTTCTGCTTGTGAGTGGGCTTTGTGACCTGGGGGGGGCGCGACTGGGACCAACCTGACGGGCTGATCCCAGAGGTGGGTGGCTCAGGTCTCGCACCTTCGTTCCCGAGGCAGGATGTTCAAGAGAGCCATCAACCTGTTCAAGAGACTGGAGAGCTGCAGCCGGTCTCCTTTATTCTCCCACATCCTCTCCTCTCTCCGTGGCCTGAGCTCCATCCATGTCTACGGGAAATCGGAAGCCTTCGTCAGCCAGTGAGTCCTTCTGCTGCCATCTGAGGATGACGGGGACCACAGGGGTGGTGAGGAGTGGGAAGGGGCATAGAGCACCTAGGAATGGCATAACCTTCCAAAGAATCAGACAGAACTTTGTTCCATTCCCTTTATTTCTCTGAGCCTCCAGAACCTCATCTGTAAGATGGTGTTTATGAGAATAAAAAATATAAATGATACGGAAAATGTTTGTAACCTTTAAAGACCTATGGATATTTTGTCTATATCTGTACATATATGTATATATATTTAATAATAAGATGCATTATTGTGCCAACACATCTTGCATTATGCTTTTTTGCTTTCACTTCCAAATATCTAATTTTAGTAAAATAGTGAGGAGCAATAGCTTTATAAATAATAGAACTTCATTCACTACTCACACCCATAGATTTGCCTTCTGAATGTTTTTTGAAACAAACAAGCAAACAAATCCTATGATTGTTTTTGAGGCTTAATTGTGTAATATAAACTTATCTACTTGTAGAGAATAATCGAACGTGGTCTGCACCTACAGGAAGCCCACAGTCTGGTGGGAGAAAGGGGACACAGGTGTATACTTCTATTATGATACAGGATTGCGTAAGATGGGCAGCCTAGGAGGGGAGCAGATAAACTGCCCTGGGAGTTCAGAGGGGAAAGAAGTGGCCTGCGGGGATAAGAAAAGGCTTTGGATAGGAGGTGGCATCTGAGCTGGCTTTGACACGTGGACGAGGTTTGGGCGCATCTTTGGGAGATGGCATGTGCTCAGTTAGCTGGAACATGGATGAGTCTGGCACCTGCTCTCCCAGTGCTGTTGGAGAACCCTAGGGCTGTGCAGACACTGGGACTCAGGGGATCCTGGAGCGATTGCTTAATTCAGTCCACGCTGAGAACCTGCCATGTGCCAACGCCCACTAGGCATACAGCTGTCAGCAAGACAGACACAGTCCCTGCCCGGAGGCATCAAGCAGGGCAAGGAGACACAGAGACTGTGGTGCGACTGGAGCTGCTGCTGGGGAAGGCTCAGGGGAAGGGACCGGAACAGAGTTCTACATGAAGTGAGGGCTGAGCTACGGAAATATGTGGGTAGGAACTTTCCAGGCAGAGGGAACAGGAAATGCAAAGACTCTGAGATGGGGACATAGGTTTGAGGATGTGCAAGGCAGCTTAAGTGCAGGGGCCACGGAGTGACCAGGGTCTGTGTTTAACCTGGGAAGGCCTCAAGGTGGAGGTGACTCCATCAGTGTGGAAGGGTAAGGTGGACGGAGTTTGCAATGGCTTGTGCAAAGGTCCAGAGGGCATGGACATTGTGAGTCATACGCACCACTGTGCTTTGGGTGGTTGCCCACCTGAATGGCAGGATGATTTAGTTGATAGGTAGATGAACATTTTATTTCAATAATCAAAGGTTTATTTGAATGCACTTTAGACAAAGTACAGTTATCACATCAAACCCCATGTAATTTAAGGTAGTGATAAAGCTTCCTTTAATATAAATTCTAAAATAAAGTGAAGCAAGTGAAAATAAAAATATTTATCAAATAACAGTATAGGTTATGACTGACATGGAAAGTTGTGATGGTAGCATATGAAAACTGGAAATTTGGTAGGTCTCTTTTGGTTGGAAGTGACAGAAAGAAAACTAATTTAAACTAGCTTAAAAAATAAAAGACTTTATTGCACAATAGTGACCATTGTTAAATTAGGTAGAGGGTGTGCAGATCTTCATTAAATCAACCTTTTAATTTCTTTGTACTTACAAAAATTCTCATAACAAAAGGCTGGGGAAAGGGGTGATGGGCATTTCTAACGGGTCAGGTGAGTGAAAAGACCAAGGGAGGACTCACTGCAAGTGAGGATGCATCCAGAGGCTCGGCTAACGTCCTCGGGGACCCTGTTTGTCACTGTTTTACTGCTCTGCCTTCCATGGTGCCATTTCACCTCTAAGTTCTTGGAGATCCGCTGGCAGCTCCAGGCTCCCCTCATAGCAGCAAACTAGTAGTTCCAGATGTCCCATGAATCACTTCCCTGCACCTCTCACAAACCGGGGCACTTGCTCCCTCTCTGGTCCAGTTAGGGTGACTCCGCCTCCCTGGGTGAGTCACAGGGGTCGGGTAGAGCAAGTGCTGCCAGGCCAAGGCCAGCAGACCTGCTGCTCACTCCGATCAGGAGTAAGGTCAACTCCACCCAAACCCACGATTTAGAAAGGGCTAAGGAGGAACCCCTCCCCCCAAGAAAAACCGAGTTCTGATGCTGGGAGAGGGGAGGGAGCATCCAGTGTCTCCCCTGGGGAAACCCTGGGCTGGTCAAACAGGTCCCACGTTGTGCTTTCTTCCTCAGGTTCAAACGGCTGACTGATGTGCAGAATAACTACCTGCTGCTGTTTCTGTCCTCCACGCGGTGGGTGGCATTGCGGCTAGAGACCATGATCAACCTGGTGACCTTGGCTGTGGCCTTGTTCTTGGCTTTCGGCACCTCCACCAGCTCCTACAAAGCCATGGCTATCAGTCTGGTGCTGCAGGTGAGGGAGGGACTCTTAGTGGGGACCCTCCTGGACTGTGCCTGTCCTCGGCCTGTGCACCTGAGCAGGCCCAGGGGGTCCTTGGGGCTTTGATTACACCTTGAGCCATGGCCGTGTGGGTCCTATGGGCTGTGTGCTCGGCCTTCTGAGTGTGGCTACTTTTCTCTGCTTCCTTGCGGCCGCCTCTGAATTGGGAAGTTTGTATTTGGAGGTATTTAATGGAATTGTGAAGTGAAGGGGAGCCCACAGGCAACAGAGGCCAGTGTTCTTATCATGCAGATGGCGAAACTGAGGCCCAGACAGGGAAAGGAATTGTCCAAACAGAGTGTGAGTGGAGCTGGGATGAGAACCCTGAGCTCTCGGTTTGTTCTTCTTAATTGTTCTTGCCTTGATGGGGTTGTCAAACTTTTCTGTGTCACCCGGGTGGGTGTTTAAAAGGCAGGTGTAGGTTGCCCGGCCCCTTCCCTAGAGCAAGGCTTCTCAAACTTGCCTGTGTGCAAGACTGGAAACAGACTGCTTGGCCCCAGCCTGGGGGGTTTTACTCAGCCCGGTCTGGGAGGGGCTGACGGGGGTCCTCACTCAGGGAGCAGGGGAGATTCTGAGTCAGGTCCTGGATCAGGGTCTTAGAATCTAATTTTGAAAATAGTTTCTCTGGGAATTTCTGCTATAGTGATCCACGGACCTCGGCCTGAATCCCTCTGCCCGGCAACTGGGGGGGCGGAGCGGGAAGAGGCATGGAGGGGGAGTGGCCGGCCACGGTTCCTGTTCACAGAAGCCCACGGGGGGGGGGGGGCTGTCCCGGCAGGGCTGTGAGGCCCAAGGCCAACTCAGCAGCACCTCAGGGAACCCTGGCTGTACAGCTCCAGGGCCCCTCCCTGGGGGTTATTCATTAACTGTCCCCTCTGGCC
>CM052442.1:88331722-88397777 GCA_028533085.1 Varecia variegata | reverse complement strand
GGGGTCTCGCTCTTGCTCAGGCTGGTCTCGAACTCCTGAGCTCAAACAATCCGCCCGCCTCGGCCTCCCAGAGTGCTAGGATTACAGGCGTGAGCCACCGCGCCCAGCCGAAAAGTCTTTATTTCTCTATCATTTGTGAAACTTAGTTTTACAGGATACAAAATTCTTGGCTGACAGTTGTTATGTTTAAGAAAATTAAAAATGGTGTCCCAATCCCTTTTGGCTTATAAGGTCTCTGCTGTTAGCCTTATGGGTTTTGCTTTGTAGGTTAGTTGTTGCTTTCATCTTGCAGCTTGCAGAATTTTCTCCTTCATTTTGACTTTGACCAGGTTGATGAGTATATGTCTTGGAGATGTTCTATTTGCTATGAATCTTCTTGGTGTTGATGACCATCTTGTGTCTGGATATCTGAATCTCTAGTAATACCAGGAAAGTTTTCTTCGATAATTCTCTCAAATAGATTTCCATCCTTTTTGGTTTTTCTTCTTCTCCCTCTGGAATACCTATAATTCATTGACTCATTTCACATATCCCCATATTTCTCTGGGTGATTGTTCTTCTTTATTCTTTTTCTGCATGTTTAACTGACTGTGTTAGTTCAAAAGCCTTGTCTTCAGGCTCTGAGATTCTTTGTTCTGCGAGGTCTAGCCTGTTCTTGAAGCTTTCTGCTATATTTTGTAATTCCCTAAATGTCTTTCATTTCTTTAAGTTCTGTTATATCCTTTCTTATGTTGTCTATCTCTTTAGTGAGTTGTTCACTTTTTTCATGTATGTCCTGAAACATTTTTTTGGCTTCTTTGTGTTGCTTTTCAACTTTATTTTCAATCCCATTCATTTCATTTGCCATCCATACTCTGAATTCCATTTCTGACATTTTGACAATTTACTTTGGTTGAGGTCCATTGCTTTGGATCTATTATGATCTTTTGGTGGTATTGACTCCCTTGTTTTTTCTTGTTGCCAGAATTTTTTCACTGGTTTCTTCTCATCTGAAACCTCTTCTGTTAGCTCAGGTTGATAGGTTTGCAGTGCACCTGTTGTCCTTTCCTGGGAACTCTCCTGCTTAGAGAGAAAGAGGAGAGGTTCCTAGATAATGCTTTTGTGTCCTATTCTAAAGGATTGACCCAGCAGGAGACGGATGGATCCACTGAGAGCGTGTAACACACCTGTCATCCTGTGTAGTCTCGATCCCTTGTGGTGTCACAGTCCATGCCAATGCTGGGGTATATTTTTTCACATTGGTGAATTGGTCCCCAAGCCACTGTTGGAAGCTTGGACAGGGGGATGTACAAGTCCCTCTCCATGGAGATGGGTGGTGTGACCTTGTACAATGCATGGGCAGGTTGTAGGACCTTGGTAGGTGCTTGGATATGTTATGGGACTGCAGCCAGTGGCAGGGAAAATTGTGGGTTCTTGTCAGGTGCCTGGGCATGTCACAGGACTGTGGTCAGTGGCGGGGCAGGTTGGGGGACCTGACAGGTGCCTGGGTGCATCAAGGGTCCTTGGCTAGTGCCTGGGCATGTTTTGGAACCTAGGTCAGTGCTGGGGGATCTTTGTGCGGAGTGGTTGGTTTTGTCCTAGGCTGCTGTTGGAAGCTCAGGCAGAGGGTCGGTGAGTCCCTCTCCACTGAGGTGGGCATTGCAGGAGATTGATCTGCCCAGGTGGTGGCAGTGGATGTTTGGCCAGGCTATCTAGGTGGTGGCTACAGGTATCAGGGCTGGGGGCCTTCCATCCAGGTGTAGGTGTAATGGTGGTATGTGGCTGGGGGCAGCTTGTGGCTAGTGGATCTGTGGTGGAGAGCTGGACTACAGAAGTGCCATCACATTGTGCCATGGGGGCGTGGCCTGCTGGCTGGTGCACAAAACCAAGGAATGTGGCCTGCCACATGGCATGCAGGTCTGCAGGGGCATGGCCCAGTGTGGGTGTACAGGGTGCGGGTGTAGCCTACCAGTTGGTACACAGAGCCGGGGGTGTGGCCACCACAGGGCATGCAGGGCCAGAACTATTTTGGGACATGTGTTTGCTCATTCACTCCACAAATATTTATTGGGCCCTCATGCTGTGCGAGGTCCTTGCTAAATAGACACTGGCGAGTGTCTATCATAGGATCCCAGTGGAAGAGAGAGATGTTAAACAAACCAGCAAATAAAGAAATAGATATGACAATTACAGGTTGTGGTGGCTGCCATGATGGAAGAAACAGGGTGGTTTGCAGAGTAAGGAGGGTAGTGGTGCCTGGGCTATGGAGGCCGATGTTTGAGGTGAGACCTGATGGGTGGACAAAGTCCACAGAGGTGCACTCTGCCAGGGTGAAGTGCAGGCACAGGAGTCTAGTGGGTCCTCCTTTTCCTTCCTCCCTTCCCTTTGTGGACCTCTCCTGTAAGCATCCCGGTTCTCCTCCTTCCTGCCCCCTTCCCTCTCTCCTCCTGGACTTCTTTCCCTCTTTTCCTCTCCTGTCACTTCTGGGAGATCTGGTCCAAGTGCCCCTCCCTCCACCTCTCTGCATTGCTCAAAGATACTGTTCAGACTTTGTTCTTTGCCCTCCCACCCTTGGGTCCCTCAGAGATGCCTCCTCCAGGAAGCCCCCTGGATGACTCAAGCCTTTTTAGGTCTCCCCCTCCTCAGCACCCCTGCAGCACTTGCACTACCACAAGGTAAAGAGTTTCCAGAGTATTCTTTTGGGTGTTCTTCTCTTTCTATTTTCTACCTGCCAGTTGGCCTGAGAGGGCTGGGATATGGCATAGAGAAGCTCTCGGTAGATACTGGTCCAACTTACTATACTCATTTACTAGATATTTATTGAGCACTTACTATGTGCCTGGGAACCTAGAGGTTCATAGATCTTATCTTCAAGAACAGGGTTGAAAATTCAAATGTTTTGGGGCCTGGCAAGTAACAGATGAGTGCAGTGGGTCTGGGGTGTGATGTAAGAGGGGTGGGGAGGGCCAGGTGGGGCCTAGGGAACACTATTCTGTCTCAAAAAAGCAGCCACACTCAGCTCCAGCTCCTTGTTGCTGGGGGATATGGGCCCAGTGTTACCAGTTCTACTGAGTTTCAAGAGAAACATGCAATTTGAATTTTTATATTTAGGATCTTTGGGTTTTTTTAAAAAATGCTGGCAAGGAATTTAAAAATAATTGTGCACTGTGTGTGTGAAACCAAACATATATGCGGGCTGGCTTTGATGCAGAGGCTGCATTTGTGACCTCGGATCTAGGCTGTAGGGAAGCTGCTCATGGCTTTGGGCACCACTTGGAGCAGAGACACACTCACGATGACAAAGAATGGGCCCCAGAGAGGAGTGGCTCAGGTGCGTTGCCAGTGCAGACACAGGAAATTGAGGCCCCGTTTCTGGCCCAACAGGGAAGTCCTCCTTGGGCATGGCTCTCTTTCGCCTGGTGGAGCCCGCGGCAGGACGGATTCTCATCGATGGTGTGGACATCTGCAGCATTGGCCTGGAGGACCTGCGGTCCAAGCTCTCGGTCATCCCTCAAGACCCGGTCCTGATGTCAGGAACCATCAGGTGAGTGCTGGGCCGGGGCCGGCCTGGTGTGGAAGGACAGGCTGCTGCAGGAGTCCAGGACCAGGGCCGCAGTGCTGGGCCACCTCTACTCAGCTAGCGGCCAGCTCTGCAGTTGCTGGGCCTCCGACCTCGTCTCTGCGTGCTGGGCCACTCCTGCCCGCTTGGCCCAGCTCACCAGAGCGTTGAGGATTGAAGGAGGCTGATGTACTTAAGAGCATTTTGTAGATCACAATGACCTAAGCAAAAGCAAGGCATATTTTTATTTTTTAAAGACCAGCCAGGCACGGCGGCACATGTCTATATTTCCCGTTACTCTGGAGGCCGAGGCGAGAGGATCGCCTGAGCCTAGCAGTAGGAGTTTGAGGCTGCGGTGCACTGTGATGGTGCCTGTGAATAGCCACTGCACTCCAGCCTGGGCAACACAGCAAGACCCCATCTCTGAAAACAAAAACAAACCCAGATGGGACTGGTTAGGTTTCAGTGCACCATTAGGCATTAGTGCTGTGACTGCCACATGCTTCTTCACTCAGGTGTGGCTTATTCTCCTTTCTCCACCCACTGGGCAAAGGCCCTGGGGATGTTGTTGGAAAGTGCTTCTCCATTGGGTTCACACTCTGAACAGTGAAGTGAGAAAGTGAGAAAGATCCAGAACTGGACATTTTGGCCTCTTCCCCACACTTTCTATTTCCTGAGAAGTCACCTCGGGGACCAAACTTCCCCCAGATTAGTGCTGCTGACAACGTGCTCTGGGCGTGCAGGGAGACAAAGGCACAGAGCCTGAGCGAGACAGGTGCACCAAAAACAGGCCAGGTCCCCCGGGTCTCCTTCATAGTTGAGGGGCATTCTTAGGGGCAAGAGGATAAACTGACCCCCAGAACTTCATTCATTCATTCATTCATGCCTTATCCTTCCATCCATTTAACGTGCCTTTTCTGAGTTCCGCCAGGTTAGGGCAGAACACTGGAGTACACGAACTCTCCCCCTGTTCCCCACCCCCACGAGGAGCTCACGGTGTAGGGGGGAGGGTGGTGTGGTGCCGGTGTGAGACCCGCGCATCGCAATAGAAGGTGGTCACTGCTAGATCAGAAATAGGAGCAAAGTGCTGAGGGAGCCCAGAGCAGGATGAGTGACTGTGCCCGGGTGAACACAGAATGGCTTCACAGAGGGACATGTGAATAGTCTTGAAAGATAAGTAGGAGCTTGTCTGGCAGAAAAAGGGCAGAGAGTCTTTCTAGGGAGACCGAACAATGCACGCACAGATGTGGGGTTTCAACATGACTTGTGTTGTGTTAGAGGAATGATAAAACATTTAATGATGGTAGACTTCTGTGTTAAGGTATAACTTGGCCAAATCTATTGTGCCTTGGTAGAAAGAGCAGTAAAAATATGAACTATTATTGAGCATTTATGTGTGCCAGCTGTATGCTTTAATATACTATCTAATTTAATAGTCACAACAACCCTATGAGGTTGTGTTGTTATCCTCATTTTACAGATGAAGAAACTGAACTTAGAGAAAGGTGACTTGTTGAAGGATTCATAAGTAAATGGAAAGGATGAGATATAACCCCAGGTAGTCTAAACCCATACCCTGGGATGTCCCCCACTTGCTGCAAGAAGAAATATGGACTGGAATATAGGAGATCTGGGTTCTCTACTCTGAAGCTTCTGTCTAGCTCTGAATGTCTGTAATTCCAGCCTGGATCTCATACTGATTTGTGATGTGACCTTGAACGAGCCATTTAAAACTGACAAGCCCTGGTTTCCTCATCAATGAAAGGGATATGCCCATCTTATGGGCGAGAGGGTGTCAAATGAGCCTATCTATGAAAATACTTGGGAGAATATCAAATGTCGTGCAAATAAGACATTCTACCTGCTGCTTCTGTAATACCACTTAGCTCGGCAAACGTGATGGGTGTGGCTGCCAGAACAGAGAAGGAGGAAGCAGAGCCAACAGGTTTCATCAGGGCCATGTGGCTGCGTAACAGGGAAGTGTCTGTAGTGTTGCCTTCAAATCAAAGTGCAAACCCCCCCAGGTGTAAAGTCCAGATGGTCCCAACCTGATGTCAGTCGCCTGGACGATCAATTAGGATTCTTTTCCCTGCAAAAGACGGAAAATCCAACCTCACCACACTGAGCTACCACTTTACACCTACTAGTAAATATTTTTTAAAAAAGGAAAATAACAAGTGTTGATGAGGATATGGAGAAATGGGAACTCTCGTGCACTGCCAGTGGGCATGGAAAATGATATAGCCACTATGGAAAATAATTTGGCAGTTCCTCAAAAAGTTAAACATAGAATTACCATGTAATTCCACAATTTTACTTCTAATTACGTACCCCAAAGAGTGGAAAGCAGAGACTTGAACAGATACTTGGACACTAGTGTTTGGAGCAGCATCATTCACGATGGCCAAAAAGTGGAAACAAACAAGTGTGTGTCAAGAGATGAATAAATAAACAAAATGTGGTGTGCGTACACACACACAGTCACTCACACACATACACACTCACACCACACTCACACCCACACCACGCACACACTCTCACACCACACACACACTCTCACACACACATGCACACACACCACACTCACACCACACACTCACACCACACACACCACACACACTCACACCACACACACCATACACACTCACACACACACTCACACCACACACTCACACACACACTCACACACACACTCACACACACCATACGCACTCACACACACACTCACACCACACACTCACACTCTCACACACACTAGAACATTAGCATTCCTAAGCAGGAGCGAAGTCTGACACACGCTACAACATGGGTACCGTGGAAACGCTGTGCCCAGTGAAATAAGCTGGGCACGGAGGGACAGACACGGCGCGGTCCCACGACACGAGGCAGCTGGCACAGCACGTTCACAGAGACGGAAAGCAGAGCAGAGTTCGCCAGGCGCCGCAGGGGAGAGGGGAAAGGGGATACTGTTTAGTGGGTACAGAGCTTTGGATCTAGACAGTGGTGATGGTCATACAACATTGTTACTATATTTAATGCCGCTAAACTGTACACCTACAAATGGTTAAGACGACAAACATTATGTTACATATATTCTCCCACAAACATAGAACAAAACCCAAATGGCGTAGGCACAGGAGGCCTCTGTTGACTGACGGTACTGGGAAGGCCCGGGCTGAGTCCAGGGACCCGTTTCCCGGCCTCGCCTTTGCCGTGAGCCCCCAGGAGGCCCTGGGGCTCCACGCGTCCCACTCCTGTGGCAACGTGGCCGCAGTCTCCCTCGTTCAGTCCAGGGAGAAGGAGCAGGTCTTTTTCCCACGGTTGCCTTAACAGTCCTCATGCACTCCGAGTGGTTACCTGCCCACCGCAGACCAGCCACCGTGGCCAGGGACTGCCATGTGTCTGTTGACGTGTGCTTGAGTCACTCGTTCATCGCTGGAGTGGAAGGTGGAACCCCACCCGGAGCGCATGGGCTTGAGGGCTGGGAAGAGGTGGTCCCCAAACAAAACGTGGGGGCTGCTGCCTGCAGAGGGGATGGGTGCTGGGGAGGCACAGGAGATGATCACTCGTGGGGGTCCCATGCGTTTCCCTACACCCCATAATCCAGCTCTAACCATTCTTGCTGATCCACTGAGTGTACGGATGGATGCTCAGAGGTCAGGTGAGGTCATTGAACCCTTCTCTGTCTCTCGTATGGCAGATTCAACCTAGATCCCTTTGACTGTTACACAGATGAGCAGATCTGGGCCGTCTTGGAGAGGACACTCCTGACCAGGACGGTAAGTAGCTCCAAGGCCTAATTCTTGGTCTAAACCTGCATCTTCAGCAGGGGGCTGGTTCTTTGGGGGCCCCTCACTTGGTATTCTAGATGCCGCTGCTTTGGGTCATGGAGTAAAAAAATCTCATGGAGATGAAATGACTTGGGGTTCCTGCACAAAGACTGATGGCACTGAGACGCCACCAGTGTGCCAGGTACTGTTCTAGGCTCGGGAGCACAGCAAAGTCAAGGCAGGTGGGGCCGTGGCCCTCCCAGTGCTTATATTCAACGGGGCAGAGGCAACAAGTAAATGCATGAGCTACTTTCAGAGCGTGGTAGGCGCTGTCAGGTAGAGATGAGACAGTGGAAACCTCAGCGAGGGAAGGACCTCCTTTCACGTGCATGGCCAGGCAGGGCCTCTTCAAGGACGTGGCAGCTGAGCTGGAAACCACTGTGAGGGCGGCCGGGAAAAGAGCAAACACAGGGGTCCAGAGATGAGTGTGGGCCGGGCCCCGCCGAGGACTGAGAAGGGCAGAGGCTGGAGTGTAGACAGAGGGCGGGAGATTGTGAAACGCAGCAGGAGAGGTGAGAGATGGGCAGGTTAGGCCTCACCGCACAGCGGCCCTCATGTTGTCTGTCATTCCCCCACATCACAGATCTCAAATTTACCCAAAAGGCTGCATGCACAAGTTGTGGAGAATGGTGAGAACTTCTCTGTTGGGGAGAGGCAGTTGCTCTGCGTTGCCCGAGCTCTCCTCCGCAACTCCAAGGTGAGACTGCCACTGTGGGGTGGCCACGACAAGCCACGGATGACACGTGGCACGGGGAACTGCATTCGCTCTTTCTCCCTCCACTACACGGGACAGTGGGCACCATGCTGTGTGTCTTCTCCAAAAAGAACACACGTCCAGAGGGCATGGTCACCCAGGGAGTGCCGTTCCACACGCGTCTGGTGCGGGTGAGGCCGGGCGGGTGGCAGTTCTTGACCCAGCTACCTGGTGTCCTCGCACCCTACAACTAAGGGGGAGTGGTCCTCCGCTAGAACCAAATTATGACGCTCTTGTCCCAGAAAAAGGCAAAAGGTTAGAGGCTTGTTGATTTAAAAATTGCCTACTGTATACTCTTCTTAAAACCTGGTGGCAGGACTCCTTTGGATCTTTATTAGAATTGGGAATCAGATGACAGATGATCTAGGGAAAAACTGCATATTTTAAAATATTTGATGTAACTGTTTCTAGAAGTTTTCCACATATTTTGTCTATAATTTCAGGTATTTGAGCACCTGGGGTGGCCAGGCTCAAACCTTCTCTCTCACAAGTAACGCAGCACACACTCCCCCACACTTCCACACGCCTGGGCGCACCTCCTCCATGCCCACACACACACACGTGCACGAACACAGGTGTGCACATGGGCACGCACCACCCGTCATAACTAACGATAAGTGCAAAAGATATTGGTGCAGACTCAGAGCTGTGGGGAAAGAGCTCGGTGGGACCGAAATGGAGGAGGCAGTTTCGGAACGCAGGACTTTCCCCTCCTCTGAAGAGAGATGAACAGAATTCGCAAAGCGTGTGGAGCACTTTCGTAGCTTCTCAGTTCCTTCTTTCAGTTACTTAACCACTTGGTGCTGAAATCGCTTGCTCTATGTTGCTTCCCAAATTTGAACCATCACTTTATGATTTTTGTCTTATCTGTGTACCATCTGCAGTACAATTAACTAATGATACTCCTTTTTAAAAACAGCCTCATCCTGAACAGTAACATTTGTAAAATCATACTTTCTGTGCTAGTTACAGTGTTCTCATGCATATTTTTAATGAAATGAATACAGAAATGTCAAGCTAAAATCTGTATGCTGAATAAATCGTCTTGTGTGCCTCTCAAGGTTTGTGCACACCCCCTTTGGAGAACATGGCTCTACTTTAATTCAGGCAGTTAATAAAGTAAGAAGTTGCCACTGGGCCATTTTCATTTCTAAGAACTTAGTTCTCTTGTCACTAAGAGACAGTTAAGTCTTGGCTGAGACCTAACATTGTCTTCCTAATGTAATGGATGACTAAGGTTCAAAGTGGCCTTTGAACTCAGCCCAATTCTCTCATTTTCCAGCCAAGGAAATGGAGGGCGGGAGAGGAAGGGACTTGATGAATTAGCGGCAGAAACAGGACTAGACCCAGGTCTCTGGGTCCCAAAGAGGCTGCCGTCACCCCTGCTTTGTGTCCACCAGATCGTCCTTATTGATGAAGCCACAGCCTCCATCGACATGGAGACCGACACCCTGATCCAGCGCACAATCCGCGAAGCCTTCCAGGGGTGCACACTGCTGGTCATCGCCCATCGCATCACCACCGTCCTGAACTGTGACCGCATCCTGGTCATGGACAACGGGAAGGTGAGAGCTGTGTCCCTGGGCTGGGGGCCGGGAGGCGAGGGATGCTCAGCCACTGCCACAGGAGGTCCCAAACCCTCCAAGACGGAGCTCGGCTGTGTCCCGGGCCCTCCTCTCCTTTCTCTACCTTCCAGGTGGTGGAGTTCGACAGCCCCGAGGTCCTGCAGAAGCAGCCCGGGTCACTGTTCGCAGCCCTGCTGGCCAGAGCCAGTTCTTCGCTGAGCTAAGGAGAAGTGAGACTGCACGGAGGCGGCAGCCGAGCTCAGAGGTTCATCAAGATGCAGCTTCGAGGTCTGCAGCCTGTGACCTTCTTGTCTAGAGATGGCATCTTCTCCTGGCAGCAGGGCTGACGTGGTGAGGGGTGCTGGGAGGGAAAATGAGATTGAGGGAGAAAAACCTAGAATAGGCCATTTTGTGGCTCCTAAAACCTTAGAAGCTCAGCACTATTTGAGACCACAGGGTCCAATGATCACATGTCTCCTTTTAACTTATACATTACATAATTTCATAATATCATAAAAGCTTATCATAGTATTCTGATCTGTGTTAGAAGTATTGTAAATGACGTATTGATTTTATAAAAAATAAAACTAAGAAAAAGTCACATTCTTTGTTCTGCTTTTTGTGTTAACTAGTACTTGTTCAGTTGCAAGGAATAGAGATTCCCTCAAACTGACTTCTGGAAAACAGGACTTTATTGGCTCATGTAATAGAAAGGTCCAGAAAAAGTCCTGGGTTGGGTGCCAGTATTGAAAGGCTGTCTGTCTCCAGGTCTCTGTCTCTCTTCTCTCAGCTCTCCTTTCCTTTGTTTTGGCATCACTTTCTGGCCTTCTTTCTTTCGCCTCATGGTGGCAATATTGTTGCCAGTAACTCCAGGCTCACGTCCTACCTGCTTGGTGCTCCCAGGTCTTCTCGCCTCAGAGATTCCAGCGAAAGTTCCAGTGCTAAATCTCACGGGGCCAGTTTGGGTCATCTGCCTGTCCCTGTCCCATGTGCTAGGCTGTTGGAATACAGGTATTTTCCAGGCCTAAGTCACATGTCCATACCTGGGCCTGGGGTTGGGGTCAGCTGCCCTGAATCAAACAGACTAAGAATAGAAGGGCTAATTTCTCCAAAATAAAATTGGGGTGCTCTTACTACATAAAGGAGGAGTGGGTATGGATACTGGCCAGGCCCAAAATAGCTGTCTGCTATGTTTGTTTACTGATGAGGAGCAATAGTTAATTTATAACAAATGCCAACTGGAAATGAGATCATTTGTTCTCTTTCTCTCTCTCATTCTTGCTCTCCCCCCCATATGTGATTATAGATATATAGATAGGAAAAGGAATTATTTTCAATTTACTTATATGGGGATCTCGTTGGTGGGAAGTATGTTTCAAAATATTTTCCTTTTGTTTTCAGATTATGGTGTCTGATTTTCCCAAAATACTGTAAGAAAAATCAATACAGTAAGCCGCTATTTCTTACTGCATTTCTTGCACTTGGGTGGGTGCTGGCTGGGGATGGGATGATGTCCCTGCCCTCACAGAATCTGGAGTATCATGAGAGCAAGTAAACAGTAAAACAGCAAACAGGTAAACTGGTGGTTCCCGAACAGAGGAGGAGGCGGGGACAGGGTGCAGTCCACGTGGGCGGTCAGAGCAGGCTTCCTGGAGAAAGGAGGAAAACTGAGCAAACGTTTACTCAGATGAAGGAGATTGGGGCAAGAATGTTCAAGGAGGAGAGAACCGCAAACAAATCCCTGTGAGAACAAACAGACAGGGGCGGATGCAATCTCCGGACCAGACAGAGAACTCCCACGCTTGGGAGCTAGAACCTTCTACTCTCTCCCTAGAGTTCTCTAGTGGCACCTGCTTCTCCTTCTAGGGCATTTCTCTCTCTTAGAAGTCCCTTGGTCCCAATCCTTGCTTTTTTTTCTGGAGGAGGGGCCCTGAAGAGTACCTGGGAGCCCCACCTGCCACCATCCCGTCACAGCTCTGCGGTGTTTCAGTTGCTCATGTGCAAAGTGCAGGTGACTCTACTCACCCCGCCCGCCCCCTCCCAGAGCTGCTGTGTGTCGCGGGGGCAAACTCCACCAGCAAGAGCCGCCCCACAGGACGCTCTGTCCAGGCTCCCTCCGCCGGCCGGACGCGGCTGCCGCGATTCCCGCGCCTGCCAGCAGATGGCAGCCTCCTCCCAAAAATGTAGGCACGGCCGCGCCGCCGTCAGACCGGGCTGGGTCTGCGGGGAATCGCCAGCTGAAAGCCCTGCCCTCCGGAGCCAAAGGATAGGAAAAAGAGCCGATTTCTATTCCATCTACTTCCGGGGCCACATCCCACCTGCCCCCGGCCCCAGCTCTAGCAGCAAAGTTTGAGAACCACCGGCTCCAAGCCGCAAGAAAGCAGAATTTTATAGAAAATAGCATTAGTTTTTAAAACAATATTGGTATTATTTTATTCCTTAAGCTGAGTGGTGGGTGTACGAGGTTTTTTGTTTTTAATGATCCTTTATACCTTTTTTGGGTTTCAGAAATATTTTATAATAAAAATTTTAGAAATTGATATTTGATTTTTCAAACATAATACAAAAATAATTGTAATGAGAGAATGCAGGACTTGGTTGCACTTTTTATGCTTATTTAATGGCTTGTCATTACTTCTATTTTCAATTACATGCCAGTGGAGAGGGGATCATGGCATTGTTAGTGCCTAGGGCTTCCAAAGGCCTCACTCTGAGAAAGCTGGAGTGATGTGGTCCCCAGTGACAGCTGCTGAGGGACAGACAGAAGGAGGCAGCAGTCCCACTGGCCCTGGCACTGTCCTGCCTTCTGTCTCCAGCTCTGGACACTCCATTTAAAGAGAAACTCTGCTTAAATGGAGGGTCTTTAAAGAACAACTGCTGTGGTGGCCTGAACGCTGTGTTGTGAGACGGGCCAGAAGGAAGAGGGAAGGGCTCAGACTTCAGTCCTCATGTTCCCGGAGGGCTCTTCTTCTAGACGTGGCCCCAGAGGGCAGCCCCAGCCCTGTGGCCACTTCGAAGTCCCCTCTAGGGAGTGGCTGCCTGGGGGCGGGAGGGGGTTCTCCATGGCTGGGAGCATCGCTAACTCTGAAAGCTCTGCCTTGCGAAGGGTGAGGAGCGCTGTTCTTACCCCCAGGCTGCGAGGGGTTCTGCAGGTCCCTCTGTGGGGACCAGGAGTCTGGAATGCAGTTATGGAAATAATAACGCCTGCAGCAGAGGTTCTCAAAGTGAATGAGTCTCCCAATTGCCTGGAAAGCTGACATGCACATTGCTGGGCGCACCCTCATTCTTTCTGACCCTGTAGGTCTAGGGTGGCGCTTGAGCACTGGCCTTTCTAACAAGTCCCCCAAGCTGTGATGCTGCTGGTCCTGGGAGGCTAGCCAAGATCACTCTGTTCATGTGATCTAGACAGGAAGGGCCCCAACCCCTGTTTGAATGTGCTCTCCAAAGTGCATTTCCGGGGCGCTTTTATCCTTATGACCTCTTTTGGCTCAGACCTCCCGAGCATCTCACTAGGCCACACACACTCTCCTTTGCTCCAGCACATTGGCCTGGAAGGGGAATTCAGCATGTTCCCTTATTTCCTTACACATGTAGCTGACTTTAACGAAGTTTTGGGCCAAAGGAGAGGTTTCTATCCCAGTAATGCAACAGCTTCCAATTGAATATCAAACACCTACCTTCTTAAGTAGCCCCTGTCCGTTTCCACCCCCAGTTTCCATCCAGCTTCCTCTGGGTTCTCCCTGCTCCCATCTCCCAAGTCTTGAACTCGTTTGATGCAGGGCAGTTCAGTTCCTGCATTTGATGCCTTTCCCTGCCAAGCAAGCCATCGGGGTCTCACAGTCCGCCCGCGAGGCTTCTCAAGGCAGTTCTCTAAATAAAAATGGTTTCCACCCCATGAGACACTCTGGTGCCAACTGTTAAGACTGCAAAATTTCACCCCATTATCCTAAATGTCCCTATTCTATCCTCAGTCTCATTTAGATAATTCTATGGTATCCAACTACCTCAGAGTCAGAAGCAACTTTAGAATTGTCAGTCCACATGTTTTTAGCCTGTGGTCCATGGTCCTCTTGCTTAGATTCAGGGCATCTGTGAATTTGGATGGGAAAAAAATTACATTTTTATTTTTACTAACTGAAATTTAGCATTTCCCTTGATTACGAAGGAGGCAACAAGTTATGTGGTTTTAGCAATACCTGTGACTTTGTCACCAATAGAAATCAGATAGTCTCAAATCTCATTTCAATTGTTTTAGGTATCTCAAAATACCACTTACATGCATCAGTGCTTTGAAATTAGAGTGGTCATTAGAACTTCTACTAGATCATGTTATTTCTAGTGCATCAATATAGAAGCATATATCTTAGGATATTCACCTTCTTAAATACATGTTATGATAACCACATTTCCACATAATTGGTTATCTTTGTGGTCCTATGTATTCCATGCATCAGAAAACCTTTTTCTGAGGATACGCTAGAGTGCCACAGAGCTCCATGGCACAAAAACAGTCTAAGAGCCCTCATCTAATTCAGCTCTTTGATTTTACAGAGCAGCGGTCCCCAACATTTTTGGCACCAGGGACCAGTTTCACGGAAGACAATTCTTCTGTGGCCGGTTCGAGGGAGTGAGCTGGGCTGGGTGGGGGGAGGGGGGGCGGAGTTCAGGTGGCCAAAGGAGCAACAGGGAGCGGCTGTAAACACAGAAGAAGCTTCGCTGGCTCACCCGCCGCTCACCTCCTGCTGTGCAGCCTGGTTCCTAACAGGCCACGGACCAGTACCAGTCCACAGCCCGGGAGTGGGAACTGCAGTTATGGAGGGAACATGAGTCTCAGGCAAAGGAGATGTCTTGCTCACAACCACACCACTGGCTTTTAACAGGCTGGCTTAGAAGTGGAATCTGAAATAGGAGAGGGAAGAGAGTGAGAGGGAAGGCAGGCAAGGAGTAAGGGCTGGGGATGAAGGCCTCACCCCAAAACCAGGTCACCATGGTGTGCTCGCAGCAGGGGCTGATGCATAGGAGGGTGGATTGGCCGGCCCCTCCCCGGAAGTTGTGTCTCCGATACCTGGCCTCCCTAGTGCAGTTCCTGCCACACACTGCAGCAACCCTGGGTAGCATCAGGGCAGAACTGTCTCTCTCATTAGAGCAAAGAGGAGTTTAATTTCCTGACTTAATAGCTGTGTTCTTTGCCAAATCCTTGGTTGCCAAATGCTTTGTGGTCTGCACTGTACCCTAGAGAGAAACTTCTCTTCCAATATGAGGGTCTCAGTCCCACTCGGTGACACTCACTGAAATGCCCCCCAATGCCTTCTCCCCACACACATAAACATGCTTCAGTGTTCTGGGTCTGCCTGTTCACGATTTAGAGCGTACAAAGCACTTCCACGGACATCATTTCACCTAAATGCACCCCATAAGATTGTGTATAGGTGCTAGGGATGGCTGAGATTTTGCTCTGAGCTCCTCAACGGTTAATGCAAAGAGGGAAGGGGTGTATTACAACATCGTTATGACCCAATCATTTAAAGAAAAAGAGTGGTTGTTTGCAATTGCATGGTTTTCTTGATCCTGAGAGTGGAGAGCAATCATTCACAAGCGTGAGGCTCGGCTCAGCTCTCTGGGCCAAGGCACGTGCTCAGGTCTTTAAGCCTTCAGTGGTGGAGCTGAGGCCAGAACCCACATTTTCTGCCTCTGAAATCTTTTTGTTTTTTATTACAGGGCTTGTTCTCTAATTGTTACAGGCATGTATTTCTGGTTCACTAATCCTATTATTGCTTTACTTCCACTTGCTTCTTCCATTTACTATTTTAAAAGTCCAGCCAAATCCCAAATTACTTTCCAAAGTCACGTGACATCAGCTTTGTTTGGTTTTCCACCTGTATCTCTCTCCTTAGCTCACTAGACAAACAAACAAAATGAGAAACCCAAATCCCGTCTTTTAGCAGATACTTTGGTGTACTTTCCAACAGATTCAACAGCAACTCCTATTTCTCATGAGATCTTGCTAACTTTTAAATTATTATTCACAAACAATAGCTACAGCTTATTGTTTACTATGTTTAAGGAACTGTGTTTAATCACTTAGATTATCTAATTTAAGCTTCAATTGATTTACAATACTTTGAGGTTAGTGTTCTTATTTTGCAGTTGGAGAAATTGAAATTTAGAGACTTCGAGGTCACATCTGATTCCAGAGTTCCCGCTCTTAGCCACTACATGCTTGGCTCTATGGAATTCCGCACACCGATTTCTGAGTGCTTCCTGCGGCCTTTGGGCTGGCATCTCTGTGTCTCTGTCTGTCTCTGTCTCTCTCTATATATACAAACACACACATATATAGACACACACACACACACACACACACACATATATATATATATGCACACAAGCTTTTTTTTTTTGAGATTTTAGAGTTTCACTTTAGAATAGAGATCTCATGGAACCTCATAGCTGGGAAAATTCTCTTTCCTACTGAGCATTAATTTCCACTTGCCACCAACAACCTCCTCAGGTATTTGGGCACAGAGACTCAATATATGCATGTATAGTCATTTACAAATGATGCAGAGGATATGCACGTGTTGGGGCTCAGGAAATGGTATCCCAAAATGTGGCACTTTGGCATGCTGGGTGCTGGGAGCTAAAGCAGTTTGGAGGCCTCAGGAGCAACCTCAGAAAGTTCTCTTTGACTTCTCTTTCCCTCCCATCTTCCATCCTTCTTCTTGCCTAAAGTCAGTCATAGAAACCAGAATTCCTCTTCCCCAAGGTGGGTCATAGAAACCCTCCCCCAAATCAAGTAATAAAACCTAGAAAGATTACTCTGACTCCCCCACCTTTCTGTGCAGGAGCCGACCACACAGAATTCTCTGACCTGCGTGTTGAACAGTGAGTCATAAGACTCTCGTTCCAGGGGAGTCCTGCCATATGCCTGGGAGGAGGATGTCAAGTAGAGAATCATGGGGTTCATAAATTTGGAAAGGAGAGCTTTATTTCTTATAAAGGATTGCAGCCTGCTGGTGTCCATCTTGCAGGCTGGGAAGCTTAGCCTCAGCCAGAAGCTGAGATCAAGCACTTCGAGGGTAGGGAGGGTGAGACAGGGGTTTATGCTGAAGGGGTTAGCTCAGTAGACATATCCAACAGGCTATAGGAGGAACTGTGAATACTCACAAAGAGGTGGCACACACATGTGTAGTAGGCTAACATGTGTGCAACATGTGTCCCATGTTCTCTCTGGGGTAGAGAACACTTAAATGTATTGCAGTTGGGCCCCATACATCAAAAGCTGAAGCACAGGACAAAGTCCCTCTGTGCGCAACCTCCGTAGACTGGCCACACCCACTCCATGGTTGGTGGTCTCTTCTCAGGAAGGAAGGCTGGTTGGTTGTTACGTCAAAAGCGCAAAAGAGAGGGACAGTCACGAGGATGGCTGAAATCGGCAGTGCAGCGAGTCTTTCCAAAGGGCTGCTTTCTGTTTAGCCCTTAGGAAATAAGGTGTGTGCGACCGCTCATCTTGTCGTGGCTGGGAGCTTGGTCTTTAAGGTTTCTCTAGGGTCCCCTTGGTCAAGAGGGAGACCTGTTCAGTTGGTTGGGGGACTTGGGATTTTATTTATTTATTTTTAATTTAAACATTTTTTTTTATTTCAGCATATTATGGGGGTACAAGTGTTTAGGTTATGTATATTGCCCTTGCCCCACCCGAGTCAGAGCTTCAAGCGTGTCCATCCCCCAGACGGTGCGCACCGCACCCATTAGGTGTGAATATACCATCCCCCCCACCTGCCCCACACCCGATGAGTGTTATTACTATATGTGCACTTAAGTGTTGATCAGGGGATTTCATTTTTATTCCTCAAAGGAATGCTCCACTGAGAGGCCGAGAAGAACCTGGACAGACAGGTCGTGCTGCGTGTCCCGTGTCCGCTAGCCAGTCTACTACCATTACATTATCACCGTTTTGTCCAACCAGATTTCTATAGCACTGTCCAGTCTGCATTGAATCTAGGTATAAAAATGGACAGTTTCCCTTGCGTCTTTGGGTGTTCAATTCTGAAGGCTCCCCTGTCACGTAAAACGTTGATTACATATATTTGTTACGCTTTTCTCTTGTTAATCTGTCTTTCGTTATAGAAGTGTCGGCTGTGACCCTTATGATGAGTGAGGAAAGTTAATCACACCTTTCCTCCCCCTACACGTCTCTATCACCGTACCGACCTATTGCACACAAAATAGGATTTTTTAAAGGACAAGGAAAAATGTAGGAAAGATTTCTGGTTTTTTCTTCCCGTATTCGGAGGGGTTCTCGTGCCCAGCTCCCTGCAGGGGTGGGTGCACCCAAGCTGGGTCTCGTCTCCCTGCCGGGTGAGTCTGTGCACCGCCTGGAATGGGGGCTTCTCTATTCTTTTCCTCAGGACCCCTGGGCAGAGACTCTGCTCCCGGCAGGCCGCAGTTTCCGTCCGCAGCACCGGATGCCGCCGTCGGGGTAGAAGCCGCCTCTGCCGGCCTTTCGCGGCCTTTCGGAGAGCGTCGGCGTCCTCCTGCCCGAACTTGGCGGCGCCTGCGTCTGCGAGGCTGCGCCGGGCTCTGCGCTGTGTTCGAGCCCCCGGGGGTGTGACATTAAGTGATAAACAGGGTAAGGAACTTTGCCATGCCGGAGGGCTCCACAAATGCCAAGGACACAACTAGGGATGCTTGGCGTCCGTGCGGGAGGGAACGGGGGCAGATCAAACGGGACGCGTCAGACACGCATAAAGAAAACCAATGCTGGTCCAGCACTCCCAGGCCGGGGACCCGCCCCCAGGGCCCGTGTCCCCGCGCCACGCCGGTCTGCGGCCCCCACCCCCGCGCCTGCCGCCTCGGGCACCGGGAGGACCAGGCCCGCGGGGGCGCAGACTCCGGGAGCGGCCGGCAGGGGGCGGGCTTGGCCGGGAACGCGCAGAGCACACCTGGGCGGCTTCAAGTGCCACCGCGGTTTGTCATGGAGCCGCGGGGGTCAGATGAAGGTCTTCTGAGATGTCTACATCATTCTTAAAATGAATCAAGGTTTGTTGTTTCTGAATCTAGAGGCTTTTCCCCCTCCCAGCCAATGCACTGAATGCCGCGGACTCCTCCGCTCATTCCGAGATGGGCACCTGCTCCGGGCAAGGCGCCAAAGGGACCCAAGGGGTCAGTAAGGACGTGTGCTCTGGAGTTTGCGGGGTTTGAATTATGATAAACAGGGAACTTTCATATGCAAGAGTCGGCTGCTCAAACTGCCTTTTGATTTTGGTTCAATGGATGGGAAATGAATGAATGAGATTTTCTCTTATTTGGAGATTGGATTCCCTTCCCCTGCCCTCACCCCAGGCTTGCTTCATCTTTGCAGGAACACATAGGAGGAAATGGGGTGCATTGTCAGAGGCAGGTGCCTGGAATTGGGGGTCAGGAAACTCGGGTACTGGTCTCAGCTCCAAGTCAGCCATGGAAAGCCTTCTGTTCTTTGGTCTCCTTGTCTGTAGCGTGGACGTTGGAGGGAGGATTCTCTCCTTCTCTTCTGCAAAGATGTGTGGTGGGTGACAGGCCAGGGCAGGGCTGGCTGTGCAAGCACATTGCGTGAGCGCTGTCACTGGAGGAGCCAGACTGTGCCACAGGCCCATCCTAGGAGGGGGGCAGTGCCCTTTAACGTGGGCAGAGGGAATGTTGGCCCCCAGAGTTCCCCCCTCGGGTGTGATGGGAGTGGCAGTTGATGGGGCAGTTGGAGAGGAGGGCTCCAGGCAGGAGGGACAAGAGAAGCTGAATCTGTGGGCTGCAGGGAGAAGGAGGCTCAGGCAGCGCGTGCCACACTCCAAGCCCTGTGACTTCGGACCCCTCCTCCTCTCCCTCCTGTCCTTAGGATGTGAGCATTTCCTGCTCAGGTAAAGTTTCTCCCCATAGCAGTTAGCAGCCACCGTTTGGTCGGAGGGCCCTTGTCTCCCATCCCTAGGACATGCTGTCAGGGGCGGCTGCCCACGTGGGAGGATGTGGGGACCCGAGGGCTCCCAGAGGGCTGGGGAAGCCTGGCACTTCCATTGCTGGAGCCCCCTAGATCGTAAAAAAAAAGTAGAAATACCAAGACAGGATTTCAAAATCTGTGATATATAAAAGCCTACACTAAATAAATTAACTCTTTTCACACATACACACACACACAGAGTACTGTTCACAATCATGGGATTTATACCAAAAAAAAAAAAAAAGACCTTAAATTCATGGAGCATTACTGTGTGGTTCTCACAGGTTTAAAATGGGATTTCTCATTTTTCTTGACTCACATTAGAACATCTCTGTAACTAAATGGTGACCTCATTTGAAGACGCCATCACAGGCCACCCTTTTAGGCCCTTTGGGGACAGCAGGACTTGGCCAAAGCACCTGCACCTCCCTGTGTGCACTTCCTGCTTCCCTCTACTCCTCGCCCCACCCCCTGGCCCCGGGCCCCCACCACTCCCGCTCCTCCTCCTCTGGCTGCCCCCACGTGTGTGCTGGGGACAGACCACCGGACCACCGGAGAGGCGAGGCGCTTTCCCACAGCTTCCCTCTGTGCTGGGGACCGGGCAGGCCTGGAGGAAGGGGCTGCTCGAGTTGTGGGGAAGGTCTGAGACCATCAGATATGGGTAATTTGGGTAGCTTTGAATTAAGAATGGATTTATTAAGAAAGGAGGAGGGCCACGGTCTCTTATCTGGAAGAATTGCTATGACCAAAGTTGTGTCTGCATTTGGTTGATGCAGGGGAGTCCTAAGGAAGGGCTTCCACCATGGCGCCAAGGCAGGCTGGGAATCCAATTCTCAAACACGGAATTGTTGATTTCCTGGGTTAGAGGGGGCAGAAATGGAGCACAACACAACAACGTGGGTAGGTGTGGAAAATGTTTCTTCTTGAGATGCCCTGTGGACATCGTTTGTTCTCTCACTTTGGATAAAGACAAAGGCAGAGAAAACGGTTCCAGGAGGCACTATAAAGAAAACAACAGTGCAAACGTGACGATAAATGCCAAGGGACGCAAAGCCACAGAAGAAGGCAGGCAGTGAGGAGCAGCGGGGACTGGGGAAACTGCAGCACGCATACCCTGCCCAGAAGGGGTTGCTCAGTGGGAGCTGATTGTAGCCACGTGAGCATGCAGAGCTTGGTTGTTTGACAAAAGCTAGACGTCTTTTTTTGAAAAATATAATATCTCAATTTCTGAATGTTTTCCACAAATTGAAAAAAAATTTAAAAACTGTACAGGCCAAAAAAAAAAAAAATGGACCTGCAAGTTTTATATGGTCCACAATCCATCAGTTTGTGTCCTCTGCTCTAAACAGAGTTCTTCCTGTTTCCGCCTGTCCAGTCTGTTGAGGTTAGGCTAGGAACCCCCTGCCTGCAAGCAGTGGGGTGCACCAGGGACTTTGTGGCATTTCCTACCAACCCTGAGGTGCGCTGAGTGGAAAACGTCATGCCAGAAACAGTCATGACGGCTGCAGGGGCCCTGGCCTGGTCAGGTGCTGGTTTCTCCCGGCTCTTCTCTGCTCTTCCCCCACCCACCCTGGCCCGTGACTGCCGGCAAGCAGATTTCTCACCCCAGGCAGCTCCTCAGTCCTGGCAGAGGATGGCGTGACAGACGGGATAGAGACGTCAGCCAAAGCAAGCTTCCTGATTTAAAAAAGTCTCATTCCCCACCCCCTCCCGGGGCTGCCAAATTTAGCAAAGTGCTATTCCAGCTGCAAGGCTTCCAAGCCGGCTTAGGTAATCACAACTTTGCATCCCCTGGGAGTGCTCGGAGAAAGTGCCTCTCACTCCGATGATCCAGCCAGCCCAGGGGGGCCTCCCGTGTTTGACATCCTGGACTCAGGACCCCTCGAGATGGAGCTGAGGGCAGCCTGCTGCCAGGACCATTTGCCATTGGAAAAGTGAACCCAAAATAGAAGTTATAGGTAAGAATTCCCCGCCAGTGATGAGTTCCACCCTGTGAGAAGGCGGATGAGGACCGAGGGCCGGGGAATGTTCAGCCTGGATAAGAGAGAAACAGCCACTGGGTGGCCAGTGGAGTTGAAGGAAATGGTGATTGTCCTCAAGTGTCGGGGGCACCGATGTCCTCTGCGTGAGAGCAGGGAAGTGTTGCGGGGAACGTGCACTCAACTCCACGGCGGGAAAAACATTCAGCCCCTTTCGGGCTATTTCTTTCGAAAATGCTTAACTTTTTATTTTGAAATGATTTCAAACTTACGGAAAGGTAACAGGAATAATACCAAGAAATCCCAGCCACTCCCCACTGAGACCTGCAAGCTGCACTTGGCCGCATTTGCTCTGGAATTCTCTCTCTGTGCGTCATTGTTTTTTTCCCCCGACACATTTGAAAATGTTAGTAAATTGCAGACATTTTGCTTTATCATCCCTAAAAACTTCAGTGTGTGTTCCCCAAGAATAAAGACATTCTCCTGTATAACAATAATTGTCAAAATTATTAATTATCGAATTGCACAATTATCAAAATCAGGAAATTTAACTTTGATAAAAGATTATTATATAACCTATAGTCCATATTCAAATTTGACCAATTGTTTCAATAGTGTTCGTTATAGGAATTTTATTCTTCCTGGTCCAGGATTCAATCCAGGATTGAGTATTGCTTTTAGCTGTCACGTCTGTTTAGTGTCCTTTAATCTGGACTGTTTCTGCGCCTTTCTTTGTCGTTCATGGTGTTGGCATTTTGAAGAGCACAGGCCTGTCCCGTGGAATGCTCCTTTGGGTTTGTCTGGTATTTCCTCACGACTGCAGGCAGGTCACACATTTCCTGCAGAAACACTGCGAGAGGGCTGTTTGAGAGGAAGTGGCCGGGGGCTGTTGCCAAAGCCTGTGGTTGGCAGAGAGAAATTCTCGCACGAGAAGCTGTGTTGCCATGTCTCATGTCTTCTTGGATTCTTTAAATTCTTGGATCCTGTGATTCTTTCTCCCCAGCATAATTTCAGTGGAGTTTCTAAGCTTATTGTGAGCTCTTTCTTCTTTGTCAGCTAATCTGCTCTCCTACCTCTGCTTTGCTCAGGTCACCGAGGGCAGAGTAGTGGCCCAGCAGCCAGTGGGAGGTCATGGGCAGCTGATCAGGGACTGCAGCTGGCTGTCCACCCACACTGTGGCAGGGACGGGGAGGATGAACGTGAGGAAGCAAGGTCGTGCCCAAAGGCCGAGCCTGGTTCTCCGTGGCCAGGGCTGGAATGCGTTCACACAGCCAAGGACCTGTGCGAGGGTGCAGGCCGATGTCTTTACTTTTCTCAGCCTGAGCGTCCCTGCGGTAGCTCACAGCCCTCCACGCCTCCCAGCAGCAGCTGCAGAAGAGGCGGGGCTGGTGCCTTGGCGAGAGAAAGCTGTGAAAGGGTTTCTGGTAAACAAACACTTGGAAGTCTCCTGGGGGAGGCTCTCCAGGGGGGCTTTTGCCCAGGACTGGGTCCCCAACAGCCTTACCGCTCAGGTGCCATGCGCGCCCCGGTCTCAGCCAAAAACCTCTGCTGGGCTTTTGCTCAAACTCTTCTTCTCTCCTCTCCACTCTTTTCCAACCACCCAGCAACAGCCGCCCGCCCCCCTCACCCCCTCCTCGTCCCAGACCACACCGGCCTCTGCACCCTCAGAGCTCTTGTTGCCCAGGTCTGCATTTCTCAGCGACACTGAGTGCAGACAGCCTGGTTTCAGGGGTTACATTCTTAAAATTATGATTAAATATCACAATAAGATGGGAGGATCCCTGTGTAATTTCTGGATCTTGTTTCCCTATCCCCAGAAGTAACCATCATCTTGAATTGGATGTATAGCTTTCCCACTCATTTCTTAAAAATAAACTTTATTTTTTGAAGATGGTTTTAGATTTACAAAATAATTGTGACGATAGTACAGAGTTCCCACATACCCACATCTGGTTACCCCCAGTATTACCGTCTTACATTATAGGGTCTATGTATTATAATTAATGAACAAGTATTGATACACTGTTAACCAATATTTATACTTTGTTAGCTTTTCTTAGTTTTTATCCAACATCTTTTTTCTGTTCCAAGATCTCTTCCAAGATAGCACTTTACGTTCAGGCTCCTCTTGGCTGTGCTAGTTTCTCAGACTCGCCCTGTTTTTGATGACCGTGGCAGTTCTGAGGAGTAACTGGCCAGGTATTTTGTAGGAGTCCCTCAATTGGGATCATGTTTTTCTTATGATTAGACTGAGGTTATGGGTTTTGGGGAGGGAGACCACAGGCAAAGTGTCATTCTCATCACATCATATCGAGAGTTTTACTATCAGCGTGACTTGTTACTGTTGATGGTGACCTTGTTCACCTGGCTGAGGTGACATTTGCCAGGTTTCTCCACTGGAAAGCTACTGTGTTTTTCCCTTTTCCCTACTGCCCTGTACTCGTGGAAGTATCATTTTCTAGTTAATTGTTCTCACAGGGTCAGGAGTTGACAATTCTGATACTACTGTACCTGTGCACTTAACTGAACAATTAAGTAAATAGCTGGCGGACGGGAAGAGCCAGGCTTCTCACTTTTAGAAGTGGAGTTGACAGATAAGCAGGGGGAGGCTAGAATCATGGCAATTATGGCAATGATCGAAGTTGGAGGAGTAGTATGAACTCATGGGTAGCTTAAAATAGATGCAGATTCCACACAGAAACATTTACAGATATGTGTTTATGCACTAGCTCATGTGCATGCATATCCCTCGCTCTGCCAGCTGAGAGGGCCTGGAGGCAGCCACACACCAGTAACAAAGGATAAACATACCTGTCACCAGGATCTTGGTTTCTGATGTCATTCTCCAATAAAAGTCATCGTGTACTTGGAGTACATCAGTACTTGGAGTAGTGAAATTTTACTATAAATATAGTTATTGGTAAATAAAATGTATTATTGATGTGAAAGTATGTGAACTTTATACAAATGGTACCAGGGTGTATGTACTTTTCTGCAACTTGTTTTTTCCCTGTCAATTTATCATGTATGATATACACACAGGTTGATATGTGGACTTAGTGCATTCATTTTTAGTGTCAAATAGTAAAATATTGTATTCACATTATACAATTTATTCATCCATTTTTCTATTCATGGATGCTGAAGATACAAGTGGAGCTGCTACAAATATTCCTGGGTATTTTAAAGATATTTTTAAATGAGGTTCCATCCCCTGGGGACTGTTCCCTTGTGTTTTCCTAGATTGAACTTCAGTGTCGACACCAGTGAGTACAAGGCCAGGGAGGCCAGCAGGCAGGGGAGGACCTTGGAGAGTGGAAGGGAGCCTCGAGCTCTGTGGCCACTCTGTATGTGACTGCTTCAACTCGCAAAATGTCTCCAGGGCATGTAGACAATTAAGAGGATAATTGCTGCCTATGTTAGTAAGACTATTTTTAACTTGTCTAGGTAATGCCAGATTGCTTTATAAATTAATTGCTCAATTTATATTCCCACCAGCAGGGTTTAAAAGCTGCTGTGCTCCGCACATATGCCAAGACTCACAATTTTTAGGCTTTTTAATAATGCCTACATGAAGAATGAGAAATGGCTCTTATTGTGATTTAATTCATACTTCCCTGGTACTTAGAGATTGAGCTTTTTAACTTGGGTCATCTGTCAATTGCCTTTTGCTCACTTTTCCAATTGTTTGTCCTTCCATTATTGATGTGCTGAGAATTCCTTATAAATTCTGCATACTAATTCTTTGCAGTTAAATGCATCACATTTATATTAGCATGTTGCTTCTCTTAAAAATTATGTCTTCTGATTAATAGTTACCTATAATTTCAATGTTGTAAAATTTATTAAGCTTTTACTTTGGACTTGTTTTTTGAATTTGCTTTAAGAAATTCTTCCCTATCCTAAGATCATAAACATATCTCTCTGTATTTGCTTCTTGCTATAAACATGGCATTCCTTTTCCACCGTGTCTTTACATGTAAAATATACTTCTCATAGGCAGCAAATCATCTGATCTTGTTTTTATATTCAGTCTGAAAGTCTTTGTTTTTTTAATTGAAATGTTTAGTCCATTTATATTTAATGTAATTATTGATATGGTTGGATTTCAATTTATTGGCTTGCTATTTGTCTTCTATTTATCCCTCTGTTCCTACTTGCCTACATTTTTTGGGTTTATCTATTTAGTGTTTCATTTTATTTCCTTGATTGACTTCTTAGCTTTAACTCTTTTTTTCAGTGCTTTTTTTTCCCTAGAGCTAACACTATATTATAATTTACTTTTTAATGTGTGTCATTTCTCCCCTTATGAGGGGAGGACTTTTGTCTTAGACTTCTCTCATACTCATTATTATTCTTCCATTCAACAAATATTTATTGAACACCTACAATGTGCCAGGGACTGTGCTAGGTATTGGAAATACAGCTGTGAACAAGACAGGCATGAAGCCCATGGTCTGTTTGGGGAAATAGAAAAGTAAGTAGGTAAGTTTTCCCAGAAAAGGAAATGTCTGAGCAGGAATTGGTCAAGTGACGAAAGGGATATTAGACTGTCCCAGGTTGTGACAGTGGTGAGTGCAAAGACCCCAAGGCAGGAGGAATTGGCAATTTGTTCAGGGAGTGGTCAAACATTCAGTATGGCCACAGTGCAGTTAGATGGTGCAAATGGGGTTGAAGCTTAGGGGGGGATGCAGATTCCCTGTTTGGTAACTTCTCACTGAATTAAGAATCTTGGGCTGCATCTGTGGTACTCACGTCACCAATACACATTGATTGAATGAAGAGATTTTGAGCAGAACTACTCCCTGTAAAACATGTGCCGCCTCCAGCTCACTATAGTGCTTCTGTTTTCACTTTAGGGGATTTATCTTTTTGAGGTGAAGACACTTTGATTTTCAAATTTTGTTATAAAAAAACCAGAGGAGTGTTTGTTATTCCAGAGGAGTGTCTCTTGTAATGTAATATCAGCAAGGGCTTTTGCAGGGCTATTGGAGAAAGGAGGGACCAACCATTTCCCTGTACCTAGACTTCCCCAGATGAGAGCGTAGCACCCATTCTCTATCCACTCTTGAGTAAGTCCTTCCTGCCTCTGGGCCTCTGTTTCCTCTTCTTTGTTATGAGAAATTTGTAAAACATTGCATCTGGGGACACTTCCAGCCCTGCCATGCCATGGTTTTGTAGCCTTTAAGAGTTGGCATGTGGGCTGGACAGACATGCTAAAAAGCATCCTCTCCACCTAGGTTGTTGGTTTTCACTGGGACAGTGGGCGTAGAGGTGTGGGGCCTGTCCAGACCTGGCTGGTCCTGACGGGCGGCTTCGCGGAGGTTCTCGGAGTGCTGGATGTCAGGGTGGAAAGGATGTGGATGTATAGGCTCCCGGGTCTGAGGGGATCTGAAAGAAGAAGGGGTGCGAGTGTGACAGACTCACTCTGGGTCACTCTGAGACAGCATATCCATTTTCTTGGGGCTTTTTTGCTGGGCTGGGACTCTGCCTTGGCCACTGAGTTGGCTCCCAGTGGAAAACCCATGATAGGATTTTCTGCTCTTGCCAACCCAGCCTGGCAAAGGAAGAGGAAGGACCAAATGTCATTATTAATAAGGAGTCCTTGGAGTGGAGTTAAGGGATGTGGTGGGGCTCCTGGCCACACTCCACCATAAATGTAAGAGGCCAATTGGTGCAGCCAGTTTGGAGGGGTCAAAGCAAGGGAACTGGTCTGGGTGGAGATGGGGTGGAGATCTGGGTGGAGATCCCATTCCAGTTGTCCTTATCTCTCAGCAAGCCTTCCCCATCTCTCCTCTGTAGACTGAAAGTGTCCCTAGGCCAAGAGCCCAGGGCTCCGGACTGCCACCAGGATGGTGGGTGAAGGTGCCTACTTTATCTCAGATCTGGACCGGCGAGGCCAGCAGAGAACCTTTGTGGAGAGATATGACCCCAGCCTGAAGACCATGATCCCAGTGCGACCCTATGCAAGGTGAGTCAGGAGGAAGATGGAAGGGAGAGCCAGGGAACGACCTCTAGGAACAGTCTCTAGCCCACAAGGAGAATGGGCACCGTCCCCGCTCCCCATGTGCTGCTTCCTCTGCTTGTCCTGTGTCTGCCCACCCGTCCATTCATTCATTCATCAACAGCTCACTTCCTGCCTCCTCCTGTCCTTTGGAGAGAAGGAGGCAGTGACTCATGTTTAAGGAGAGCCTTCCACATGCCAGGTGTTTGTAAAGCACCTGTCCCTGTGCTTTACAAACATCTTCCCATTTACTCTTCACAACTGCCCTGGAGGTACTGTTGTGTTGTTATCTTTATCTGACAGGTGAGGAAACTGAGGCACAGAGATATTAAGTAACTTGCCTAAGGTTCATCAGGTAGCCTTTGCTTTGTAACAAACTGCCTCAACACTTTGCAGCGTAAAACAATTGCCATTTATTTAGCTTACAATTTTATGGGTGCCCCATAAACTAAAGCAACTTGGGCTGAGCTCGGCTGGCTGGTTCCTTTAGTCTTGACCCCACTTTCACAGACACCTGTGGTCAGCCAGGTGGCTGTGCTTCTGGGGGTTGGCCGGCTGCTGGCTGTGCTGTGGGGCCACTGGGGTGCAGGGCTGCTCACTCCAGCAGGCTCTCGGGCTTGCTCACGTGGTCATGTGCTGGGCTTTCTGAGGCTCCACCACTGCACCCTTCTTTCACTGCATTCTATTGGCCAAAGCGGGGCACAAGTCAGCTCAGATTTAAGGTGTGGGGAAACAGACTCTACCTCTTGATGGAACGAGCTGCAAGCTCACATTCCAAGGGGCTGGGATACAGATGGGAGAGAGTGGGGCCACTTTTGAACTCCAGGATAGGAACTCAGGCAGCGTGATTTCCAAACTCACGTGCTCCACGTGGCATTATATTGTATTATTATGTATGTTATCAACATTATGTTAACCATAACATTATAAAATCCTTCCTTTTCTACACGGAAAGGGCCCTGTGGCTTGTTTTCTGAGTAACAGAAGGCCCAAGTGACATCCTTTAAGTAAGGTGACATTGCACTACCCTTTCCCAGCACCTCTGGACCACAGAGACATACACAGGTAAGCCCTCTACAGTGAGAGGTGAAGGTTGCAGGGTGAGGACACGGGCCACTGTCCATAGCCACGGGAGACCTCTATCCATGGTCTTGGCTCGGCTTACAATTGCTGTATGGAGAGGCAATCTGGGGTGTGCTTAAGAGAATGGTGGGACCCTGGAGTCAGCAAGCAGTGGGTTTGCATTCCTGCCCCGCCACTTACCAGTGTGAGATGTCTTTATATTTGCAGTGGATGTGGGAAAGTACCCTAACCTCTCTGAGCCTTAGTGTTTCTGTCTGTGCAATGGGATTGTAACATTACCCCACCACCCAGCTCACAGGGCTGTTGTGAGGATTATATGAGGCAATGCATGACTTTATGGTGGAAGCCGCCTTTTAGGAACCTTTGACCATGTGCCAGACATGCAGTGCCTGGCTGGTACGTCTCAGCATGGGCTGTCCCAAACGCAGGGCCTCAGCCAAGAATCTGGAGGCAGGTAGCTCATTTGGGAGGTGATCCCCAGAAGGAGGAGGAAAGATTTAGAGGGAGGCAGGGAAGGAGGAAAAGGTAAGGTGAGGTGTGGCATCAGGGCCACTGCCGTGGACAGAAAGGACTGGTTCTGCTCCTCCTCCTAGAAGCATCCAGTTTTTCACCCAAAGGCTGTGAGGTGAGGGCTTTTACCCATGGGCTCCCACACCCCATGAGTTAGGGTTTGCCCTGGGGGCAGTAACCCCCCGCACTCATGCTCCTGAAAGGCTCTGAGACAGACCGTGGCAGAGGGACCGCAGACGCGCCGGGCGGACACAGCCGTGGGAGCTCCGCCGCCAGGTCCGGGGCCGCAGCTGCCCCTGGCGCAGCGCTCTCACAGGGCCCCGGGACACGCCAGCGCTCGGGGGTCGGCAGATAAGACTCTGTCTCTTTTACTTTGTTTTAGGTGGTTCATTTCTCAAGGGCAAAACATGGTCTTCTCCTCTTTCCTTTCCTGTTCCCTCTTCTTTCTGCTTCCTTTTCTTCTTCCTTTTCTTTCTTCTTCCCTTCTTCTTTCTTCTCCTCTTCCTCCTCCTCCTCTTTGTCTTGCCCTTGTCCTCTTCTTCTTCCCTTTCTCCTTTCCCCTCCCTTTGCCCCCTTATCTTTCTCCTTTGCCTGACGGCTGATACCTGTGTGGCTCTTTACCCGTATTATCCATCAGGCCCTCGCAATGAACGGCGAGCATGCCCAGGCCCCCTTGGGATGCCCCTGTAGCGTGCCCTGCCCAGGACGCCCGTTCTCCCGAGCGCGCAAGGCCTGTGCCTGGTCCCTCTGGCGCTCACCTGGCACGTCTCGGTTTCCTCACTCGGCCATCGGGGCCGGCGCCCTCTTTCCCACGGGGTGGGCTCACACACGGGTGGCTGGCGGGAAAACACCGTGGTCTGCAGCGCTCACCTGTTTCCGCGGTGTGAATGCTCCCACCGCGGCCGATCTCCAGCAACAACGCGATGTCCCCGGAGGGAGCGCCGGAAAGAGGTGCGCTGCGTCCCGCCGGTTTCCGCCGCGCGGCGGGCACTCGTAGCAGTCAAATAATTAGAAAGTGATGAGTTTAGAATGTTATTACCTTTGCCTGTAAGGTAATTTATTTAAATGTATGTAACTTGATTTTGAATATTGGCTGTGTTTAACCGCTGACTTGGAAAATTACTGAAAATCTGACAATCGGCTCTCACCAGCCGGCCCCAGCACATCGTTGCCCAAAGCTACTAAGGGATGTGAGTGACGGGCTCAGCATGCGGCTGTGGGTATCGCTGCGGTTGGTTACAAACTCAAGCCAGAGAGCGTCAGGGCCATCACCCCAATGCCCTGGAGCACCGAGCACCCCGTTGTCTGCAGGTTGGCGCCCACCGCGGTAGACAACGCGGGGCTGCTCTCCTTCGCCACGTTTTCCTGGCTCACGCCGGTGATGGTTAAAGGTTACAAGCACACGCTGACTGTGGACACCCTGCCCCCGCTGTCACCGTATGACTCATCTGACACCAACGCCAAAAGGTACCAGATTCGCCTGGGTCACTTCTGGGGAGGAGCCCATCCTAGGGAGGGGTCCTGTAAGCCCTTCTGTGTGCTCTGCAATTTCCCCGAGGTGGTAACTGACACCCACGGGTGCTGGAGACCCTTCCCAGTGGCTGCTCTCTGAGACTTAGGCTGGACTGCCTGGACTTTGCAACCCAGTCTCCGGGGAGGTGAGGGTTGGGCAGAGTAGGAGGGCGAGGGGACTGGTGGGCCAGCCTCAACCCGTGGCTTGGGCCGTCCGCGGGTATGTAGGAGCGCTCCATCAGGACAGAGGCTTGCTCTGTGCTGGCCAGACCCCACCTGGGCTACTTTAAAAACTGTTATTGAACTTCTATATCACAACATATATTTAGGTCGATCCAAATGAAACTGCCAATATTTGACAATTTTGACTTGTAAAAACGTAAATGTCATTGGTCCAACCTAATTCATATTCATTATAAAAATGTTAAAGCAACAGAAGTTCAAGCAGTGGAAGTGTCTCCGCCGTACTCCCGCTCCCTAGAGGTAAGCAGTTAAAATGTCAGTGTGGCTCTGTCTGGAATTTTTCTACTCTGATTAAACATGCCCTGGGCTACCATCTTCTGCAGATCGATACTCTTCTTCCTCCCGACTTATAGGTCATGTTTTTAAAAATTTAAACAGAAAATGAAGCGTACTGTATAATTGTTGATCACTTTGCTCCTTTCAACTAAGGGTTTATAAAGACGCCCACTTCATTCTTCCCAACAGCTGTGTTGAACTCTGCGGCTCTGAAAGCCTGTAATGTCACCAACAGTGGAGATGTTCTGGGGTGTTAGTCATGCCTTGTAATTGCTTCTAGAATTGTACTTACCCTCGTCTGTGCCCTGAAGAAATCTCAGCTAGTGGTAATTTCCAAACTCTGCATTCTGGAGACACTTGCCAGGGAGCACTGAGAGAAAGCTGCCCGGCGTCCGTGGAGCCCTGACCGGATTCTTCCTCTACCCCTCTGGCCAGTGCTTCTCCGTCTGACTGTGGCTTCCTGCCCTCTGCCCAGCGCCAGCTCAGCCCTCTTCCCCCCTGCAGTGCTCTGTCCCGGTCCTCTCCTCCACTCCAAAGGCCCAGACGCAAGCACGAGCCGAAACCTCCATAACGCGTCTATCTGCAGCCCACGCCTCCCTTCCAGACCCGAATCCGTGTGCCCTCTGGCTGGACAGCCACACCTGGACGCCTCACGAGCATGTCATGCCTGAAACTTTGCCTCTTCTTGCTCCTCAGCCCCAACCTGACACAGTTCTCCTCCTCTTTTCCTTGTCTCCGTAAACTCCATTCACACAGGTGGTCAGGTCAGGAACCTGGGGTCCACCTTCATCCCCTTTTCCTCCCGTGTCTGCCTCACGGTAGTCCTGTCACTCTCCATCCACCTCTCCTCCCAGCCACGGCCACCTCCCTGCTGACAGCTCCTGCTGCAGTCTCTTGCTTTCCCCTTCGATCTCCCCACAATCCATCACCAGCCAGCAGGGCCGGCTGATTGTTTAGCTATGCAAAATGATCTTGTCACATCTGCTTAAAAACCTGTGGTGGCTTCCTTTGTGCTTGGAATGAAACCTAACCTCCTTATTGAGGCCCTGAGGTCCCCCGGGCTTTGGGCCTGCCTTGCTCCCAGTGGCAGCCCCTCTCCTTTGGGCACCACGCTCCTGCCACTCTGGCCTTCTTTCAGACCTTCGCAGTGCACAAAGCCCTCTCCGCCCTGGGGAAGATTCTTCCCTGAGCTTCTCTCTTGCCCCTGTCTTCCTATCAGAGCTGAGAGTGTGGCAGAGATGGGCAGTAGACAGAGGAAAGGAAGGCCTGGCAAGTGCTCAAATACCACGTGGTCATGCCAGCTCTTGCCTGGGCATTGCCCCCACCCTCCTGGATCCCACCTGCCCAGGAAAAGAAGAAAGGAGAACCAGTGGTGTTTGCCGGGGGCACCGCTGCCAGGGAGGAGGGCTGTGCTAAGCACCTTGCAAGGGTCTCTCCACCAGGGTCACATCAAACAGCAAGTGGAAGTATCAATCCCTTTTTTTCTTCCTGTCATTTCATTACAGATTCCGAGTCCTCTGGGATGAAGAGGTAGGAAGGGTGGGTCCTGACAAGGCCTCTCTGGTCCGAGTGGTCTGGAAATTCCAGAGGACACGTGTTTTGGTGGATTTCGTGGCCAACATCCTGTGCATCGTCATGGCAGCCATAGGGCCGGTGAGTCGGGGGCCTTCCTCTGCCTTGTCCCCCGGTCCCCAGCCTGGCAAAGAATGCCATTAGTTACTTTCTCTACGAGCTGGTGAGTTTAGTGCATTGTCATTATCTTTGTGCTCCTTGGGGGCGAATTTTCACACAGCTAGTCCTTGTCAAGCACAGCAGCAGCCACCAAAATTAATTAAAAAGTTTGCCTCATAAAGTCAGTGCCACCCCCAGCGGCCCCCCTCCCCGCCGCACTGTTTTGCAGACGGTTCTCGTTCACCAAATCCTGCAGCAGTCAGAGAGCACCGCCAGGAGCGTCTGGGTCGGCATCGGCCTGTGCGCAGCCCTGTTTGCCACCGAGTTTGCCAAAGTCTTCTTTTGGGCCCTTGCCTGGGCCATAAATTACCGCACAGCCATCCGGTTGAAGGTGGCCCTCTCCACCCTGGTGTTTGAAAACCTGGTGTCCTTCAAGACCCTGACACACATCTCTGTTGGCGAGGTAAGCGGGGCCAGAACAGGCGCAGCGCTAGAAGAAACTGGTCCTGAGTGTGTTGGATGCACGTGAGATGCGCTGCTTCCACGGAGCGTCCGCCTCCCTTTGCTCGTCTGTGTCCCGCCCCTCGTGTGTCGTCTCCCTGCTGAGGGAGGTGACGGCCACTCAGAACACGGGGTGGTTCAGTTCCAGCTGGAAGAGGGCATAGGGGTGACTTCGTCCAGTCCTTTTGCTTGGCAGTGAGGTCGCCGAAGCGGTGCAGAACACACTATAGGCATGTAATAAAATTGATTGACATGTATTCATAGTATTTGGGGCACCAAAGCCTCGATAAGGACCATGCATGCTGGATGTCAGAGTTGACATCTTCTTAAGCCCTTAATTTTTAGCAATGAATCCTCACCACTTAGCCAAAAGATGTTTTCCTAATCAAGGGCCCCCAGGTGGTGTGAGGTAAGATAAAGGACTGGCTTCTTTCTTACACTCGCTCTTCCAGTGCATCCTATATCAGTAATGATCAAACCCAGCTGCATATAGCAGAAAACCCAAAATAAAAGTGGATCAAACAAGATGAATTTATTTCACCCTATGTCAGAGGAGCCTGGATTCCAGCAGGCAGTCCAGGGCTAGTACAGGGGCTTCCAGAGCCTTCCATCTTTCCTCCTCACTATCCTAGCGCATGGCTTCCATAAGGGTTCAAGGAGGATGCCAGAGCTCCAGCCATCCCAGCAGTGTCTCAGACAGCTGGTAGGAGGCAGGAGACAACAAAGGTGGAGTGCCTTCCAGGTTGAGCCAGCCCCCTTTAAGAATTCATCCCCAAAGTCCCACTTGACACTTTGGCTTACATCTCGTTGTCCTTAACATGGTTGCATGGCCACACTCCTTCCACACAGGAGGCTGGGAAATGTAGTCTTCTAACTGGCCCCGCCCTGCCCTGAATAAGGCAAAGTTGTGTTCACGGGGAGGAGGGGGAGATGGGTACAGGGCAGGCAGCCCAGTCTCCCCTGCCCTGGAGAGTAACATGACCTTGAAGTCTTTCCTCACTGGGATTCTCAGTCCTAAAAGACTGGCCTCTCACAGTCACCCCAGAATGAGACCAGCAAAACTCGCCATAGCAGTACCCTCATGGCTCCCTCCCCCTTTAAGGCAGGTCTTCCCTTCCCTCTTTGCCGCCTCCACCATTCTGAAAGCCCACTTCCAAAGCCTGAGCCCATGTGCTTTCTTTGCAGGTGCTCAATATACTCTCGAGTGATAGCCATTCCTTGTTTGAAGCTGCCCTGTTTTGTCCCTTGCCAGCCACCATCCCTATCCTAATGGTCGTTTGTGCGGTATACGCCTTTTTCATTCTGGGGCCCACAGCTCTCATCGGGATATCTGTGTATGTCATCTTCATCCCCATCCAGGTAACGGCAGGCCTTGGCAGTGGTGGCTGCTTTAGGTTTGCATTTCTCGCACACACTTTCACTGAACTGGTTAGAAGGCTTCCTGTCCCGTGTGGGCCCGAAGCCTGTGCCCACCCTGGGCTCACAGGTGCGCCTCCTCGTGCTGCACTGTGTGGCTTCAAAAGACCTGACTGCCCTGGGGGAGGCAGACATGGTTCTGCACACTGCCAAAGTCACCAGCACTCTCCTTGCGTCCTGGCAATTCCTGCGTTGATACCACCTGCCCCACCCCCAGTGGTGTCCCCAGACCGACCATGTCAGCTGCCACCACTCAAGGGAAGGGCTGAGAACTTTCCTTAGAACTTTTCCTGGCACGCAGACTCCGATCCCTGGATGTTTAGGCCAACTGCAACTCAGCAATTCTCTCTGAACACGATGTTTGAACCTTGATTTCAGATGTTTATGGCTAAGCTCAGTTCAGCTTTCCGAAGATCAGCAATTTCAGTGACAGACAAGCGAATTCAGACAATGAATGAGCTTCTGACCTGCATCAAGCTGATTAAAATGTACGCCTGGGAGAAATCTTTTACTAACACCATTCGAGGTAGGATGCGAGCAGCTGCTGAGGGGACCGCTTCCCGTATCGGATGTGCTCTTCTCAGGGGTGCCTAAGGCTCCCGGGGCCAGGCATTGTAGAAGGAGGCTGAGGGTACCGCCTGAACTGCTCTGTAGGTCAAAGGATTTTCAAAGGATTTGGAGATTTTTTAATGGACCCAGGCATCTGTTCTGGTGAACCCAAGGTGACTGACTCATGGTTTCCCACGTGGATCCTGGTACTGACCAAATACCTTTACACAAATAATCTACTAAAACCTTGTGAGCAGGGAAAAAGGCTGTCTCAGGCTATTTCCTTGACTTAGAAGATATCTATGTGCACACACACACGCACACACAGCCTCACTGTGTTTGGTGCCCCCTGACTCAACATTCCTTGGGAAGACGTCAGGATGCATTTGCAATTTTTTTTTTTAAGATGATATGGAAACTATTTCAATCAAATATAAATGCAAATCTAATTGCAGGGACATTTACATAATTGCTGACATAGACTCAGGTGGTTCCCTGGTTAACGACCTGAACCACTGTTGCAATTGGCTCTCTGGATCTACAGTTACACTCCTGCACCAGCACGTAATTGGGGCTGAAGCTGTGTATCCGCACTTGAGGGAGTGGCTCTAGAAAACCTGCTTCTGAGTGTGCCAAAGGCAGTGCTCCAGGTTGGGACCCCAGCAGCCCTAGGGGACCCTCTTTGAGGATCCAGAAACACCTCCTAACACTCTGAACTCATGTCAATGCCATTTAATTTGATTTGATCAAATTTGATTCCATTTGACTTAATTCTGTTGAACCCAACTAAGTTGAACTCATCAGCTTAATTCAATAAATGTATACCAAGTCCCTACTATGTGCAAGGCCACGGGGGCTCCACAGATGATCAAGAAAACGGTTCTGGCTTTCAGGATTGGGGGGGATGAGATAACTAAGCTCAAAAATGGCCACAAGTTCGTTGACTCTACCTGAGGAATATATCCAGAATCTGCTGCTCCCCGTCCCACTGCCGTCCCAGTCCGAGCCAGCACCCCTCCCTCCTGGACAAGAGCTCCCAGGCGCTCTCCCTGCTTCGCCTCCCTCCTGTGGTCCATTGTACGCTCAGCAGCCACAACCACCTTGTAAGAATGTCAGTCAGACCCTGTTTCTCCCCTGCGAAAATCTTCAGTGGCTTATCACACTCAGATTGTTCAAACTTAGGTCTTTTGAATGAAATCCGAATTCCTTCACCTGTACTATTTGGTTCAGCGTATCTGGTCCCTGGTGACCCCTCTGACCTCATCACATTTTACCCTAACCTTTGATAATGCTGCTCAAGCCCTGTGAAGCTGCCGTCTGTTTCTAGAACAATGTGTCACTCTCATTCGTGCCTCAGGATCTTTGCACTTGCTGTTTCATTTCCCTGGAAATACTCTCCTGCTAGATGTTTATGGCGACTTTGTCTTGGCTTTAGGTCTCTTCTCAACATCCAAAGAGGACTTCTGGACCACAGTCCCATACACCCCCACACCCTACCTCTCAATCACGTCACCCTGTTCTTTTCCTTCTTACCACTCAACACAGTTTGTAATTATTTGATTCTTTCTTTCTTTCTTGGCTATTTCCCCCCCTGGAAGTGTGCTGAGGCCGTGTTCACTCTTTTACTCCCGGCACCAGGCACAGCCCCTGGCGTATGGTAGACACCAGATTACAATTCACTGAGTGAGCACGTGACTTAGTTATTCTGCAGGGTCAAATGGGGACCGAGCCACAAGAGGAACTGAGGAGCCCTCAGGGTGCACACTGGGTCGGTGGGCTCAGGCAAGACTTCCTAGGGAGACCAGGAAGGATCTGGACACAGAGTGGGGCGGGGGGAGCCCCCCAGGGAGGAGCAAAGGCCGGAGGTGGAGACCGGAGGGTGCACTTGGGGAAGAGGCGGGGCTGGGTGTTCTCTAGGTGAAGGGCGCCTGGATAGCAGACCCTTGGATCCCGGCAGAAGCGGGCTCCAGCCCTGCCTGGATCACTTAAAAGGCAGGTTACTGAACCTGCCAAGACCGTTTCCTCTCCTGTCCAAAGGGCATAATAACAGCCTCACTGTCACCGCACAGCGGTGGGAACGTTCTAATGAGTGCACTCGGTAAGAACAGTGCTGATGTGAAACGGTTTTGCAGACGAGGCTGGGATTGGGACTGAAGACTACAGACCCCAGGGGAAGGAGGCTCGAATTGAACCCGTGAGCGGCGCAGAGGCGCGGGTGCCTTCCGGACTTAGGAAAGGCGGAAGTGTTCTTGCATCTGTGGTTGTTCTCGGGACACCAGGCAGGTGCCCCCAGTCTGGCAGTCTTCAGGCCACCCGTGTGTGTTTTGTTTGTCCCCTACAGTACAGTATCTAAAACCTTTTTTTCAATGAGTTTATAACATTTAAAAGTAGAGAGATGTCTCACAAAAATCCGGATTTCAGACTTTGGAATGGTTGCCGGTCTGGCCGCGCCAGGCTCCCTTGCACTGAGGAGCGGCTGCCCCTCGTTGAGGCACGTGCTCCCCATTCTGCTGTGCTCCACAGCCTCCCTCTGGTCTGCCCCTTCACTGGCAGGGCTTGCTTGGGCCCTGCAGGGGCCCCACGTGCAGAGTGGCAGGGCTGGGAGGGACCTTGGAGCCCACCCAGGACCAGCAGCGGACGTGCACTGAGCTCCCGGCACATGCTGGGCTTGTGCTCTCGGCTTTCTGCACTTCCTGTCACTTAGGCTTCACATGGCAGCTGCTCACGCTCATCTGGAGGAGGGTCAGGCAGGGGTAATGCATTTCTTAATGCTGGTTCTTGACGTGCAAAATTAGACCAGCTCAGGCTGCTTCTATTTTGCAGATATAAGAAGAAGGGAAAGAAAATTGCTGGAAAAAGCCGGATTTGTGCAAAGTGGAAACTCAGCCCTGGCCCCCATTGCGTCCACCATAGCCATCGTGCTGACGTTCACCTGCCACATCCTCCTGAGACGCAGGCTCACCGCACCTGTGGTGAGAACCGCCCCCAGGCCTGGCCTCCTTTGCACGTGGCCCTGGCAAGTGTCAGGTGGGAAACCCCTTCCTACCTCTGCACGACACCTGCATCAGAACACCCAATTGCAGAAGGCCAATGACACCGGAATTCAAGCCCAACTTTTAAAAAGAAGTGTGTGGGCTGGTGGAGCCTAACAGTGATTCTCACCTGGTCCGTAGCAGGGCAGGAGTAGTCAACGTTGGAACCCAATTTCACATTTGGGGGAAAAAAGTGGAAACCAGATGAGCACGTGGCTGCTTTATTCACATATACTACAAGGAGACTTTGAGAAAGTTCTCTTGGTGGGAGGATTTGCAGGTTTGGGGAGAGGCGGTGGTGTTGGCGTCAGAGTCTGGACTTAGGAGCCAGGTCTGCCTTGTTTAAATCCTGACCCTACTGCTTCCTGGCTGTGACTTATGGCAGGTCATCGAGCCCCTCTCACCTTGGTTTTGTCACCGGTAAATGGGGTGATCGTAATCCCTGTCAGCACAGTTGTGAGGGCCGAATGAGTTATTTTATCAACAGCACGTGCAACCGTCCTGGCTCTTAGGTGCAGCGTCAGTGTCAGCTGTTCTTAGCAGCCTGCTTCTCACCTGAGCCAGGCCAGTCCCCCCACCCCACCCCAAGGCCTCCTCGGGAGAACCAGGATGAAGGCAAGATGTTGCTATTGTAAACAAGGGGCCTGAGATTTAAAGGGGAAGAAATGCTGAGCGAGAGAGAAAATGGCCCCTGGCTTAGATAAAGGAAAACCAGCTAAGGTATGCAACCAAGGGCAAGTAGCTGGAGGAAGATCAAAGAAGGCAAGAAAAAAAAAACAAAGGGAGAAGGAGATGAACACAGGGAAGCTCAGGAGGAAGAATCGCAGCCCAAGCCAGGGGTCCCAAGGGGGGGAGTGGGGTGACAGCTGTGAAGCCAGGGTGCTCTTCCCAGGCCTTTTGTGGGGCTGCTAAATCCCTTTACCGCCCTGCATTTCTGGGTGAGCTGCTTTTATCGTCTCTGGCTTCTTGGCAGGTAATAGCTCATGTACACTTTGCTCTCACACGCTCCAGGGCCTTGAGCCCCGCTGTGAACTCAGAGCCAGAGTGCATGAAGGACAGTGACGTACTGGAGCCTGAAAGGAACGCTGCCCGATTATCGTGACAGCTTTCCATGATCCTAAACAACACAAAAATTTTTTTAATCCAGCAACACATCAAGCAAATCAATTTGAAACCAGACTGAACACATGTAGTTAATATTTTCTAACACAATGGTTTAGAAGAAATCTACACCAAAACCAAATTTCCTGAATGCAAAGTTCTGATTTCTCTGGATTCAGAATTCCTTGCGGTCACCCCTCTGCGAGGGCCATGCCCTAGTTGGCCGGCCCCAGGGCGCTCTGTCAGCTGAGGCCTGGGCTGCCCGAGCCGAGGTGGTACTTTGGGAGCTGGGAGAGCTGAGTTCCCTTTGAGAATGTATTTAGGCCCAGATGTAAAGGGACCTTCATCATCCTATAGTGAGGTGACGAGGATTAGGTGAAGCCTTGGGCCCCGACCATGGGGCCCATTCAGCAGCAGGCAGGATCACTCTGGATTTCTAGAAGAAGGCTGTGTTACTAATTTCTCCGGTGGTGGCTAGGGAGAGGATGCTGATTGGAGGGATGAGAAGATGAAATCTGAGCGATGAGGTCACATACCCCTGGGGCGTGAACTGCATGCAGCTGGGGCTGTGCAGTGCTAGCTACCCACCCGGCAGGGCTCAGTGGAGGAAGCCCCAGTGAAGAGACCTGGTATTTGGGGACTGCAGTTGAACAAAGGCCTCAAATCTGGCCTGGGTGCGAGGGGTGGCAAGGTGTGGGGGCCAGGTCCTGCGAGTAGGAGCTGGAGGTCCCTTTCTTGCAGCCAGCAGGAGCAAGCAGGTCCTTCCGGGCAGCGTCGCCTTCATCCCTGGGGCCGCGTGCGGTGTGCGGCATGGAGACGGACGCTCCAGCTTCCAGGGGTCACTTACCTCTAAAGAACTGACTTGGGTCGTGGATGGAGATTTCCAAACGTATTCATTTAGAGGCCTCAGGCCCTTTCCCTTCTGGATCAGCACAGACAGGCGAATATATTCTCCACCATTTTGGTGAAAATCCAAAAGCAGAATAGATTAAGATGCTGCTGGCCCTAATTTGCCAACCCACAGTTTCTGAGCCATGAAATGAAAAAATTGTTCCTCTGCGAATTCCAACTGTGCCACCGTTTCTCATCTGGATAAGTTTAAGCCCCGTGGGTGTAATGGTTGGGAGCCAAGGCAACCTCCCATCCTAAACTTCATACCTCTCTCTTGTTCTTCAGGTGTTTAGTGTGATTGCCATGTTTAATGTGATGAAGTTCTCAATTGCAATTTTGCCTTTCTCGGTCAAGGCAGGGGCCGAAGCCAGTGTCTCTCTAAGGAGAATGAAGGTATAACTGACGCTGGGTGAGTAGGGAAGAGAGATCTCTTTTCTGGATGGGAAATGCTCAGATGTGGGAGTGCTGCACCAACCCATTGGAGGGCTGCGTCAGGTTTTGGGCTGACACTGGGAGGAGGGCCTCCTTTCAGAGTTGGCTCAACACATGTGCGTGGAGGGAGGACCAGGCAGAGTTTCAGAGGGGGTTGCCCTTGTAGGAAAAATGAGATAGAGTCTCTGTACATGGGGAAAATGTTCCTGACCCTCTACCCCCATCTGAACCTTAGATCTTAAGTGGCTCCAGCAGAGGGTGGGTTTGCGCTGAGCCGTCCCTGTTTGTCCTGTGATGGGGGGCGGGGGCACGTTCAGGTGCTCAGCTCGCCGCTTCACTCATTCATGTACGCACTCGTCAAAGACTCATGTGTGCCTCCTGCAGCTGTCAGACACGTGGGAAATGCCAGTGCAAGGGAGAATCTTTACCCTCAGAGCCTCTGTTCCAGTGTCAGGCCAGGCACCCTCGTAATTTCTACAAATGGGAAAGATATTTGTGACATGCAAGAAGGGCAGATGAAGTGTTTTTAAAGTTTAGGCGAGGAAAGGAAAAGAGAGAAGAGCATTCTAGTCAGGAAACAGCATGTTCAGACATCTACGAATTGGCCGAAGGATCTTATTTGCCCAAGCCAGAAATCTGGAAGTCGCTGGAAGCATCCTCAGCTCCTGCACCCTCCCCTCACTTTCCGTCTGCGTCCAACCAGTCAAAAGCCCTGTGAAATCACCCCCTGATTCCTGTAGTCCCTCAGTTTTAAGAGCAACCATTGTAAGACTGGATTGGAAAGTGCACTGTTATCACTTTTTGAACAAAGCATAAGAATCAACAGCATCACGTTAATTGCACATATTATGATATCAGAAAAAAATTACAGGTGCTTCTTAGACTAGAGGAAGGATGGTCTTTATTGACTTCGCTCCATCCCTGTTGTTGTCACCTTCAGTCAGGGCCTCCATCGTCTCTCATCTGAACTGTCACAGTGATTTATGAACCAACCCTTCTTTTTCCAATGTCCTCCTCAAATCAATATTGCACTTGACCCCCAGAGAGCTGTTAAGATGTTGATCTGACCGCTGATACTTACCTGCTCCACATTCTTAAACCCTCGTCCCCTCCAGGACTGAACTCGAGCCCTCCGTCCATGGTCCTCAGTTTTGTCTCAACCTTGTCTCCCGTCCCCTTCCTGCCTCGTGCTCTGTGCCTCAGCAGTCCCAAACTGCGCCCGGCAGACGGCGCTTTTGCACACTCCCTCGCCTTCGCCGCGCTGCGCCCGCCAACAGCACGCTTTCCTCCTCTGTGCTGTCTCGTCTTTGCCTGTGTGGCGCCTTCCAGACTCAGCTCAGACACCAGCCACATGCACCTCCAAGATGGGGTGCCAAGTGTCCCTTCTCTGGCAGTCAGAGTGCTTTGTCCATGTCACATGTCACTGAAACGATCAGTGCATGTTCCCACCTCCCCTCACGGACTCCAGTCTCTTCAGGGACCGGACCAACGCCATGTTATGTTTGCATTTCTGCTGTTTGCCCCAGAGTCTGGCACCAGGTAGAGGTTTGGCAAATGATTTGTCGAACTGAGCTTAGAGGGAACCTAGGACGAGGACACAGCAGAGACTGAGCACATGATCTTGGTTTCTTTGGATCTTTGGCATTTGTGCCAAACAGCGACGTCCACCGCCCAAAGACTGGCAAAGGCTGACTGCGTTGGGCACGAGGGTGAAATGTGGCTGGATTCTCCAACTGGGTGACCCACACAGGCCTTGTGGCTGAAGAGGCATCTGCCCCAGACAGTAGGAGGTAGCAAGCCATTTCTGCTCAGCTTCTCCTGAGGGAAATAACTGCAGAATCTCCTTCCTGGGAATCCTAGGCAGAATTTCCAAAACTTTGATTTGGGGTCATTAGAAGATATATTGGGATGATTCTTGCAAATGGCTGATGTCTACCCAGTTAATTTTGTCTCTTTAATCTTAGAAAATTCTTATGGATAAAAGCCCCCCATCTTACATCACCCAACCAGAAGACCCAGACACTGTCTTGCTTTTAGCAAACGCCACCTTGACATGGGAGCAAGAAGCCAGGAGAAAAAGTGACCTAAGGAAAGTGCAAAACCAGAAAAAACATTTTTTCAAGAAACAGAGGCAGGAGGCAGACAGTGATTGGAGTCCACCAGCCCAGGGAGTCGCTGGCCCAGAGGAGCAAAGTGGCAGTCCCAAATCAATCCTGCACAACATAAGCTTTGTGGTTAGAAAGGTGGGTGTGTGCTCCATCCTTCCTCCCTGTGTTGCTTAACTGTGGCTTCTCATGGCGGAACATCCTTCAGTTGGAGCTAGGGGTGGTGGTGGGATATCTCCAACCAGGGTCTCTGTGTTTTCCCCCAGTTTTAAAACTATGTACATGAACCTTGTAGACATCCTCATCAAGCTCAGAGAAGGGATGGTGGTTATATTATATTGACTTTCAATGCCTCCCTTGGGTTCAGGTGCAATTTTGGGTGGACGGTCCACTTCAGGTAGCTGGGCTGTAAGTGACTAGCTTTCGTAAGTCTTTTTAGATCTGTTCTTGATTCCACATTGGAGTATTATGGTAGATAATAATGACTGAAAATTATGAGCACTTACTGTTTACCAGGTACCTAGTTACCTCATTTAACCAGCCCAGTAACTCCGAGCAGTAGCACTGCAACTACCTGCCCTTTGTGACTGAGGAGCCCGAGGCTGAGGAAGGTCACATGACCTGCCCAAGGTTGAGGTCAGCAAGCGGCAGAGGAGAGGCTCGCGCCCAAGGTGCCAGCATCTGTGCTCTTAACCGTCGTGCAGTGCTGCTCCGGTGAGGAGCGGAATGAGATCGCCAGGCAGCCCTGCAGAAGTTGCCAGAGTAAAGCCAGCCAAGCTAGCCAGGGTCTGTCTGCTGCTCCCGTCCCTCGAGCCTGGGGGCTAGAGTTTTTAGCCGAAGCTGTGGATTTAGGGAGTGTGTGGCCTCCTTCTGCCTCTCCTGCGTGCATCTCCCTCTGTGCTGGGGACTGGGCAGCAGCTCCCAGGGTGGCAGTGTTGATTTTGCACAGAGGGCTCAGCATTGATCTTGTGCTTTGCATTTTAATCTTGTTGACTTGCTTTTCCCCTGTGCGAGCACTCTGGGAGAGGTTCTTGTTTGCTATGCAACGTCAAGCTCAACAGCCGGCTCGAGAATGGTACCTCTTGTAGCTAACAAGGCTGCTGGCCACGTTTTCATTGGAACTGTTTGGTCTGCTGAGTGCAATTGAGCTCAGATCTCAATTCAGTCCTGCTGAGGGCCACCCACTGTGCCTTCTCCTCCCTGTCCCCGTACCTGTGTGGGGCAGCACCTGCCTTCCCAGTTGTTTCAGAGAGGCCTCGGTGAACTGCTCTATGTTCTAAAGAACCTGCTTTTTGCCCTCCAATTGCTTTACTTCCAATGCTCTTTGCAGTGCATTGGTAATGCCTGGATTTGTGCATCAAAGACATGGTCAACATTTTGTGAAATAAGTCGAAGGTACAGTAGGGACAACACAATGCCCTGTGGATTCAGGGTCTGTTTCTGGAGCCTGGTGGACCTCCCGTCCGATCACTTACTAGCTGCTTGACCTTGGGTGTATTGTCTAAGCTCCTGGAGTGTCTGTTTCTTCACCTGCTCCACGGATTTTATAAGGTACCCATTTCCCAAGGTGGTTGTGAGAACTGAGATACTATATAGAAATGCTAAGCCCGTAGTAAGTCTCAACTGACGTTAGCTATTGTTGTTACCTTTTCCCTTTAACAATTATTTCCAGCTTAAGTGCTGCCCTCAAATGGCCTAAATTCAGGACATCCGAGTTTTTCCAAGTTTAGATCCATGATTCCAGTAGATCTGGAATCCTCCATGAGCTCAGAGTGTGTTGTCCATCGTTATGTCCTTAGCACCAAGCCCAGCACGTGGCTCGGAAGTTCCCAGTAGCATCTGCTGAATGAACAAATCATCAGAAGCTCAGAGGATGCAGGCCTCATGGGTTTTCTGCTGAAGACAAAGATGAATCTGGAAGGCTCTTACTGGCCCAAGAAGTAGACAGGACTCACAGGAGAGCCAAGTACCTAGTGAGGCTGGATCCAAACCTGTGATCTCTTTGTCCCAAAGTCTCCCTGATGCCCCAATTCCTTGAGGTCTTTTTAGTGGAATTACAAAGAATCAGCCTCATTTACACGCAGCTTCCATGACAATGTGGGCTCCGTAAAGGCGGGGACCGCACTTGCGCTGATGGCTGTCCCACGCCGGGGTGTGGTGTCACCGGGCTTTCAGTAAGGACTTGTCTAAGGAATCACTGATGACAGGCGGTGGCCTTTGTGGGCTGGGAGTGGCGGACAGGCCACGGGCCCTTCTGCTGTGCGAGTGGTGGGAAGGAGCCATATTGGCCCCACGCTGGGTCTCTTTCCTCTGAGGGACTGCAGGGAGCAGGTCTGCACGAGAGTGTTCTTAGGTGTGGCCCTGCCTGCATGAACACAGCAGTGGCCACGCTGCCGCCTGGGTGTCCCCGCCTGGGCTCTCCCCAGGCACCTCAGCGGCTCCCTCCCTCACCTGCTCAGGTATCATTCCGAGGTCTGTGGCGGATGCTGCGCACGCCCATGTGCTGTGCTCTGCTCCGTGTCCCCACTGCCAGACATGTGTCTGTGCTGGGGCTCCCCATGACACCTGCAGAGTGCCAGGGAACAGCCTGGGAGCAGCCCTCAACAGCGCCTGTGGGTGTCAGTACCCAACTCCCTCGGCCACTGGCTGGGCTGAAGCCATCCTCAGTTTCCCTGCAGGATTGGGCTTCATCTGCCTCGTGGGTGAGCTGACTTAATAGGACACTCCTCATGGGCCACCCTCCCTTTCCTGTGTCACTTCCGCTCTTCCCCGCTGCTGCTCCCTGCGCCTCCCAAACAAGCTCCTGGCACCCACATCCTCTGTTCAGGGAGACTCAAGCCGAGACATCCACTTTTCCAGTGAGGCTTTCTTTGTGCCCCCCACACGTCACCCCACTCCCTGTCTCTTCCGGCTGTGTTTGCATGGCGAGGAACGATGCCCCCCGCGTTTCATTGCATCTCCTGCCCCCCATCCGCCACCTCCAGCTCAAAGCCGAGCTCCGCGAGGGCAGGCGCAGACCGCTGCCTGCCGTGTTCCTGGCTGCACTGTGTTCTCGCTGGCACAGAGTAGGCTCTGGTGGTAACAAGTAAGGGTATGTTGGTTGAATTAATAAATCTACAGCTGTAGAACAATCCATGAACCCCACGTGTTAGAATATTTTAACTGCTTGGTTGTTCCCAACTGAGTTGTTATGGCAGAGGAATCTATAAAAAAATGACTCTGAAAAGCACTCAGCTCCCCATTCTTCAAAGGCTACGCTTGTCCCCTGGGTTGTACAGCCATTCACCTCCCCTCGGGTTTGCTTTCCTGGAGTCTGGGCATGGGACAGCCCTCGTGTCCGGGGCCTGCGTCTCCCAGACCAGCACGAGGCTGTTTCACATCAGTGATCATACGTGATGTCCAGAAGCCCTCTGGGCTGTCTGCTAAGCTGCGCCAGGGAAAGCACTTAACTAAGACTCATACTCCTGCGTCCACCCAGGCTGTGTGTACAGAGCTTGGTGTGTGAGGCAGCAGCTGCCACCCCACAGAGCCAGCAGTGACTCCTCAGTCCCTGCTTGGCTTGGCCAGCATAGTTTGGGAGTGACATGTTTGGCCCCAGCCCCTCTAAGAGCTGGGAGAGTGACTGTGTCTTACCTCTATTTCTCTGGCAGGGAAAGGTCTTGGGAATATGTGGGAATGTGGGAAGTGGAAAGAGCTCCCTCATTGCAGCCCTCCTGGGACAGGTAAGCTTGGGGAGTGCCCTGAAGATGGAACACTAACGGGATAGTGAAATGGTTCCCGTCCTGCCAGGTTTGGCCCTGAGAACCGTGGGCCCAGCGGGTGGTCTCAGCTGCACTGGACACTGTGCACAGAGGTCACCATCGTGTTTGCGAGGTTAATGCGCTTGGCAGCTCCACACCCCTTGGCCAGACAGGTTTGCCGCTGAGGACGGGTGCTGGATGGTGACTGCTTTCTGGGTCAAAGGAAGAGATGGGTCATCAGACCCATGGTTTTTCCCATGACTTGGGCTGTTCTGATTTAGGAAAGCCAGCACAGCCACTCGGTGGGGAAGGCCCTGGGAGTCTGGGACTCGCAGTGACTATAGATGTATTTTTCCCTCGTTTGTCTCCGTATCCCCAGCACCTGCCCCAGTGTCTGCCCAGAGCAGATGTTCAACCACTGCCTCAGTGAAGGGGCGGCTGAATGGGTGCATGAACTACAGTAGCACGTGCCCCCAACTTCCCTGCAAGCCTTGCTGTGGGAAGAGGGAGGAACCTGGGAGGAGCCTGTCCCTTCTCTGCTACTTTTAGCTGGATGACCCCATTTACTGTATTCACAGGCCTCTCTGTTGCCATGGTTTCTAAGCTGCATCCCAAACGAATGAGAAATTTTCTGGGAAAAAATATTAAGTCCTTTTTCCTCACTCTGCTGTTCCCAAAGAGAAGTTTGGGCAGTCTGGACTGTCTATAGCAGGAAGAAAGATAACTCTGAAGAAACCAGGCTCAGAAGGGCTCAGACGGGTGCCAAACAGGGTGCGGGATGTGTCTTATGAGCTCTGATACGAGTGACTTCTTTTGGCCTCAGTTGACTCATCTGTAGAAAGACTGACAACTCCTTTCCTGCCTGGAGGTGGAGGCAGGGCCTGGACTGGGTGAGCTCCTCAGGTCACCCATGCTCTGGGGTTCAGTTTGTGTGCCCCTGTGATGATCCTGGAGTCGGAAGATGCCTTAGAGGGGACCTAGCTCAATTCTATGCCTAATAATGTGGCCCTCTTGCTACATCCTATATAGAGATGTTCCGACCTCTGCTCAGGCATCTCATTATTTCACAGCCACTTTCCTCTTTGGAGAGTTTTGATGTATATTGGAGTGAAACTTACCTCCTTTTAACTTCTATCCTTTGGTCTGCTCCTTTGGAACTTTTCAGAGGAAAATAGACTCCATCTGGCATGCAAGAGTGGTGAGACCAGGCCCTCCCTGTGGTCGCTGGGCAGGCAGGTGGCACTCGGCTGGCCCGGGTTCACCCGCCACCTGTCTCGGCCATGTGCTCACTGTTTGGCCTTGGAGAAGCAACTCAACCTCTCAGAGCCTTGATTTCCTCATCTGTAAAATGGGGCTAAGGAGAGTTGTGGTGAGGATTAGCGGAGATGATTCATGTAATGGTTGGTTATAAGGTGATTTGCGAGGCCAGTCGTGGGGATAAGCGGCTACTGTATACTAAATGTGCCCTACATATTTCAGCCACTGTTCATATTACTGTTGTGGTTATTGTCATTGTCTCTTCTCCACGTTGAATTCTCTGTCCCTCGGACCATTCCTGAGGTGAAATGGCATCACATCCTTTGACCACCTTGGCTGCTCCTTCCCTGCCCTCAGACACACTGCTGCTGCCCACGAGCCTCAACCCTGGGCACTGTGGCCGGCCTTGCACGTCCGTCTCCTGATAGCCTTGAGCATCGCGTCCCCACTAACGTCGACTGCTGTCCTTGCATGGTGCCAACCCTGCAACTGGGCCGAGGCTGCTTCCTTAAGATGGGGCAGGCCAGGGCCACCACCCACTGCCCCTGGGGGCCTGGCTGCAGAGGGTCGGATCCAGCCAGTGCGTCTGGAGGGAGGAGCCACTCGTGATCAGTCTGCCCAGATGGCATCTTGCAGTTGGCACAAAGGTGCCGTGTCCGGGAGCAGCCCCGCGGCCTGTGCTGCCCAGTTTGCAGCAGGACTTGCACTGCCTCTTCTCCTAGCCCCTGGCGGGAGTTTGACTTTGAGACCCTCCGTAGGCACAGTTGGGCTTTTTGGCAGGTGGGCAAGATGTCCTGTTGACGTCTTGCACGGTCATAGTCAATGCCCATGGAACAAGCAGTGGGCACATGAAGAAAGTCCTCAGGCCTGGCTGCATCTGAAGCTCCCTGTGTCGTTGCTCCAGATGCGGCTGCAGAGAGGGACCGTGGCTGTCAGCGGAGCCCCGGCCTACGTCTCCCAGCAGGCGTGGATCTTCCACGGGACTGTGAGAGAAAACATATTATTTGGAGAACAGTATGATCACCAAAGGTAATATTAACTTTTAAAGCATGAGGCACTTTAGTGTTCGGTACACTCTGCTACAGATGCTGAGGCCACTGGGGATGGCCGCTGAGTGGGCTTCTCAGGGATTTCTGATCAAACACGCAGCAAATCTGCACAGCCTCCGGCTTTTCTCTTCCCAACCCAGGAGTTCAGCAGAGGCGACTGCTGCCAGGCGTGTGCGCACTCCATTCCCAGAGTAGGGTAGCGTGTGCTCTGAGGTTCTCTGTCACAGGGCATATGCCGCTTGACTAGAGAAAAATGGATTTGGCAATTTTGCTTTAGACTGAGCAACCAAAACTTTGCTTGAAATTGTGAGTGGCAAGTAAGCCATGAATCCACCCTGACACTCTTAGTTGACATCAGAGCTATCAGGATATATTGCTGTTAGTGTCCTCAAAATGATCTAATGAAACAAAAGCCAAGTTATAATTATTTGATACACCTTGGACCATTATCTTTAAACTTTGGAAAGTGATAGCTCTTGTGGTTCTTTGCCAAGTGCGGCGTTGCCACGTGCGTTCTGTCATTTAGGGCTGACGGCCACCTGTGTAGGGGATGCTGGCATACATCCTGGTTTCACAGGTAAAGAAACTAAGGCCCAGAGAGGAGAGTTGACCCACCTGAGGTATTAAATGCTATTAAATGTCAAACAGCAAATGGTATAAGTCTTGGACTTATGTCTTGAACTCCGGACCAGTGTCATTTGTTCCCGCTGGAGCTGCCTGACAGCTGGGTCACCCAGAGACCTCCCAAGCATCCCAGCGCTGAAGTGAGAGAGATGGGGTTGGTCTTAGGAATCTGGCTGTCAACTCTCCAATGGTGATTTGGCCTTTCTCATCCTATTGTCTGAACCTACAAACTGTCCCTGCTGGCTGGCATTGGCCAGCATGTGGGTTCTCAGCAAGAGGCAGTTACATCACCTCCTCCTCCCTGGCCATGATGTCCTGTCACCAGGAGGGTCAGGTGTGGCAGGAAGGTCCCCTTGGCACCAGCCAGACTGCTCTGCCCAGCGTGTCCTGGCCCCAGCCCCTCGGCCTGTGCCTCCCCCATCCCCTCGGAATGCCTTCGCTCTCCGAGGAAGCAGGCAGGAAGGAGGGTTCCTTGATTCAGCAGTAAGGACCTTCAGAGGGCAAATACTCACCAAAGCCTGCAGTGTACCGGCCACCACGGGTCACACAGCTGGCTCAGGTGTCTCTTTGCCCAAAGGTGCTGAAGTCTGGAAGGGCCATGAGAGACGCACAGAATTGGCAGCGCACCAAGGAGCAGCGTGCCAAGTGGCAAGAGACTGTTTAGAGGCAGCAGAGACCGTGAGAGGGTGGGGAGTCAGGGACAAGAGGATGGCACCTGAATTGGGCCTTGAAGAGCAGAGAGAGCTTTCATGTGTGGCGTCCTTGGCAGAGGCTTTGATCCCAGGGCGGAAACGGGGGTTCTCAGGTCACGGCAAGCATGAGGGTGGCGGGAAATTGAAGACGGTGCAGGGGGAGGTGGCGAGGGGTGAGGCTGGGCCGAGCCGTCTGAGTCACGTAGCTGAGATGGCAAAGGTGACAATACCGAAGACAACTGCCGCTGACGTGCAGTGCGCTAGACATCGTGCTAACGGCTTTCCACGTGTTCTCGCTCCCGTCTCCAAACTACTCGGTGAGCGCTGTTAGCCCAGCTTTACAGAGTAGAGAGTGAGGATCAGGGAGGTCCAGTCGCTTGTCCAGGGTCACCCAGCTGAATTCAAACCCACATCTTGTGATCCCAAAGCCCCTGGTCGTCCGCACTGTGCACGCCAGCCCTGGAGTGTGAGCACCAGGCTTGGGCTGTGCCGGGGTCTGTTCTGGGCCCGCAGGCGCCTGCCGGACAGCTGTTTGTGCTCTGCCGCGTTGTCCCTTGCTGCTGCCCCTTCACTGGGGAGGTGCGTCTTGCAAGGTCCCGCTGTGGGGCCTGCCCACTGTCATGCGCTGAGGAAAGAGGGTCCCAGTGATGCTAATGATATCAATCCATCAGTCAATCAACCCGCCACACCGTGCGGAGGCAGGTCACCTGTCTAGGGCCTGTCGTGGGGCAGCTGCTTGGGTGGGTGCAGACCTGAACGGCTGCCAGGCCTTCCGGGCAGGAGCCGGATCCGGGGCGGCCGTCTGTGCGGGCGCCATGATGCCCTGGGGCGGCTGTTTGTGCTGGGCTGTCTGAGCGCGGCCGCGGCGCAGAGAAAGCCCTGGCAGGGGGGGGCTTCTCTCGTCACACGGAGCCCGCAGGTCTCGCTGACCACTGACTCTCCCAGATCCCCAGGGCTCCTCCCTAGAGTGCAGGGCTGACGCCCCGCGGGGCAGCTGTGGAGCGGAGCCCTCGGCGTGGCTGCCCTGCAGGCTGAGGGCTAGTCGGGCAGACCCCCCTGACCGGCCCAAGGCTGGGCAGAGCGTGACGCTGAGGGGGCAAAGCAGGGAGGCGAGAGGTCCAGGGAGACAGGCTCCACTCCCACTCAGCCTCGTGCTCTGCAGGCAGCATTCCCTCTGCCCCCATGTCCCCAGTTGTCCCAGGGGAAGGAAACCCTGTTCTCTGCAACCAGGCAGGAGTGATGGGTGGATGGAGTATCTTTCTGAAGCAGAAGGTGCCTGGCAGATGGCATGGCCACCACCCGTGATCACCCCGACCATGCCGCCAGCCTCCCCCGACACACCTCCTCTCTCCCATTCGCAGCCCGGCTCCAGCCCCGCGCCCTCCAGGGAGCCACCAGCCTCGACCGTCCCCTGGCTCTCACTAGCAGCGCCAGCAGTTGGCACCGCAGTGCCCTTCAGGGGTCTCACATGTGCTGCTGTCGTCGTCCCTGTGTGGTGGGAGCCCTGTGGTGGGAGGGAAGGGGAGGGAGGGTGAGAATGTTAGTGACAGGCAGAGTTTTTTGTGAGAGCTTGGGGACATGAAGATCAATCTCTGTCTTTGCATTCGAAGAACGTGGGGATGAAGTTTGGGCCTCATTTCGCTGTACTGATATCTGCAATTTTAATGTAGTAGGGGAGGGGACCCAGGGGCCAAGGGGTCACTGCCCTTGGGACACTGAAGACAGAGCAACAGGCCAGAGAGCCCTGAACACAGCACCGCGCCCCCACGCCCTGCCTGGTGACAGCGGCAGCGCCTTCAGGAGCGGCCCGGGCCGCAGTGGTGCGGGTCCTCCTCGCCCTGCTGACTTCTGGCCTTCGTTGCCACAGGTATCAGCACACGGTTCACGCCTGTGGCCTCCAGAAGGACCTGAGCAGCCTCCCTTACGGAGACCTGACCGAGGTGAGCGGAGCTGGGGGCACAGCCCCACGGCGGCCACACAGCCGCTTGCCCGCGGCCAGATGCCCCGGGGGACAGAGCTGTCCTGGGAAATGCAGGCGAAGTTCAGCTCTGCCCATCTGGAGCTCCACACCTGCTGGACGTCACAGTGGCCGTGGCCCCAAGCCCACTTGTGCTTGGCACAGTGTGGTCACTTCCTGGGGCTGCTCCCAATCTGCCTGTCATCTCAGGAGAGGTTTCCTGTGAAAACTGCCTCACCTTGAGGGCTGGCTCTGTCCCCAGAGCAGAGGGCCAGGGGCTGCACACGGCTGGTGTCTCACTGGCTCTGCCCAGGCCAGGAGCGGAGGGGTAACCTCCAAACACTGCCCCGGGATGCATGTTCAAAGCTCTGGCTCAGTCCGACCCAGGGAAATCACCTTGCCCTCTCTTTGTGTCCCCATCCTGCACAGCCTTCCCCGCCTTGCCCGGGAGCCCCAAGGAGACTAGGCGACCAGTCCAGAGCACGTTGCCCTTCTCCGCTGTGCCCTCTACCTGCCTGTGGCGGGAAGGGGCCCCACAGACTTCCTGGCCTGCATTTGAGGACTCCACCCGGCAGCCCTGGGCCTCCCTTCTAGGTGGGGCTTCTGCCCAGCCCTCCCTGCCGCCAAAGTGTCCACTCCCCTCCTGGCCTCTGAGTCTCTGCCCTGCTATTGTCACCACCCTTTGAGTTCCAACCCCAACCCCCTACTTGAGGAAGGCTTTCCTGGGTCCCATAGGCTGAGGTACTTTGCCCCAAGAACTTGGTTTATGCTTCTCAGTTGGCGCTTGCTAAACTCTGCTTTGTGCCATTATTATGTGTGCAGCCGACACCCCACTACACTGTGGGCTCCCTGTGGCTGGGGGACTTTTCCTGCCCAGCCTCATGTGTCCCACCTCTGGTGCCAGCTCAACCCCTGGCTGAACATAGGGGGTTCACTTTGGGTTTGGCCGGATGGAGTCACCCGGAGTAAGCAACCCAGGCGTTTCATCCTTCCAGCAAATAGTTACTGAGCACCTTTCTGAGCGCCAGGGCTCAGGGCTGTGATGACAAACGCAGCAGACAAGGCTCCTCTCTTCGTGGAGCCTAGAGCTTCCTAGTGGGGGACAGGTGCTCCCCTTTTCTGCCCCCTCCAGTTCACTGCTCCGCTCTCCCGGAGCTGCTGCTCAGACGACGCCCTTTGGTGTCACGGGTCCTCCCTGTGGGATATGCCTTGGGGTGGGGCATCACACGGCAGGTGCCCTTCACTCGGCGCTGGAAAGGGCTCTCCCCAGTTGCCGCTGTCCCCGAGGCTTCCAGGGAAGCGGAGAAGAGGCGCTCTTCCACTCGCCACAGTGTCTTGCGTGCTCGGGGTCCCTGTCAGGGCTGAAGGGGCTTGGATGTGCTGACGCCCAGTCTGTGTGCCTTTCCCCTGCATCCTGAGAAGCTTCAAGAAGCTGCCGTTCTCCAAGAACTGCAGGGTGGCCCGAGGACAGGCAGTAGCGTTGTCCCTGTCCACAGATTGGGGAGCGGGGCCTCAACCTCTCCGGGGGGCAGAGGCAGAGGGTCAACCTGGCCCGTGCTGTCTATGCCAACCGCGAGCTCTACCTGCTGGACGACCCCCTGTCGGCCGTGGACACCCACGTGGGGAAGCTCATCTTTGAGGAGTGCATTAAGAAGATGCTCCGGGGGAAGACCATTGTCTTGGTGACCCACCAGCTGCAGGTGAGGGAGGGAGAGAGTCCGGGCGGTCACGGGGCGGATGTGTGGCACCTGATGCTCTCAGAGCCTCCTCTTCTGCCTAAACCTGCCTGTCCTGGACAGGATGGGGAGGGAGCAAGGGATGCAAAGACACAGTTCCCCGGCACGGCCAGCTCCCAGGAGCCTTCCTGCTCCTCCCTGTGCATGGGGCCGGGACCTTTCCTCCTCCAGAGTGCAGATTCTCCGGGAACACTTGAGTCCCGCCTGTGGGTGGCCCTGGACACCTCCTCCAGTTCTGGGCCTCTGGTGGGGTGGAGATGGGGAGCCGGGGAAGTGACTCAGACCCCATCCTTCCTCCAGCAGGGCCAGCAGGCCTGAAGCCAAGGGCCTGCTGGCTTGGCAGGGGATGACGGCGGGTGGTGGCCCCAGACAACACACCCCAGGGGAAAGGGGCTTGAAGCCAGGACTTCGGAGCCAAGGCTAAGGCTTTGGGGAAGCTCTCTCTGCTCAGGGTCACTCTCACAGGCAAGAGAGCATGCATCTTGCCAAAGACCTGAGTGAACTTGAGAACGTGGCAGGGTGGAGACAGTCCCGGCTGCACCAGTCCCACATAACAGGTACTGATGCCTGGTGGGAATCCAAGACCCTCCTCCACCCTGAGACAAGCCAGGTTTCCCCTCCCTCCCAGCATCTCCCTCTCCCCTCTCCACGGTGAGTCCTCAGAGATGTGCGTGTGTGCGTGTCTGTGTGCATGTGTGTGTCTCCTCCCGCAGGAGAGGTCCCATGGGGCTGACCTCTGTTGAAAGTCCTGTCACCCTCCTGCCACCGTGGGGACTGTGTAAACAGGGGCCTGGTCTGGGGGCAGCAGGCAAGGCTCGTTGTCTTGCAAGCCGAAGTTAAGCTGGGGTGAGGTGGGGGATGGCAGCCAATGAGGTTGCCATGGCTACAGGATGCCGCAGCCAGCATTTTCGGATGCTCTAGAGCGGCCAGGAGGAGCAGCCTGAGGAGAGGGGCGTTCCTTAAAGACGCAGGAAACCCAGGCTTTCCCACTGCTATGGTGCCACCCCTAGCCCGTGCCACCCTTTCCCAGGGCTAGACTGCTGGCTTCGGAATGAGCGCCAAGCATTTGCATTTTGCCCATGGCATTGTCTGGGTTTCCTCTGAGGGGCTCGAGCACCCAGGAAGCACCACGCTGGGCTGGTGTGGACAAGAGCTCTCGTTCCTTCTCTGGCCAGGAGTCAGGGTGGACAGAGGGTGGCTTTCTTCTGCACTCCCGCGAGGTGACTGGGGTGGGCTGTGGCCCGGCCAGGGTGTTAACGTGGTGAGCACAGCTCTGTGCCGAGAACGTCCAATCTCCGGAGACGGCCTGCGGTGGGGAGGGCTGTCCTCCTGAGGGCTCCGGGGATCTGGAGGGCGACACCTCATACCTGCCCGGCGTGGGTCAGAGCTGTCCCTTAGGACGTCTCCTGGAGGGGATCACAGCCTCTGTCCTGGTCCGGTCTTGGAAACCCACCAGCCAGCAGTGTGACCGTGGGCAGGAGCTGTCCTCTTCCCCAGACCTCACTCAGTCTCCCCGGAGTGCGCCTTTCCCCAAGACCATTTCATCTCGCGTTTTGCACGCTGGAAAGCGCAGGCAGCCACCAGGTGGCACAGGATCTTGGTCCGGCTGTTCCTTGTCAGGGAGGAGGGGACTCAGAGCCCAGAACAGGAGCCCTGGGCTCTGCAAGAGTTTCTCTGCTGCTTTCACTCCTGGGCCCACAGGTGCTCCAGATGCTTCTGAGCGGGAGGGCTGGGCGATCGCGCTTCCATTACTCCCGGAAGCAAATGGAAAGACGCTGGCAGTCGCAATGGACCCCGACCCCGGGTCAGATTCCTGAGTTTGCAGAAGGAAGCTATGCAAATCTGCCTAGTCTCGCTGGAGTGAACTGCGGGCTCACTGGACTTCACCAGGAGCTCTGGGGGCTGGAGTGTGCGTCCTGGCACAGGCAGAGAAGGCTACAGGGCTGTCACAGGCCTATGGTGCCTCAGTTTCCCCACCTATAAAATCAGCTGACAATAAAGCTGCTTGCTGTCTTTACTGGGTTGTGGGAAATGGAGAGATAAGAGATGAAATCAGGCTTTGAAAAGTTGGGAGATCTGTGCAAAGGCGAGGGGTTATTTTATGGAAAAAAGGCTCTGTCAGAAAATGTCACAATGGACTTTTAAAGCCAGGCGGTTCCCACTTGGGCTGTGTGGGGGAGCTGGGCACGAGTCAGCTCTGTCGGCTGTCCTGCCCCCACGCCGTGTGCAGTGACCAAGGGTGGCCACTTCTTGCAGGTGTCTAGGCCAGAGCAGCAGCGCTGATCTGTGCTGGGCAGGGCCGCAGTGCAGACCCTGCCCAGGCTTCCTTCGGCCGAACCCCCTTAGATCTCACTGCACCTTGCCCACCTCTGGGAGGGGGCTTCCTGTCCTGAGGTGGGTCGATCCCATGGGGAGAGCTCTGTCTCACTCCCAAATGAAAGGAAACCCCTCTTAGCAGAACTCTTTGATCTCAGGAGTGATATGGAAATGAGGGGAATTCAAATAAAAAAAACAGAAGTGCTCTGGGCAATCATAGGAGCCAACACTGAAAGTGGCTGCATTTCTAGCACATGGATTAAGCTGGGCAAACTCCCAGGCCAGGAAGCGGGGCCTGTTGGCCGGGGCTGCACCCTGGTCTGCTTCCCCTCAGCTAGCTGGGGTGACGGGGGCGGGGGTGTGATGCTGCCACAGAGGAGACTACTGCAGGGATCACGTTTCCCCGCCCTGCCACACCTTGGCTGCAGTGACTGCCAATTTCATTTTCCAAATCTCCACGATCAGGTTTCTTAGGAGGGCAGCTCATTTAGGGAGCAGTAGCGAAGGAAGATGCAACGTGCTTCACTGTGACAGCGAGAGGCTGGCTCTGGTACTCACAGGGCCTGTGGGCACCAGGTCAGTGGTTCTCAGCTGGGGCCATTTTGCCCACAGGGGGCATTTGGCAATGTCTGGGGACATTGTTGCTTGTCACAACTGGGGGTGGGGTGCTGCTGGCATCCAGTGGGCAGAGGCCAAAGAGGCTGTTAAATATCCTATGAGGCACAGGACAGTTTTATCTGGCCCCTAATGTCAATAGTGCCAAGGTCAAGAACCCCCGGCTCGCTGGGCCTGGTGACCCCGAGCTTGGCCTGGGCGCTCCTTTCTCCTCCCAAGGCAGAAGTTCATGGAAGATCACTTTCGTGTCTCGGCAGTTCCTGGAGTCGTGTGACGAAGTCATTTTGTTAGAGGAAGGAGAGATCTGTGAGCGGGGAACCCACCAGGAGCTAATGGAGAAGAGGGGGCGCTACGCAAAGCTGGTTCGCAGCCTCCGAGGGCTGCAGTTCAAGGTCACTCTCGCACAGGGGGCGGGGACGGGCGCCGTCCCTGGGATTTCTGGCCTGGGGGAGGTTCTGCCACGCAGCTTTCAGGAGCAACTTCATTTTGTCTCCAGGATCCCGAACACATTTGCAATGTGGCCATGGTGGGAGCCCTTGAGGAGATCCCTGCTGGGAGAGAAGGTGCTGGTAGGGTCAGAGTTCGAGCCCCACCTCTGTCACCACCCTTGGCTCGTGGGTGGACACAGATCCCTCTCTATTTCCCACCCTAGCTTTGGCTCCAGGAAATGAGGAAGAGGAAGGAAAAGAACCTGCAACAGACTCAGAATCTGTAGACACGAAAGGTACTTGCCATTCACCACCCCTCCCTCCGTCACACGCCCTCTAGCACTCGCCGGACGGCTACCGTTGGGGTGGAGCCGGCGGGCGCCTGCAGTTCCGGGACAGTGGCAGTCGTGCAGTCTGCTGTGCCGTGAGCCTGTGGCTCAGCTGCCTGAGTCCAAACTTTGGCTCCACCATTTTACTAGTTTTGTGACCTTGAGCAAGATACTTGACTACTCTGAACCTTAGTTTCCTAGTCCATAAAATGAGGAAATAATGTACCAACCTCATGCGTTCTCATAAAGACTAACTGAGAAATGTACTTGAAGTGATTAGCACAGTTACCCTCGGTGGTGGCTGTTCTTGGTGGGAGAGGCCGAAGCAACGCACAGGGGTCACTTGGAGGCACAGTCAAGCACAGGGCCTGTGTCTTGCTCTTTACGGCAGCATCGAGCAGGATTGTGAAGCCATGAAGGGGTTGAGATTGGATAGTTATTCATTCTTTCAACACATAAGGACTAGGCACTCCACTAAGTGCCAGGTACTACGCTAGCCCGGGCTGAGAGAAAAGAGAAGCCTATGTTCTCAGGGTCTTATGGCCTGGTGGGGGTCTCAGGTGGATGGATAATCAATCATAGGAAATGGGCAAGAGTGATGGAGAGTTGGGGTGTGAGGAACACACAAGTCAGGGAGGGCTTCACAGAGGGGGTGACCTTGGGACTGGTCCTTCACAGCTGTGTAGGAGTTTGCTGGGGACCTTGCAGTGAGAAGGTGGGAGAGGGTGGAGGGTGTGAGGTTGAGGGCAGGAGGAGATTCCAGGAAGGCAGGGAGCTGGGAGATGGGCCCGGCGAGGGCCAGGCTGGTCGAGCCGTCTCTTGTCCTCCTTACACCCTGCTGCCCTTTGCTTCTGCATCCATTCCATGTTCCTGGAGCACCCACCGTGCCCTGCCCCGGGCCACACACTCCTCAAAGCGTGCACAGCCAGGCAGCTTTCCACGTTACAGTTCTGTTCCTCAGTAACGCACAGCTGAAAAAAAAGAACTTAGTCCTTTTTTCTTTCCGAGTGGTAGGTAAAATAATAGTGGTCTTAAAAAAATACATGGCATCTTAAATTTGATTAAAAGATCTCTGCCAATTAAACACACTACTGATTGGAAGGCGCATCAGCTCCCAGAGACGTTAAAATGTGGGGAGGGAAAAAGTGAGTCTATGAATCAAGGCAGTTTGGCGCCATGGTCGGTGCTTGTGACAAAAGCGTTTGCACTGGGAAAGACAATGTATTTTTCCCATTCTGGAGGCTTCCTAGGCTGAAGTACACAGACACCTTTTCAGAGAAAGCTCTGGACTACCCAGGATTTGGGGTCCTGTGGAGGGAGTCACCCCTGCTCCTCATTTCCCTGGAGAGGAAGGTGAAATTGTGAGGTTTTACCCTGGAGCGACACCGGGTCCTCAGCGACAAACAGTCGGACTGTCCCATGCGCTGAGAGCTGTGGGCAGCGAGGACGCTCATGGGTGTGAACCTTTCAAGGCAGCACCGCCCGCCGCCCCCACGGAGCACCTCGCAGTGCTGGGCGCAGGCTGAGCAGAGCCCAGGGCCGTGCCGCGGGATCCCACCGGTTCCTCCTGCGCCCCAGGCTGCTGTGCATCAGGCTCTGCCCACACGCAGAGGCGTCGCACACCGTGCAGTCCCACAGTGAGACCCAAGAGCAAAGGTCAGGCTGAGCGTTTTCAGAGGAGCGCACAGGTGTCCGGGCAGAGAGTATAACAGTGGCTCTGTGCAGCGAGGTGCCTTGGAGGTGTGAAAGCTGTCCCCATCGGGGCAGGGTACAGAGTCCGTGTGCGGGGGTGCCCCTCTTCTAACTCTGTTTATCTCTGTTTATAAAAGCCAAGCAGGGTTTATGACTCTGCTTTGGAGGTGACATTTCAGCTCCTCTGTGGGGAGGGGGGAGATGTGCGTTGGCACTGGCTGCTGGGAGCTGCGCCGGCCGGCACCTTGCCCCTCTGCAATGCTGCTTCCGTGAGAACTCGACAGCCGGTTGCCCTTCCCCCTGGGGAAGGGAGAGGACTTGGGACAGCCATGCGGAGAGAATCAGGTGTCCCTACAGGTTTTCTTCTGAAGGGTGTGAGCTCTGAGAAGACAGGAGCCACCTCCTTCTTTCTCGCCCTGCAGTAGGTGATGTGGGTGCCCTCTCCATTTCAGCGTGTGCAACCCAGCTGCCACCTCTGCATGCCTTTGCCTGGGGACCCTCTCCGGGAGCCGCCAGCCACAAGTCAAGCTGAAGTGCTGGGGAATTAACCACCCCCCTGCCCCCAGGGAGCAACCCTCACTGCATAGCCAATAGGAGCTGGTATAGAAAAATCCCAGATCCTTCCTAGCATGTGGAAAAACCCTGAGGCGTCAGTCTACACTGGCTCTGGGATTTCTCCACATGGGATTAAGCTCTAGTGGCCCACAGGAGTTGCTGGCGGGTGATACACCTTTTTGTTGCCTTCCTTCCTGACTCCCTTTAGCTCCCAAATAAACCATATGTATTCATATCCTCTTCTTGGGTGCTGCTTCTGTGAGAAACAGACCACGGCAACCCCTTTTTCCCCAGGGCCGAGCACATAGTAGGTGCTTAATACATACTACTTCACAGGGCCGTACTGAGGATCAAATAGAGTAAAACGAGCAAGAGTGCCTTGGGAACTCGAAAGCACAGGGCAATGGAAGGCAGACCCTCGGCACCCTGGGTGGTGCCGCGGGGTGTATGGGAGGCCGTGCCTGCCTCGGTGGCCCCACCCGGCAGCGAGTGCCAAGGGGCTTGTGTTTATCTCTGCAGTTCCTGTGCACCAGCTCGTCCAGACTGAATCCCCCCGGGAAGGAACTGTGACCTGGAAGACATATCATACATACATTAAGGCTTCTGGAGGTTCAGTATAAAACAACGGGTTTCTTGATTTAATTTGCATTTTCAAAATCCTGTCTTTAAACTGCTGGGTTCACATTTTATGATTTCTTTAATAATTACTCTCTTTGTGCTACAGCCATTGATCAATGCTTTTATTTTTTTTCCTCCCTCTAAAAACTAAAGTCTGATAATACAGCCTTTTAAATGGAATCATTCGTTATCTCCATTAAAGCTGCCAGACTTTATTTTATCCAAGCCGAGTGAGCAGCAGTGAGAACCGGCCCTGGTTCTTCCGCGCCCACTGCCTGCTCCCCACACAAGACTCCCGTCTCTGGGTGCAACACGTACCTGCAGTTGCGTTCCCTGTCTCGCCCCAGCAGGACTGGGTTCTCATTGGTTTGCTTTTAAAGAATACTGAGTCACTTTTATGCAAGTGCACGTTGGTGGTTTTCCAATGTGTTCATAATGAGGACCCATTTTCCAGCCGGGTGGAGCAGATGTCCACACTGGGCACAGGCTCAGCACCCAGATGTGCTGCATCAGCCTAGAAGGGGGTGGGGGTCCTTCTCCTGAAGGCTTTGGATTTCCCATCGGCATTGGGCCCCGAGGAAGGCGACCCCCTGGGCCCTCTCTCCTCCCTTGCAGGGTACCTGCCTTCTCTCTTCACGCTGTCCCTCTTCTTCCTGATGATCGGCAGCTCCGCCTTCGGCAACTGGTGGCTGAGTCTCTGGTTAGATGAGGGCTCCCAGGTGAGTTTCCCTTTGGCACCGGGAAATGTCCAGTCTGTGTCGTGGAGTAAAACGGCTGCTGATGGAGCATCCGATGTGGGCAGCGCCACACACTGAGGTCATTTGCATCCCTCTGCCCTTTTCAAGAAGCTGAATGCAGCTGTTTGTGCCACATGACTCAAACCCTGAAAGCCCCTTCAATTTTTGCAGACAAGCAGGCCATCTGGATTTTTATACGCCAATTTTAGATTTTAAAGGGTTGGCTGAAAAAGACATGTGCCACAGCGTGTCTGTGGGGTCCAGCATGTGCAGGATAGAGTCAGTCTTGCAGCCTCTGTCGTGCGTTCCCTCCAGGAAAGCCTAACACAGATTTGTGTCTTCCTGCCTCTAAAGAGAAGCTGGCATCTTGTCATGGGCGTTGCCAGGTGCCAGAAGATTCTTCATGGCTCTTTCCCCAAAGTCGCCTCTGCAGGAACAGGACGTGCAAGCATCAGACTCAGGCCCTGCCCGCAGGGCCACCAGGAGCCTTTCTCTGCAGGGTCTCTCCTGGGAAGAACTGATAAGTTTGCTCTCCCTCGAGCTTGCTGGAAGCTCTCCCAGCTTTTGGCCTATGGTTTCCAAGCTTTTCTGGAGCCCCAGAGAATGCTGTGGGGACGCCTGCCCATCCGCCCAGATTACATGTGGTACAGTTCTGTCGCTATGACACTGGGCACTGGGAGACCTGGGCAGCGGAGAGGCTGTTTGGCACAAGCTGCCTAAGGCCATTCCCAAGGGGAGAGGCAGAAGGGTGGCCTGCCCCGTGCAGAAATCGGAAGCCATCTCTGGAATAGATACATTCCCCCAGATGCTCACTCACTCCTGGCTTGGAGAGCCTGAGGTCTAGGGTCAGGGTGGGGCCTGCTCCCAGGCTTGCTGCTTCCCCGTAGGCCAGTGCTGCGGGTGAATTGCACACGTGCACGAGGTGGAGGCCAACCCCGATCCCCCGACACCGCGGGCTCAGCCCAAGCACAGTAAAGTCCCCCCTGCAAGCTGGGCCTTTTCTCAGCTAACTCCCCAGGGATGCTTTTGCTTTTACGGATGTTCACCCATCAGCCACCTCTGGTTTACATTTCCGCCTTCACTGTAATCAGTGAAGTGGCATTTAGAAGAAAGATACTTGTTTGCTCCCCAAAGGCAGTCTTGACTTTTCACACACAGCCCAGAGAAAAATGGAACTGCCAGTTTCTCAGAGGGAGGAGATGCCTCTTCCCAGAAATGATGGCAAAATTGCGCGTTCTCGCCGGGCAGGAGGGAGCCACGGTTTCTTTGGGCCTTTGAGAGCGGCATTCCCCAGGCTCCCGCCCCCAGCCAGGGACTCCAGGGCGGGGCTCCAGTGCCCCCCCCCCCCAGTTGCCCCTCAGGAAAAGAAACGGGAAAGGGCTGTGGGGCTAACCATCGCATGGAGAAGTCCCCCGAGTCTCACCAAAGGCCCGGTGGCTGTTGCCAGGCAGCCTGGCTAGTTGGAGGCTGGTCCTTGATTCTCTGTCTGGTCTGGTGCTGCCGGCGCGGCACAGCCAGCCTCCTGGAACCCGGATTCCTGCTTGCTTCTGTGATCTTGCTGGCACTGTGAGCTTCTGAGATGGCTGCCCTGAGCCCACCTGAGTGTGCTGAGCTCACAAATCAGGTGCCCCCTGGGGTCACGGCTGCCACCAGGGGGGACCATGCAGAGCTCAGAGGCCCCCGGAGGGAACCAACTTGATTTTACACACCTGACTCATTCTCAGCAATTACGCATTTCTTTTTAGTTTCTTCTCTCTGGAAAATTTCCATTCTCCTGACAGTTTACCAATTCTTGGTGCTTCTCTTGTTTTTCTCCAAAGATGACCTGCAGGCCCCAGGGCAACAAGACCGTGTGTGAGGTTGGCGCGGTCCTGGCGGATACGGGGCAGCACGCGTACCAGTGGGTGTACGCTGCAAGCATGGTGTCCATGCTAGTGTTTGCCATCACCAAAGGCTGCACCTTCACCAGGACGACACTGAGGGCGTCCTCCTCACTGCACGATCGTGTGTTTGACAAGGTACGGCTGCCAGGGGCTATAGGCGCATCCTGTCATCCAGGCCACAAGGTTTTTTGACACCTACTGTGTGCCAGGCACTCTGCTGGGCTCTGGGGACAGACACAGCCATCATGGAGCTTGTAACCTAGTCTGGGAGGAGTGTCCCCAGTAACTAATTACCAACTGTGAAGGCAAATTCCAGGGAGCTGTGGGTGTACCACCAGCCTTCAGGCTAGGCTGCGGGTGGGGGTGGGGAGACCACTCTGGAGCAGAGACGTGCAGGCCACGAGGGCATCTCCCGCTCCAAAGAGCCCAGAGCACAACAGGGGCCCCCCCCCCCGAGAGGTACTTCCGGCCCCTTCTCATTCTGCTGCTGTGGTGGGCGGCAGCCACCGGCTGTGAGGGCCCTGGGCACAGTGTGTGGGTGGGTTCTACGCCTTGGGGGTAAAGAGACAGAGTGGAACTTAGCTTCCTATTGCCCCGGGGCACCAAATTTTTCCCTCCTCCAAAGGCACCAGCCTCTCCCACCCCAGGCTGCATCCCAGATTTGGAGGGCAAGTCTGAGCCGGGGCCCTCCCGGGACCTCCTCACAGAGGCCGGATCTCCCGCATTCGCTCTCATCCCTGCTGGTTGCAACAACTGGAGTGTTTTCCCTTTCTCAAGGTCACCTGACCAATGCGTCGTGCCCTGGAGAAAAGGTCAGGCCCTGTGCTCACGATTCTAGGGCAGCTGGGGTTTACCAAACATGCGCCTTGACTTGTCAGAGACTCTCTGCTTGTATCCACAGATCTTGAAGAGCCCAATGAGCTTCTTTGACACGACTCCCACTGGCAGGTTAATGAACCGTTTTTCCAAAGATATGGACGAGCTGGATGTGAGGCTGCCGTTTCACGCGGAGAACTTTCTGCAGCAGTTTTTTATGGTGATATTTATCCTCGTGGTATTGGCTGCTGTGTTTCCTGCTGTCCTTCTCGTCGTGGCTGGCTTTGCTGTGGGCTTCCTCATTCTTTTACGGTAAGTCTATGCACTATTTAAAAAGGAGAAAACACACGCACACACACACTCACACACAGGGTTCACCATGCACGATGACCAGGTGTCTATCAGGTGATATCGAGCACTCGCTGTCTTCTCTGATGGAGGAGCACATTGATTTTTAGCACTTACTAAACACCAGGTGCTGTGCTAAGTGCTTTGCATACATCTGGCACTTTAGCGTCTGAGCAACCCTGAGACGTGGAAATTGTTGGCGGTTAAGGCACTGGTCGCAGGCGAGGAAACTAGTAAGCAAGATTGCTGTCTGTCTGCTGGTATCTTCTTAAGCATGGGGCTCCGTCATTCCTCCTGCTGGAGAGGAGAGAGGAGACCTATCCTCAGTCACTCTGAGCTTTGAGAAACTGATGTGGTTAGACAAAGGCCCCAGGCAGCTTTGCACAGGGGACTCTTGCCGTGGCTGTGCACAGCCACCCTGGGGAGCAGGAGGGTGGCAGTGATCCCAGCCTCCCAGCAGACCCGGCCCCGTCTCTCCATCCCTAGGGCCAGCTGGGGCTCCCAGCAGATAGCATCGTAGATCTGAGTGAGGGCAAAGCATTGCAAATCAGAAAAATTTGCATTAGAGCTCCTGCTCTGCCACAAACTAGCTGGAGGATCTTGGGGAAGTCAGAGAAATGCTGCACCCCTCAGCGTCCTCTCCCCCAAATGATAAACACTGAAGTACGTGTCTCACCGTCTCAGAGAGCATGTCGCGAGGATCAAATGAGACTGCCTGCTTATAGATTAAAAATGGACTAAGGCGTTACGCAAGAGTTTCCATAAAAATCAATAACTAGAAATAATCATGTATTATGCTCCTAGATGTGCCCAGTCCTGGACTGGACATTGGGCATGTTAAAGAAAATCCCCCGAATTATAAAAGCTTCAGCCCACAACCCTGGGCCTCCGTCTCCAAACTCAAGGGCTTATTGTGATGACCAAGTAAAAATAATTTCTGAAAGTCCTTTACAAAGGTACGAGCATGTCCTGGATGTCAGTTCTCAAAATGGGTTCCCTGGGCTTGTGTTCATTTTTGTAATCCCTCCGTTTGACCACTGCTCCTGTCTGTTCTCTCATTTGTGCTGCTGATTTACTTAGCAAAAGCTTTTGCTCTGCCCTGCTCCCCAGTTCCTGCTCCAAAGGCAAGACAGCCCAGAGCTGGCCCTGACCGAGTCATCCAAATGTTTCCAACTGGCTTCTTGAGCTCTGAACTCATGAGGTTTCCCTCCTCGTTCCCCCGAGTTAGTTTTGGCTGAGAGGCAGGAGGCCTGATCGTTTTCCCTCTCACGGGCCAGTGGCTAGTGTGCACCCCGGGGGTCCCGGGTCCCCTGCTCACCAGGGCACCTGGAGCTCCCACGTGAAGGGGAGCTGCACCCTGTGGGCGGTTCGGTTTTAGAGTCAGCTCCTGAGGCTATTACATAATGATGTTCATTCAGAATTACCTTCGAGTTGCCTTTAGAAAGGCCGCACGTCGGCAGTGGACACACCGGGTTTTCCTCCCGAGTTACAACAGATCTGTTTTCCCCAAGTTGGGCACCAAAAAGCGGTTGGCTTCTGCTCAGGGGCTGCACCGTGCGGGAAATTCTGGTCTTTGAAGACTGGAATCCCATCTCGTGCAGCGGGACTTCCCTGCCGTGAGACGCAGGAGTGAGGCCGCATGAAGGAGACTGTGGCCTCTCAGACTCTCCCACGGCCAGGATCCGCACCCCAGAGAGACTGGCC
>CM052442.1:88279009-88331222 GCA_028533085.1 Varecia variegata | reverse complement strand
GTGTGTGTGTGTGTGTGTGTGTTGGGGCAGGCTTGCAAGGCTGCGCGTGGGGTCTGTGTGTGTGTGTGTGTGTGTGTGTGTGTGTGTTGGGCAGGCTGGCAGTGGGGAAGCGCAGCTCTGTGCTAAACACTCTCTCCCCTTTCTCTGAGCCTGGTATCAGGTGCTGGTGCAGGGGAGTGGGGGAGAGGAACGGGCAGGACACAGCCTCAGGCAACTGCCCCAGGGTCATCCTCTCTGTCCCAGCTCCCTGTGTGGACTTGAATGGCAGTCAGGGCCCCACCAGGTCCCCAGCAGCTCTGCTGAGCACTGCATCTGCCAGTGGGTTCTGCCCTGCAGCCCTCGTGCTGCGTCCTTGTGCCACGGAGGCCTGTCCACCTCACACCAAGGAAAACGATGGCCCCAAATGTCCTCTTCCCTCTGCCCTGTCAAATCTGGGAGTCGCTTGCTCCCAGACGATGAACTCCAGTGGGGGGGGTGTCTCACCCGTCTCCTGGCTGTGTCTCTCTGAAGGTGACCTCCTGCACCCCACACTCCCTGCTATGCAGGTGACCTCCTGCACCCCACACTCCCTGCCTCCTATAGAGCAGGGGGCCAGTTCGGCAAGACCGCTGAGGAGGGCCTGGCTCTGGACCGGGGTCCTTTGGCATTGACTGTGAAGTGCTCGGCACCTCTTCTTCTCAGCTGTGGGCTCCAGTCGTCAGCTCTGGGAAAGACAGAAAGAGCCCACTTAGCACCACACTCTATTGCCACGTGGGATTTCTCAGAATATGTGCAAATCAGATATGTCTGTGATGGCAGATTTGAAGAGCATAGATATGTATAGATACATGCTCATTTCTGTAAGAATTTACTACTGATTAAAAATTCCCTTGACTTACTTCTCCAGAAGCCCTAACCCTAAGTCTATGGAAGCACAAGTGGAACTTCTATTTTATCTAATTTTCTTAATTTTAGGTTTAAGATGCTAAATGACAAAAACTCCAGCCACCTCCTCTACTTTAACTGTGCTCTCAGGTGGTTTGCTCTAAGGATGGATTTCCTCATGAACATCGTCACCTTCATTGTGGCCTTGCTGGTGACCCTGAGTTTCTCCTCAATCAGTGCTTCATCCAAAGGCTTGTCATTGTCTTACATCATCCAGGTAACAACTGTGCAAGGTTGGGCCTGGCCTGGAGGCTCTGGCATAGAACATCTCAGGGAGCTTTTGGGTGGACATAACGAAAAAAAGCCAACTCAAATAGGTTTAAACAATAAAGGGAGCTTAGGAGCTCACGTCATTCACAAGTCAGGCAGTCGTGTGGACTTCAGGCACAACTGGATCCTGACTCTGCTTTGCCCTCCCCTTGTGATGGCGTTCCTCATAGCCTCTGGGATCTACAGCAGGAAGAAAGCAAGAGGAAGGCCTTTCCTGCCCTTTCTCTTATTGGATTAATTCAGGCATCCCAGCACTATTCACTGGTTTGACGGGATTGGGATGATTGGTTTAGGCTAATGGATGGAGTCATACAGCCGCTCCACAGTGGGGGAAGGGAAAAGAAGGCTGGAGAGGAAATCACAATGTCCCTGACAAATAATCACCGAGTTTTCTTCTTGGTTGCTTTGTTTTTCTTTCTTTTGAATAATAACGAACATGAACATGGCACTGTTCTTTACCTAAATCAGTGCAGTTACTCTCCCACAACACTGTGGTACTGCCATAACCCCATTTTGCAGATGAGGAAACTGAGGCCCAGAAAGACTTGCCCAACATCACGCACCTGTCTTGTGTGAGGCCTGGGATTCAAACTCAGGCCATCTCTCCTGGTTGTCTAAATCTTGTTCCTTGATATATGCCTCAGTTTTCTTTTTGGAGACTCTTCTGATGCAGTCCTTATCCTTGTTGCTCTGAAACTCTAGGCCGATGTATCTGAACTTGGGCCTTTTTTTCATATAATCTGTTCGATGCTATGGGTTCTTTTAGATTAAAGTCAAATCTCTCTTTAGCTTGGAAAAATTTATCCTTTTTCTCCTTTATTTTGACAGTTCCTCCTGGTCTCTGTTTTTTCTTCGTGTGATTTATATTGGTTGAATATTGGATTTCTTGCCTCAATTCTCTGTTACTTTTCGTTTATCTCAGTTTCCATTTCTTGTCTTTTTCTCTTTATTCTCAGAATTTTCCTTAGCTTTGGCATTCAGCCATTCTTTTGAATTTTCATATATTCATATATTTAATTTCACAAGCTCTTTCTTATTCTCTGAGTTTTTAGAAAAATTGTTTTTTGCGTGGATGGAATAATTTTTTAGTCTCTCTGAGGATACTAATAAATTAGAGTTTTTTTTCCCCTCCTAAACTCTCTTCTTTGTCTTATATCTGTTTTTATCCAGAGTCAGCTTTTCTTCTTATTTATCAGGTTCTTGTTTTTATGCCACACATTTTGTTTGTCTGTCTCTTGATCCATTTGTAGTTAAGCATGAGGGACTGGGTTGGGTTTTCAGGGTTTCCTCTGCCTTTGAATCTGCCGTGTGGGGTCCCTACAGGTGGGAAGTTTAGTAGCTGCAGGTGGGTGGGTGGCGAGGCTGGCTTCACCTCAGGAGAGCAGCCAGGGAGCGGGCCTTTAGCTCCCAAATGCTGGATTTAAAGGGGTCTTTATCTAGGGCACTATTCCGGGGGCCCCATTCATCCCCAGGTCGTTAGTTCGGTTTCTTTGGAGAAAATCATGTGTGTGTGTGTGTGTGTGTGTGTGTGTGTGCGTGCGCGCGTGCTCCATACCTAAGGATAAAGTGTCCAACTACTGCTGGTTGGAAGAAAGAAGAGGGGGTGAGGGGTAACTGGGTGTGGCGGGAGTAATTGCCATGCGAAGATTGTCAATCAGCCTCTTTGTGGCCCCTCCTAGGGCCTCTCTGGGTCCTGCGAGACCAGACGACCAGACGGAAGCTCCTAAGCCCCGAGGCACATTCCGCTTCCATTGTATCAACAGGCTCTCATCCTCTGTCCCTCTTGCAGAACTCTGTAGGTCTCTCATTCACTGATATCTCTTCTCCACCCGCTTGCTGTTAAAGGTCTATTCTTTTTTTTTTTAAATAATTTTTTTTTTTTTTTTTTTGTGACAGAGTCTCGCTTTGTTGCCCAGGCTAGAGTGAGTGCCGTGGCGTCAGCCTAGCTCACAGCAACCTCAAACTCCTGGGCTCAAGCAATCCTCCTGCCTCAGCCTCCCGAGTAGCTGGGACTACAGGCATGCGCCACCATGCCCGGCTAATTTTTTTTTCTATATATATTTTTAGTTGTCCAGCTAATTTCTTTCTATTTGTTTTTTTTCTTAGTAGAGACGGGGTCTCGCTCTTGCTCAGGCTGGTCTCAAACTCCTGAGCTTGAATGATCCGCCCACCTCAGCCTCCCAGAGTGCTAGGATTATAGGCATGAGCCACCACACCCGGCCTAAAGATCTATTCTTTTTTGAAAATTTCTCTGATATCACTTAAATGGTACTTTGGGAAGGCAAAGGAATGAAAATATATTCTCAGTACTCTATCTTAAGTGGAAAAAAATGAATTTTCCTTGGGTAGCCAGTTTCCCTTATTGATGGATGTTTTAATTTGTCATCTAGTAAAATGTCAAACAGATGATGTTGAGCAGTTTTGCTTAATTGGTCCAAGTAAATCAGCTTTCCCCAACTAAGGTCATGCTTTTGGTTTTCCAACATTCCTGTGAGGTCGCAGGAGAATTTGCACACTTTGAGATCTGAGGACACTTGTGCTCCAGCTGGCTTTGTGGCTCTGTGGAGCACAACCCGCCCTCCCCGCCTCCCCCCAGAGAACACGGAATCAAAATGACAGAGCTTCACTTGAGACTAGAGGAGACTCCCTAGATGGATGAGAAATTGGTCTGAAATCCCACAGAGCAGAAAGAGAATGCAAAGTAACATCATACAACATTATGGTGGAGAATAAGCACTTCCTGGGGCCAGCGTGGTGCTGATGTGGGGCTGCTGGCCCTGGGAGGGCTCCCCAGCCTTTAGGAGCTGATCCTCTTGCATTTAACAGAATGTGGGGTGCCCTCACAGACGCATATGCAGTGCTCATTCATTCATTGACTGAATAGCCACTGAGCGTCTACCGAGAGCCAGGAGCTATGTGGGTGGCTGCGCCCCAGTGGTGCTCAGTCTGGACAGGTCCCTGCCCAGGTGGAGCTGACGTTCTAGCTGCAACTGGGATAAATAAGGGCCAAGTCTATAGACAAGAAGGCTTCGGAAAGTGTTTAAGTGTTCTGAAGAAAAACGGTTGGCTATGTGACTGTCGGGATGGGACAACATCACACCCAACAGTCAGAGGAGGCCTTTGCCAGGAGGTGACTTCCAGCTGAGACCCGAGTGGTAAAGAAGGAGCCGAGGGAGGCTGCAGACGGTGCTCAGGGAGGGCTCCGGGGCTTGCGGGGTTGAGAAGTCCCTGTGGCTTGAGCAAAGCAGTAGAAACAGGTCTGCGGGGCTTGCAGGGGTAGAACCTGCAGAGCTCTGCACGTCAGGGGCCGGGTATGGCCCGTATTCTAAGAAGGGGTTTCTCAGCCTCAGGGCTATGCACCTGTGGGCTGGACATCCCTTCTGCGAGGGGCTGCCCCATGCGCTGTGGCTGGATAGCAGCGTCCCTGCCGCCACCCTGCTTGGCTGAATTCTCATCTTTCCTGAGCTATCCTCATGCATCACCCCGCGGGTCTGCTGGAAGGAAAGCCCCACGAGTGCAGGCATCTTGTCTATAGCCTTCGGCCCTGGAAACCCGCGTCCCCACCCGGCACCTGGCCTGTCACCACTGCCCAGTAAATGATGTTCCCTACTGAATAAGACTGGCCCTGCCCGTAGCCCACTTGGTGACAGATGCCATGGCCGCCCCACCCTTCCCGGGCAGGCCAGGTGACCCCTACAGCCAGTCCAAGTCCAGGTAGGGCAGGCTGGAGGTTCGGGAGCTCCACACCCAGGAGCAGCCTCAGCAGTGACAGAAGGGAGTTGTGTGTACGCCAGCGTCCTTGCCCTGGCAGGGGACAACGCTGGGGCGTGCTCCATGCAGCCTCCCGGAGCTCCCCGGGGACTGAGCCTCAGCTGCCCACAGCACAGCCGCCCATGCACACACCAGTGTCGCCCTTCCTCCCGCCTTGCTTTCCCACCCTGCTGTACCGTGTGGAGTCACCACCCTGTCAGTTTGCTAGCACTGCTGGAACAAGCCTGGTGGCTTAAAATGAGAGAAATTTATTCTCTCACAGTTCTGGAGGTCAGAAGTCCAAAGTCAAGGTGTCGGCAGGGCCACCTCCCTCTGAAGGCTCCCGGGGACTCTGTTCCCTCCCTCTCGCAGCTCCCGGTGGCTGCTGGTGACCTGTGGCACGTCTTGTCCTGTGGCGGCGGCCTCACTCCAGTCTCTGCCTTCACATCCCCTTCTCTGTGTCTTCCCTCCTGTGTCTCTTGTAAGGACACTGGTCGTTGTACTTAGGGCCCACCCAGCTAATCCGGGATGATCTCAAGATCCTTGATTACACCTGCAAAGACCCCTTTTCCCAATGAGGGAACATTCACAGGTTCCAGGGATCTGGGCGTGGACACATCTTTTGAGGGTGGGGACAGCCTTCAACCTGTCCTCGTACACTACTTGCTGTCACAGCTCAGGGTTGGCTTCTGGGGACCCCGGCCAAAGGTGGGTGACCTCAGCGGGCCACAGGCCGCAGTCTGAGCCTTGATGTTCTCATGTCCGCAGCAAGCAGATGGGCTTGATGGTTTTCTGGTCTCTTATGGTGACAGGGTTTTCAGTAGCTTCTTGGCCAAGGTGATGGTGATAGAGGTCGCTGAGACGTGGGACCCCACCGGGCGGCAGCAAGGGGCTGACACCCAGTGGTTGTGTGGCACCCAGGGAGAATCCCACCGCTCAAAGAGGCGTGTGACCAAGTGGTGCTGTGGTGGGACGATTCTGACCATCTGGAAGGCCAGGGAAATGTTTGCCCTTTGTTTTTAAATACGAAGGAAGCGTTTAAAGGCAAAACACCCCAACAGGAATGGCTGTACTTCTGGGCGCTTGGCTGGGCACACAGGCCTGTTTGTATGGTCCTGCGTGAGGCGGGGCCGGGGGGGTGGTCCACAAGGCCACCCCCAAGCGTGGACGGGCGAAACCCTAAGGAGGAAGGGCTCTAACGCGGCTGCCCGTTCCCTTCCACCAGCTCAGCGGACTACTCCAAGTCTGCATCCGCACAGGGACGGAGACCCAGGCCAAGCTCACCTCCGTGGAGCTGCTGAGGGGGCACATCTCGGTAAGAAGCGCGCGCCAGGGAGGAGGGACAGGTTCGCTCGGCAGGACGTAGGCAAGTGTTTGCTCCCTTTAGATGTGGGAGGGATGTTTTTAAAACCAAAATCTGACCAGTCACTCCTTTTCTTAAAACCCATATTTACGGCCGGTCTTGGTGGCTCACGCCTGTAATCCCAGCACTCTGAGAGGCCGAGGCGGGTGGATTGCTCAAGGTCAGGAGTTCGAGACCAGCCTGAGCAAGAGCGAGACCCCGTCTCTACTAAAAAAATAGAAAGAAATTAGCTGGACAACTAAAAATATATATAGAAAAAATTAGCCAGGCATGGTGGTGCATGCCTGTAGTCCCAGCTACTCGGGAGGCTGAGGCAGTAGGATTGCTTGAGCCCAGGAGTTTGAGGTTGCTGTGAGCTAGGCTGACGCCACGGCACTCACTCTAGCCCAGGCAACAGAGCGAGACTTTGTCTCAAAATAAATAAATAACTAAAATAAAATAAAATAAAATAAAAAAACCCATATTTACAATACAATTTAAAGTCCTTGATGTTGAAAGTGAGGTTCTTTAAAAAAAAAAAAAATTCCTTAAGGGCAGTTTCCATACACAAAAAAAGGCAATTCAGTGGCTTAACTTGCTTTCTAAAAATTAACATTTAAGTGAGTAAAGTTGTAAATCAAAAAAATAGTCTAAATCTTCTTTAAAAACTTTTATATTCAATTTGCAAATCTCACTGTTCTTTGAACAGAAGTCTAGCCAGTTAGAGTAATGGCTTTTAAGGGTCTTTGAATAGTGTTTGGTCCCATTTACAAACTTAATTAAACACTTTAAAACATTTTAAACTGCATTTTAAAATTTAATATATTCAATTTCCTTTTTAAGTATCACAATGATCTAATTTAACAAACAAATTTTTCTGAGTTTATATAAATCTATTAAGTTAAACTTACAAATATTATGAGCTTTAAGTTCTCACGACAGTTCCAATGCCATATGTAATCAGTAAGCCTTTAACTTAAAATCATGTTTCAATCAATTTTTAAATTATACATTTTAAATTAGAATCACAAGCCCAGATTCTATTAATATTGTGAATACTTGAAACACCAAGTACGCAGATTCCTTAAACTGAAAATATTTCTGTTACAGTTTTGCTTCTCTTAAATATTTCTGTTCTTAATTCTAAGTCTTCTAGGGGTTAAAAATACTCTCTAAGAATACAGTTGTTTTCTCACCTAACTGAGGTTACTAATGAACCAGGGATTCGAGCCGGTCAGCCACCCTGATGGGCACACGGGATCCCTGTGTTCCAGCTGTCAATGTGGACTTTGTAACTCAGGCGCAGGGCTTGGTCCTGTCAAGAAGCTGAGCTGCTCTGCTGCTTAGTCAGACTTTGCATTTCTTGGACTCTTAGGACACTTCAATATCTTTTCTGTGTAACTCTAAAGAGACCCCTCAACTCGCCATCCTGCATTCTTAGCATCTTTCTGCTCCAGCACCACGATGACTCTTGAGAATATTGAAATTATATCTGGTTGAATTCTGCAAATCTCAAGGTTCTGTCACTCAGGTTCAAGGCCACACTGCTGACCCCTGCCCAGGTCCATGAGGCTAAGCTGTCCTTGCTTGTCCCTCTAGGTCGTCCATCCTCTATTCACTGAGCTCCAGCTGCGTGACTGTTCTTTCTAGTCCTCGAGTTGCCCAAACTCGCTCCGGCCTCAGGGCCTTTGCGCTTGCTGTCCCCCCCTTTCCTGGAAGGCTCTGGACTGGCACCTTCAGCAGCAGGCATCGTCCCCGCATGCCAGGTCTCAGCTCCCACGTCACATCCTCACAGCTGCCTTCTTCAGCCCTCAAGCCTCACGCTTTTATGCCTCTTGTCACTGCCCAGCACACAAATCATATTCTGTGTTCTATCACAATACTCTGTTTCACTGTCTTCATTTCTGAGTTTTTCTTGTTTATCATCTGACATACGCACTGGAACGTGAGTTCTTTGAGCACATGGTCCTCACTGGTCTTGTTCACTCCCGGAACGCCAATACCTAAAACTGTGTGGATGAATGAATGAATGAATGGAAAAACCAATGACTTAACCTGTCATTGGTTATTCTCCTTTTCAGACCTGTGTTCCTGAATGCACTCATCCCCTCAAAGTGGGGACCTGTCCCAAGGACTGGCCCAGCCGTGGGGAGATAACCTTCAGAGACTATCAGATGAGATACAGAGACAACACCCCCCTTGTTCTCCAGGGGCTGAACTTGAACATACAAAGTGGGCAGACAGTCGGGATTGTCGGAAGGACAGGCTCTGGTGAGGACAAGCTCTGTGTTTGTTTCTTGCAGGTTGTTTTTTTGAATTTCCCCTGGATGCGCTGGTTAAGCCACACCAGAGAGTGATGTGTATGTGTGTCAGAGTGGCTTTACCTTCTCTCAGTTCTCTTTGCCGTAAATCAGGATTCAGGTTGAGTGGGTGTGCAGAGATGGAGCAAACACACACCAGTTCTTGAACTAATTAAATGAGAATCATGCTGGTGAAACAAGGCCCCGAGGATGAGTTGTGTGCTCCGGGCCCCTGCAGGATGGGCAGGTTAACTGCGTTGGGGCAGCCCCGTCCCCCCACCCCCCGAAATCTCTGTCTGCACTGTCATCCACACATGGACATATGCATTGCATCAAAACTCCCCTTAAGTGAATGCCTGGATATCATGGAAGTACAAACTGATGCTGGATTTGTTGTTCTTGCTCTCATTGTTCCCAGGAAAGTCATCGTTAGGAGTGGCCTTGTTCCGTCTGGTGGAGCCAGCCAGCGGCACGATCTTCATTGATGAGGTGGACGTCTGCACCGTCGGTTTGGAAGACCTCAGAACCAAGCTGACTGTGATCCCCCAGGATCCTGTCCTGTTTGTAGGTACAGTAAGGTAGCTGTTCTTGATCATTGTGCATTCCTATTTCTGGAAAGTGAGATCAGACTGACCCAGAAGTCTGTGATGTCCCCGGGACGTGGCAGGCCTGGGGCTGTGTTGCCGAGGGAAGCAGCTTCCAAGGTGCTCGCAAGCACTGCCGGTGCCTGTTTCTGGGTCAGACCTTGGGAGGAGCCAGGGATTACCTGTATTTAATAAGCACATTGTTCATGATTAAATAAGCAAGATACTTCACACATAGGCTGAGCAGATAGCCCGGCGGCCCTGGGTAGCCTCCTTCATGACTGTGTCTCAGCTTCCCACGGGGCTGGCAGTGGCCGCTGTGGAAAGGGCCCCAGTTTGCATGATAAAGTAAATGGCTTCCCCATGACTGTAGCTATCCCCTGGGAAGGGCATTAATTTATTTGCACTATGGCGTGAACAGAAGCTGTTTCAAGTACAAAAGCAGTAGGGTTGGAACTTCTGTGGGGCCCAAGATCCCATGTCAAGGCATAAGGGGAAAGCCACGGTCTCTCCATCGGTGCAGTGCAGCGGCTGTCCCACCAACCGGAGGGACATTTGTCCCGTGGAGACCAGATGAAGTCAGGGAAGAACTGTGTTTACTGTATTTAGAGTTTGCAGGATGAAAAATACATCTTGCCTCTTGACTCATTGACGCGCACGCTGCACCTGAGGTGCTCAGCCCTCTGCCGGGCCCTGGAGCTGCAGGTGCCCCCCTCTTGCCGCCGAGGGCCGAGCGTGCAGAGCCGGTTGAGTCGCTTGCCCTGCCTCTCTGGCTGCGAGACTCTGTGTCAGGTCAGACCACTCTGCCACGCGGGGCTGTGGGCGGCCCTGCTGTCTTTCTACCTCTTGGCAGGGTTTCCCATGTCCCTGCTCGCCTCAGTGGGCCTGCTCCATCACAGAGTTGTGCGTCTTTGGTCCCACAGCTCTCCCCAGCTTGCTGCTGAGAACCTGCCCCCGCCCGGCCTCCCGTCCTCGGCAGTGCAGCGCCCTCTCCTCTCCTTCGTTGCAGGTACAACTTGGATCCCTTTGAAAGTCACACAGACAAGATGCTCTGGCAGGTTCTGGAGAGAACGTTCATGAGAGACACAGTAGGTCTCGGGCTGGTCGGATGAGCGTTTCCCAGCACACTGGCCTAGGTTTAGGTTTGACAAGCACCTGGGCCAGCGCTCGCCTGGGTTTATTTGTGGGCACACCTAAGTCATTGGAATGCAATTGCTAGTTGCTCTTTATGAAAAGCAACGGTAGAGCTGTGCGATGGTCCCTTTGAAACTCTGCAGGCATTACCCTCTGAGATTGGTGCTCTGACCCCAATTTTAAAGATGCAGAAATGAAAGCCAAGGGAAGTAACATGTCCAGGCTCGTGAGTAGCAGAATGGAGACTTGAACCCAAGCTCATCTGGTTCTAGAGCAGATGGAATGCCCTGCTACTCTGCTGATGCCTCATGTGCTTATCAGACAGATAAACCACAGAAAGACGAGGGGATGTGGAATGTTCTGGGAATGGCAAGTATATCTGGTTTAAGGGGACTGAACCATCTGTGAGACGGGACCCTGTCCTGTAAGAGCTGTGCCCGGCTGGGGTCAGCAGATGACACGCCACCTCTGCAGCCCGGGGGATGCATTTCCAGGACTTAGAACGAATGTGAACATCTCCCACAGCCACTTTGACTCAGCCTGCCGGACAAGCCAGACCTGTCCCGCCCTTCCCTGGTGCCCAGAAAACCCTCCCATCCCCTCTCTAGTTTTTCCCTGGAAATAGCAAGCCTGAAAGTCATTTCCACCTGTTTGTGTGTCCTCTGGAACTGCGCGTGCACCGTTTGTGCTCGTTTGGTGAGTTGTCTGCAAGGTCCTATGAATCCTGCTGCGACTCTCAATTGGTAACGTCCGCCTCCTCCCCAGTCTTTCCCTGGTGCCTGTTTGCAATATTGAAATGATTGTTGTTTTGCACTTTCTTTTCCACAGTAAAATAAAGCAAGCTGATGAATGCTAGAGATGGGGGCAATCAATACAGATGATGCAGGACAATTTTATAGATCATCAGCACAAATGTGACATTTTCTGTGTTTTATAGATAATGAAGCTCCCAGAAAAATTACAGGCAGAAGTCATGGAAAATGGAGAAAACTTCTCAGTGGGGGAACGTCAGCTGCTTTGTATGGCCCGAGCACTTCTCCGTAATTCAAAAGTAAGAAAACAGCATGGAAAATGGATTGGCCAAATTTTGGATGTTTCCTGCAGCGCCACTCAAACCAGGAGGTAGAGCTACGCGTTTGTCTTTCAGCAAAGAAAGAGCAATTGAGCCATTTAAAAACCAATCACTTTTTCTTAAGACAAAGTTGTGAGGGATAAAAACAGAAAAATAACAGCCATTTACAGCAGTAGCACCTTCCTCCCGTGGGCTGCCCCCTGGGAGGTCTTGCTTAGGCATTCTCTCTGCTCTCCTAAGTGGTTTGAGTTTGAAAAATCTGCCTCTCCTCTTTTTCCCTTCGTCCCCGAACAATTCCGAGTCTTGATAAACAATACCCAGGACACCCGAGGCCATCAGAATGGCAGGATATGTGAAATGTAAAATTTGTAGTTATTTTTCTTAATGACTTAGCCGCCCTTGCTTACTGATTTCCGGGAAGGGATTACTGTTGCTTTAGAAATCCCTTCTCTGAATCCTCACCAAAGGTGCAGCCCATCGTGGGTGTTCGCTAGATGCGCTCACGTCAGGGGAAAGGGAGCCGGCATGTACTCGGTGCCCACTGTGGCACTTGTCACTGCTACGTGGTGTACATGCCATCTGCATGTCATGCTCATACTAAGGCACACCCCCCTTTCACACATGGGGGACACAGCCGCGGGGAAGGTAAGTAACGTGGCCAAGGTCAAGCAGAGCTAGGGGCTGTGTATTAGTTCAGTTTGTGTTGCTGTAAAGGAAATGCCCACGGCTGGGTAATTTACAAAGACAAGAGGTTTACTTGGCTCACGGTTCTGCACGCTGTCCAAGAAGCTTCACGCCAGCATCTGCTTCTGGTGAGGGTTTCAGGGAGCTTCCGATCCAGCTGGCAGGCGAAGAGGGAGCAGGTGTCACACAGTGCGAGGAGGAGTGAGAGGAGTGCAGTGGCGCCAGGCTCCTCTAAACTGCAGCTTTGCAGGAGCTAATAAAGGCAGAGCTCACTCACTACCAGAAGGATGGCACCAAGCCGTTCATGAAGGACCCACCTCCGTGACCCAAACACCCACCTCCAACACTGGGGGTCACATTTCAACATGAGGTGTGGAGGGGCCAAACACCCAAACCGCATCAGGCTAAGTTCAAGGGTTCCGATTTGCAAAATCAAATCAGCCCTGTGACAGGCAGAGTAATACCCTCCCCCAAGCTGCCCCAGACCAGATGTCAACATCCTTCCTGGTAACCGGACCTGTGAATGCCTTGCCTCACGTGGCGGCAGGGCCTTTGCAGATGTGGGCAAGGATCTGGAGATAGGGGTTGTCCTGGGGTCTGGGCGAGCCTCGTGCATCCACCTGGGTCTTTAGAAGAAGGAGGCCGAAGAGTCAAAGAGAAAGAAGGAGAGGTGATGCCAGGAAGGGGCCACAGGCTAAGGAATGCAGGTGGCCTCTAGAAAAGGCAAGGAGCTGCTTTCTTCCCTAGAGCCAGCAAAAGCAAGGCAGCCCTGACAACGCCTGGATTTTAGGACTTCTGACCTAGGACTGTAAGATAATAAATTTGCATTGTTAAGTCTGTAAGTTTGTGGTAATTTGTTATCGCAGCAGCAGGAGGTGATGTAAGTATTGTTATTATGCCTCATACCAACTCACGGTAGCACAGTGGGTAGAGCCCGTGCAGTTTCTTCCTGCTGGTTTGCAGGGTCAGAACAGCCCACTTACAAAGGGGAGTAAAGGATGTGCAACCACGTCCCCCGCAAATCCCTCTGAGAACGATGGAGGTGATGTGATGTGACTTTTATTTTGCTCTTCTTTTTGTAACTTTTTGAGATGGATGCTTAGCTCCTTAATTTTCAGCTCTTCCTCTTCCTCTTCTTTTAATAAATAGAACCAAGACGATAAATGTCCCTCTTGGCACAGCTTCTGTTTAGTGTGACTTTCACAACATTCCTTCCTCAACAGATCGTTCTGCTTGACGAAGCCACTGCCTCCATGGACTCCAAGACGGACACGCTTGTCCAGAGCACCGTCAAGGACGCCTTCAGAGGCTGCACAGTGCTGACCATCGCCCACCGCCTGAACACGGTGCTCAGCTGCGACCGAGTCCTGGTCATGGAGAGCGGGAAGGTGCGGGAAGCTGCCATGGGCATCACCTCCCCGGAGGCTGCAGTGGTCTGGGATTCAGGCTGGGTGGATATTTTCTGGCAATTTCCGTTCTTCCTCTCTGACTTACAGGTGATTGAGTTTGACAAGCCCGAAGTCCTTGCGGAGAAGCCAGATTCGGCATTTGCCATGCTACTAGCGGCAGAAGGAGGATTGCAAAGGTCCCCGCGGCTGGCTTTGGAGGAGAAGGAGGCTGTGTGAGATGAGTAGGCTGAGTCGCAGGAGGAGGGGCTGTCATCTTAGCAGGCAACCCTGGTCCCCAGGCCCTCCATGGAGTCCAGGCTGAGCGGGGGCCGAGGTTGTGTCCCCTGCCTCCCCCCACTGTGCGACCTCACCTCACTTGGCAGGCGTGGTGTTGGTTCTGGGTGCTGAACAGAGGCCGATGAAGCTCATGGATTAAAAAACTGCCTTTCACCTCCTAAAACCCCAAGGGTCCCTCCTGTGGCCCAACCAATGCCACCTCAGTGCCTGGGAATGGAAACACTGTGACTCTTAGTTAGAAACCAGTCAAAGAAAACAGAATGGGCAAATGCCCAAGGATGGAGTGTGCAACGGTTTCCTTGTCTGTTAGAAGAGAAAAGAGCAGAATGTTCTTCCCATTTAACTCCCACCCACTTCTATCTGGACTGCGTGACAAGTGGTAACTACACAGATCTGTGGTGTGAAAGATTGATTGCCGTGTTTGGCCAAAACATTTTTTAAAAAATCATATTGTATGTTCCAATTGATCTATTAGAATAACCAGGAAAACAAAATGCTGGAGTTTCTCGATAAGATATTTTTATATCTTCTTTGTTGGTCATTAAAACGCAGTGGGAAATTAAACTACCCTGAAATGTTGCCTTGCGATTATTTTACTGAAGATATTCCAACCTCTGCACTGTTTCCTCTCAGAGACCCTGGTCGCCCTCTCCCTTGACTCAGTAGTGAACTTTCCCAATCGCTTACCAAGTGCAAGGCTTCCTCCACCCTCCAGCTCTGCCCCGGCAGATGCAGGAAAGGTGCATTCCCAGGAGCCCAGGAGTGAGTGCCGCTAACTCATGGCGACATTTGAGAAAAAAAAAAGAAAGTCTGGTGGTCTCTTGCACCATTTGCCAGGGGCACACCGGCACTTCTGGCTGTCCCCATTCCTCAGGCTCGAAGCCCTCTGGTGTTTCCAGTGAGGCGTCCTGGACTTCCTTTCTGGCCCTAGACAGAGCCCGGGGCAGCGTGGTCAGGGTTGCTTCCATCCCACGTCCCCGCCCCCGAGGTCCTCCCAGGCGTGGGGAAGGCGGTGCCTGGCCCACAGGGGCACTCAGGAAACACTGTGGCGTGTGGGAATGACACATCTGAGGGACTCATTCGGACACAGCTGTGGAGCCTTTGCGTGTTAAGGGCTTGATCTGGAGAGGCTGAGATTTCTGGCAGACGAGCCAACAGCCAGCATCTCAAGGGCTGGGCTTGCGGGGTTTGCTGCCAACCTTTGATTCTCCAGCTCTCCCCATCCTCTGGCCGGGTCTGGGCAAGTGTCTGCCGGACCAGAGGCGAGGCAAGCACACCTGGCCTCAGGTGGAGCTCCAGGCTGGCGAGGGTGTTGAAGCCCTGGCTCGGGCAGCTTGATGGTGATCCTGTCATCAGCAGAGGGTGCACACTAAGAAGAACGTGGCTGCAAAGGACACGAGCCAGGGAGATCCTTCCAAGGGCAGCTCTGTGCCAAGTTTGCATCTCTTGGTGAAGGGACACGGTGTGTCTTTCCATGATCTGAAAAGGACCCCATGGTGTGTGACCCTGATCTGGGTCTTCAAACCCACATCCACACGGCTCCAGAGCAGCTGCACAGGCAGAGTGCAGTCATCACGTTGACAGTCATCACTGATGACTCCCCCGACAGGCAGCCAGCTCTGGCAGTCCCTGCCAGCCGTGGGAATCCATGCCAGCTGAGCAGTGCGTGGGCGGGAGGGGAGGGGGGGCGATGCTTCATTTTCTACCAACTTGGCACCAGCCAGCCAATCGGCCTGTGACTTCCAGGAGGTGTTCTAGTGAGGGCAGGGGTTAAATGACAGTGATCCCCGTTACTCATTCGGATGCACTGAAAGATGAATCACCTCCTATGACTCCTTTTCTGCCCACGCCCTCCTTGGCTGGCACTGGCAGGAGAGAATACTGGCATCGAGCCTGACATCTGCTGAGACCTGCCGTGTACCAGGCACCGTGATAAGCATTTTTCCGTGAATTATTCCACTGAATCCTCATCTGACCCCTTGAGATGGAAACTGGGGCTTGCTGAGATTAGTAACTCAGCTACACATGCACAGGAAGGAGGGACAGAGATAGGATTTGAGCCCCAGACTGTGTGACTCTAAGGGCCCTGCCCCTAACCCCTGCACAGTAGAGCCCTCCTGCCCTTTCCCCGTGGCCTGTTGCAGGGACAGTGATGGCTGTCAGCATCGTACATGAGGGAGAGTGGCGGCTGGCGGGGCGGCCGTGTGCATGTGCAGTGACATGGAGCAGTGTCAGCAAACCCCCCCCAACTCCCACCCCCAGCCGTCCCTGCAGTGTCAGCCAGGGAGAGACGGTGTGAATAATAGCAGCCATTTAGCCAGCATTCCTCAAAACACAGGTCTAGTTAATCAAATGCTCACCATATCCCTGTGGGGTAGGTACCAGCCGTGATCTGAATATCTGTGTGCCCCCAAATTCATATGCTGAAACTGAATCATCAGTGTAACAGTAGTAAGAGGTGGGTCCTTTAGGAGGTGACAGGTCACCTGTAGTATGGTTGGAGCCCTCATGAGTGGGATTAGTGCCCTTATAAATAGGCTTGAGGAAGCTTGGTCACCCCTCCTGCCATGTACGACACGTAGCAGCCACCACCTACCAGCAATGGGTCCTCACCAGACACCAAATCTGTTGGCACCTTGATCTTGGACTTCCCAGCCTCCAGAACTGGGAACAATAAATTTCTGTAGTTTATAAATTACCCAGTCACATATTTCTGTTATATCATCCTAGACAGACTAAAACAGTACCAGTGTTATCCCTATGTACTGATGAGGAAACTGAGGCACTGAGGAAGTAATGTGACCAAGGTCACCCTGCTGGTGAGGTTTGCGTCCGGGCGGGCTGACTCTGAAACGCCGAGCCACACTGCTGGAAACCTGAGACTCTCCCAGTCGGGAAGAACGGTGTTGAGGACTGGAAGGTTGTAAAGGGTCAGGATAGTTTCAGTCGTGCGTCAGTAACAAATGACCCGAGACCTCGGTGGCTTATTTCTTGTCCATGTGACACATCCATCACAGGTGAGCAGTGGCTGTGCTTTTTATCCTCTTTACTCTGTGACCCGGGCTGACAGAGAACATCACCGGTCTTGTGGCAGAGAGCAGACGGACATGGCAATCCGATGTGACACTGCCACCTTCACCCACATTTCAGGGGCAAACAGGTCACACGGCCACTCCTGAGTTCAGCAGGGTGGGTGGTGGCTGTGGTGTGGACTCCCCTTGCAGGGAGGGGCACCCCAAGGCACAAGGGCCAAGCTTATTCCTTCAGTAAGTTATATCATCTTCCTTTTGGGAGGGGCAAATATTTTTGAATACTACTACAACCTACCATAGCCTGGGTTTGGATCTTGGTTCTGCCACTGATCAGCTGTGTATTCTGGGGAAAGTAGCTTGCCTTCTCTGAGCCTCTACTCTCTACTCTGTAAAATTTGGGGTTTGAACTGAGTGCTAAGGTCTTTTTTCGTCCTGATTTTCAATATAGGGGAAACAAAAAGGAAATACAAAAACAGTTTCTAGAGCACTAACAGTGGAATATAGGTGTTCAGAGGGAATTATAGCACCTTCTAAATGTAATTAAACATTTTCTTAAATGTTGAATTTGTAAAGTAAGCTGAACAAAGTTTAACTGAATTTGGAGCCTTCCCCTAGTGTCAACTTTGATGCTCATTAGGAAATAAGAAATTCTTTGAAATTTCATTATTATCTATTTTGGTGCCCTGGCTGTGCTGTGCTCTGACTCCGTTTGCCTGTTGGGGGATATTATGCTTGATGTTATGAATTAGAACCTCTTGAATATCCTTTGTTAGATGCCAATGGAGAATGGAATAAGCCACTTACAAGCATGGTCATTATAAATGAGTGACAAATGGCCTGCGACATGTTTCGGAGTCAATTGTGTCCTGAAGCTAACTCTGAAGAGAGATGGTCTAGAGCAAGTGTGGGCAAACGACAACCCGTGGGCCAAACCCAACCTTACACCTGTCTTTGTAAATAAAGTTTTATTGGAATGCAACCATGCTCATTTGTTAGTGCATTACCCAAAACCGTTCTCACATTCCAACAGCAGAGTTAAGGGATTGTGACCAAATGTATGTCCTCAAGGCCCAAAATATTTACTGTCTTGTTCCTTTACGGAAAAAGTTTGCTGGCTCCTGGTCACAGGCGTTGGCCTGTGCAAGGATTCCCGTGCGAGGGAGTCTGCTGGCTGCGGGGTGGGTTCTGGAAGGCATTCCCCCCACTGCCTGGGCTGTACATGACACCTCAAGCTGTGGCAGTCATCGTGCGGCCATGGAGCAAGTGGACAGGCGGATGCAGCACCGGTGCTTGCTTATGACACTGAGCCGCTGATTCAGCAGCCCTAAAGTCACCCTACCTCGTCTCGTCACGACAGGACACACTGGCCTCATTCAGCTGGCTTGTGTTGGGCTTGCGGCTACTTGCAGCCAAAATCATCATAAATGATACAGAAGACCTGTGCTCTCCTCATTCGTGGGAAGATCTGATCCTCCCTGAGGAAAAGAGAGCCTCAGTCTCCACCCTGGGAGTTACACCCACTTCCTCCAACTTCCATGTGGCCCAAACCAGCACTAATTCACCTCCAGGCAAGGGGAAGTTTCCGTTTCTCCTCTCTCCTCGAAGCTTCATGCCATTTATGAATACAATACTTCCTTCTCCTTCCCTTCCTACTGCCCGAGTTCAGAGAAACTCAGAAAGAGCTCACAGATTTTGTTCTTGCTATTCAAGTGAACGGATCTGAAATGGCACGGCATTGTAGGTAAAAATGTGAAATGTTCTCTGCTGAGAGCTAGAATCACTCTGGTCAGTACACCATGATTTAAAATGAATTGAAAAACGCAGGGGGTCAGTTTGGGGTCAGATGGACGATCAAAGAAATCACTTTTCTTTTGGCCCTGTGTAGGAGGTCACCTCCGGGTGAAACCAAATCAAGCACTAACGGCTTCAAATAAATGCTGATTTCCATGGAGAGGCCCTGCCTGACTTCATGACGTGCATGTTCATGGCTTCTGCTGAAAGCTTTCCCTCGGGTGAAACCCACGTTCAAGGGCCAGACCACATCAGCCCCTACTGTTTTAGCACAAAACACAGCAGAAGCCAGGCTGGTCTTTAGCCCCAGCTCTGGGCCTCCCCCACCTGGCAAAAATCACACCCAAAGAAACCCTAGCTTGCTTTGTGGCAATTGCTCTACATTGCTTTACATTTTTTTGTTATGGTAAAATATATACTATATTTATATTTAATGCCACTGAAATGGTTAAAATGGTAAAATATACACAACATAGAACTTAGCATTTTAACCATTTTAAGTGTATAGTTCAGTGGCACTAAGTGCATTCGCATTGTCACGCAACCATCTCCACCACCCACCTCCAGACATTTTTCATCCTCTCAAACTGAAACTCTGCAGCCATGAAATTCCCTGTCCCCGCTCTCCCTGCCCTGGCGACCACCATTCTCCTCGGGGTCTTTGTGAATTTGACTGCTGGAGGTGCCTCGGCTAAGTGGAATCGTGCGGTATTTGTCCTCTTGTGTCCGGCTTGTTCCAGTTAGCACAACGTCTTCAAGGTTCATCCATGTTGTGGATGTATCAGAATTTATTAATAATTCCATTTTAAAGCCATCCTAATAAGTGAGAAGTGGAGTCTCATTGTGGTTTGATCTGTATTTCTCTGATGATTAGTGGTGGTGTGGTCTTCTCATGTGCTTATTGGCCTTGCACTTCTTTTAAAGAGAAATAGACACAGCTCATCTTGCAAGCTTCCTTCTTTAATATCACATTCTTGAATGAATATCCTCACTGTGTCAATACGGACAGCAGTTTAGAGGCCATAATTATTAGCTATGGGCTAAGCACCTGGCATGTATTAGATATTAAACCTTTAAAACAACTCATGAGGTAAGAATGATTCTCCTGTTTGCTCAGGGAGCTTGTGCACCTTCCCAAGGTTACCCAGATGGTAGGTGGAGGAAACGGGATTCTTAGCCCAGAGCGGGCCTCTCAGTTCAGTCTTCACTTTACAGATTAGGCAACTGAGGCCTGGAAAGGCTAAAACTGGTCCACGTTCATCCCAAGGTGGTAGGAGGAGGATTAGGATCCTGAGTGCCGACTTAGGGCTGTGTCCGTGACACCACATCACACCAGAGCATTCTCCCAAAAGGCAGTAAGAGTTCTCCCCTGCCCCCGGCAGCTTATCATGTCACTGGGGAAATGACCTAAAAGTACCAAAGCACTCACAGTGAAACACCAGAGGGCAGCGTGGGAAGTCGGTGGTGAGCTTGTCCATTCACTCTCTCATTCATTTGTTCACTCACTCAGCATCTCGCCTGGCCCTTCACTCTTCTGTCTTTTCTTCTATTGGAAAAGGAGGGCGAGTGAAGGTTGGAAGAAGCGAGAGTGATTCTGGAGACGGCCAGTGGTCCTCATGGGACAAGTATGGCCAGGACGGGGAGGGCAGCCGCACAGAGAGCTGGCAGGGAGGCGGGCCTGGCCAGCTGCTGCCCGGTTGGGGTGAGGACCGCTGGGAAAACTGTCAGGTACTCTCCTGTCTGCCTCTCCACACACAGTTGGTGACCACCAACAACTTGGATACAATTAGTGCCGAGAGAACGCTTTGCTGTAGAAACAATTAGGGCAGGTTCTTGGGAAGAGCCCGTTAGCAATGAAGGGAGCATGGCCAAAGAAATTGGGGCCCGACAATTCCCCTGCAGCAGAGCCAGCTTTACAGGGAGAGAAATGGGGCTGGTTCCACCACATCAGCCCCCAGGACAGGATGGACATCCTGAGGGCAAACACTGCCAGCGACACACAGGGGTCATGCTTGCCAGTCCGCAGTGATGCTCTCTGCCCTCGCCAGAGGGAAGCTCCTGTCTAGGCATGTGGTGGAAAAGACAGGAAAGCCAGTGTCTCTCTGGTGCATCCGTTTAAATTATTTACCTCTTTGCTTCTGGAACTGGTAAGTCAAAGATCATCTACATTGCGGGATCATTTAGGAAATGATGAGGCCACTCTGTGCAGAGAGCACATTTGGCTTGGCAACCAAAAGGGTTCTTTGCTAAGTGGCCATGATGGCGCTACAATCCTAATCAAATTCCTCAGTTTTCTCTGATGTGGGGATTTTAGACCCAAGCGGCCCCACTCTAATCCAAGGCAGCATGTTCATACCTGGACTGAAAAACTGGAGGACAGGGCAGTGTGGTGTGGAGCGAAAGGCATGCGCTCTGGGGCTCTAGGGAACACCGTCCCTCGGTGCTCTGTGCACATCCCTCCGGCTGCTGGGAAGTTTCAGGATGCTTCTGCTACCAGTGGTCAGTACCTTGGCCTCTTCCTCCCAGGACCGCCTAGGGCTGCTGGAGCTGGAGTGCCCTCACCCAAGGACAGGCAGAGGGGCTTCAGATTTACATTCCTGCAGGTCAGCTTGGAGCTGGGAGGCCCAGCTCCCCTGTTTTGGGATGATTATAAAGTATAACTCAGTGGTCCCCCCTATTTTTGGCACCAGGGACCAGTTTTACAGAAGACAATTTTTCCATGGACATGGGAGAGGGGCGGGGGGATGGTGAGCCTTGGGGAGGGGGGCAGCTGTAAATACAGAAGAAGCTTTGCTCGCTTACCCACCACTCACCTCCAGTGCGGCTGGCCCAGTTCCTAACAGGCCATGGACCCATACCCGTCCACAACCCACGGATTGGGGACCACAGGTGTAACTTACACTTCCAAGTCCCCCTGTGGATTCAGAATGAAGTTAACCTCTGTGGGACTTTGCCTGAAATCATATCCCTTCTGGGCTTTTCCTCCTCCTTCCCCCATCCCTTACAGATTTTCCCTGAGAGCACTTCCTTAATAAATTACAAGCATATAAATCCTTGTGTCAGAGTCTATTTCTAGGAAATCTGGCCTATCACGAGGGGTCAAAGAAATCTGAGCTCAAACTCAAACCCATCATTTCCAAGTTCCACACACCTCCTGGGGACCCCACCACTCTATTCTCAGCCTGGAACCTAGGTGGTTCAGATGATGCTGACTCTACCAATTGTCTTCAGGGGTGGGCCTGGGATCTGGACCAGGCCCACCAGGGAGTCACACTTCTGTGGTGCTGTGAGAGGTCTGGGCTGCAGGCATGACCCAAGCTGGACCCATCGGAGTCAAACTCCAGACTTTCGCTCGAACTAAGGGGAAAAAGGTGAGTTTCTTTTCTTGGATGGTGGGTACCTCTGATGCCATTTTTGATATCCGGCGCTATCTTCAGGTAGATAGTGTCAGAACTGAATTGAATTGAAGGACACCCAGCTGGTGCCCCTGCAGAACTGACTGCTTGCTCTGTGTGGGGGCAAAACCCCACTTGCGCTTGGCCACAGAAATCTTCTGCGTTGACAGTTGTGATGTGAGAATAGAGGAAAACAGTTTGAGTTTTCCACACTCAGTGTCCTCACAAAAGAGGCACGAAGGAGCTTGTTTGTCCTTCCTGCCATGCGAGGCACACAGAAGGCACCATCTACAGGGAAGGGGCCTTTGCCAGACACCGAATCTGCTGGAGCCTTGAGCTTGGACTTCCCAGCCTCCAGAACTGTAAGTAATAAATTCCTGTTGTTTATAAATTACCCTGTATTTTGTGACAGCAGCTTGAACAGACTGACACTGAGGCACAAGCAGATTAATTAAGTTGCCCAAGGATCTTGCATTTTTAAAGTGCCACTAAATTTTTCCAGTGCTTTTACATCTTTAATCTCCTTTTATTATCACAACAGTTTCTTGAATTGGGAATAGCATCCCTCATTTAGACTTAACAAAAAAAAAAGAAAGAAAGAAAAAAAGAAAAAAAAAAGCCCAGAGCATAAAGAGTGGAAGTAAATTGCCCATAGTCAAACAATAATTCTCAAGTCAGTGTTCATAAGCCATAGCCCCTCCGAGCTGGAGGGCACTTCAGAACCATGCAGTTCCAACTGCTCATTTTGAACTGGAGAAGAGACAGAGTCTCACAGGAGAGAGAGGTTTGCTTAAAAGCAAGTTGGGATCTGGAGTCCTAATCTTCTCAGTTCTTTTATTCTACCATGCTCCTCAGACAGTGTATGAATCTCTCTCTCTCTCTCTCTCTCTCTCTCTCTCACACACACACACACACACACACACACCCCAGGGACTACTCATTTCCACCCTCACCTGCAACCTCCCACCGCATGATGGCCTCCTTCTAAATTCAGAAGGAGCAGTGGATCCGTGCTAGCCACGATCACCTCTAATGAGCCAGATAGTGTGTCAGCTCAAACCAGAAGGGCTTTATTTTCCCTTGGGAAGTGTCCCAAGTGTTCAAGGACTTTCAGGTTTCCCTGAAATTTCAGAAGAAGAAAAGCCAAGGAGGGAGGAAGTGTATGATCAGGAGACCAGCGTCCCCAGGCAAGACCAGGGCTCCTCTGCCCCACAGGACTGCGGAGAGGACTCCTGTCTCCTGCCCTCATGAGTCGGGAAGAGCTGGAGGAATGTGGGAGTGGGGTGCTTGATCAGTCGACTGGCAGGCAGTGGAGCAGCCCGGCCCGCAGGCCCCGAGGGCTCCCAGGAGCACAGAGAAGAGGCGGTGACTGCCTGGAAGGAGACTGCAGACAAGGAGAGTTCATAAGAGGAGATGAAAAAGAGAAAACCATGCAAATGAAAACTCTCAGCTGCACTAGAAGAGTAATAAGAAAGCAAATCAGCAGAGGCAACTCGAGCTGCAACTGCTAAGCAGAGCCTCTCCCCTCTGCCTTCCGAACTTCTGAATGGAACCTCCTGAGTCCAAAGTCCGCGGTGCAAGTGGAATTAATGAAGGCAGTGGCATTGAAATGCACTGTATCAATAGACTCAAGCAGAAAACAAATCAAACGGCTTTCATAAATGAGTGCAAGCTGGGAACAGAAAGAAGATGCCTAGGACAATAGGCGTGGGGGAAGCGGTGTCGGGGAGGGGTGAGAAGACATTGAAAAATGATCACCAAAGTTATTTATTTGAAGCCCTTGGTGACAGCGACCCCGGAGATGAGCTATCTGATTAAACGGAACACGAAAACCTGGCAGTGATTCAAGGGACTGGCCCCAGGGAGGGGAACGCGATGGGAGCAAAGGGAAATGTGAACATTGGAACGTGGAGAGAAGCGGCCGCCTGGCTGGGCCGCGCACCGCGAGCACAGCAGAGCCCGAGGCGGAGTCCGCTGGGGACACACAGGGCACCGACGGGCGGCGTCAGGGAGGCGTTGCCCTGTGGGCTTCTGTGGCCTGCGCTGCAGGTGCCAGTCTCCTGAGGTGGCAGTGCCTGTGTGAGGGGAAGAGGGCCAGGCCCGGCCAGATCTGGGCAGTGATGAGCGTTTCCAAGGGAAAATGAACCGAACACCATCATTTCCTAAGGCACCAGGCATCACCGTTTCCTGGGAATTAACTGGAGCCAGGGCAATGAGACCTCAGTGCAGACAGTGAGGTGTGGTGGCTGTCCCTCAGTGATGTCTTTTTCTCCCAGCTGGTGAAGAAAAGGCAGAGGAAATGCTATTCCCACCTATAGCAGAGTCCGCGGTCTCTCACCAAACATTCCAGCCACTTTTCCTCCACTACTCCCTGCCCCCTTGCTGTTAGGAGAGAGATTTTTGCAATTCCCTTGCAATTTTGGTTAACCAAAATGGAAGTGACACATGTCAGCATGGACTGATGTGTGCACAAGCCAGTGCAAAACCCCCTAGATGTCTCTTCCCTTGCTTTGGCCAGAGACGACATTTCCAACGGTACGGCCTCCATCGCCCTGAGCTCCTGAGCAAGTATGTGAAGGAGAAGCCTCCCTTTCCCCTCCTACACTGGCTGACCTGCAAAGAACAGGTGGTAATGAGTGAGAAATAAGATTCTGGCATGTTAAATGAATAAATCTTTGTAGGGTTCAGATTTTGTTCCAGCAGCATGGCCCAGTGCACTCTAATATGCTACCTAATAGGCACCAACTACTGTCCAAGTTGACACCCATGAAAGCATCATGACATCAGTAAACTGTTTTAAGATTAGATGATTTAAATGAAACAAGCGTTTATTGAGTAGCTACTAAGTTCCAGGCATCACGCTGGGCCCCAAAGCTACTGAGATGAGCAAGAGCCAGGGAGGCAGGTTCCTGGGTCCGTAAGAATGACACAGGGGGAGAGGTTTTATTGAACTGGGCTCAAAAGTACCCTGGGGAACTAGAGAGCTTAACCCTAGGAGGGGTAGGAAAGGCAGGAAGAGCCTACAGAGGTGGTGGCATCCTTCGAGTTGGGCTTTGGGGGATGTGTACAGAGATGCCAAGTGAAGAAGGCTCAAAGAGCATTAACGTCAGAGGTTTGAGGAAAATCAGAGTCTCTTCCCCTCACCTCTCCCCTGGGCTGACATCCTTTACCGTAAGCTCAGGCACCTCCGTTTCTGAAAGCTTTTCCCACGTGTACCCCCTCTCCCGCACCCTCCCGATCATGCATCCCTCAGCCGCTGGTTGGGTTTCGCGGCTGCATTTCCTGATCCTCCACCGGCTGCTCTGTCTTCCCCACTGTGCTGGCACCCGCTGTCCGCAGAGACTCCCAGGTGCCTGGCAGAGGGCTTGCTCACAGTACTCACTAAACAAATTTGTGAGAAAAAGGACATAAAAACTGAGCAATCCAGTCAGAAACACGAGATTTCATCACAGGCATGAGGAACCCTGGGCTCTGTCTGGCTCTAGCCTGTAGGCGTAAGGAGGAGGAGGATGGCAGAGGGGACGGGCTGCCCAAGGTAGGGTCTGGGGCCTAGAGAAAGTGCAGCCCAGCTGGGAAAACTCAGCCGAGCCAGGAGAGAACGACTGATCTTTAGATGCAAAAGGAGGAACCGCAATTCAGTGTGGTAAGGTCATGGCACTCCCATGAGCTGCTGACTTTGTTAAATCATTAGTGGATTGGCTGTTGATCAGAACATAACATCTCCCTTCCTTATGGTTTCTAATTTATCTAAGAGCCTCTCTGGCTCTCTGGGTTTTTTGTTAACACGTTTAAGCATCTCAGTGGTAACTTTCAAGTGTCACAGTTCTTCCTGCCATCTCCCCCAAGCTGAGACCTGAAGCTGACTCTGTGTCTCTGAATCAGCGAGTGCTCGATGAACCCATGCCGTGGGCCAGACGCAGTGCTAGGAGCAGGGAAGGACAAGGTAGGATGCACCTTGGCCTTCAGGGGTGAGAGTCTATCAGGGAAACAGACACGCACCAGGCTGTCTAACGGACCCTTGGGGCAGTGTGTGTGTGTGTGTGTGTGTGTGTGTGTGTGCAGAGCAAGCCCTGCTGGCATCAGGCGTCAGGGTGGTCGAGCCAGGCTGAGTCGGTGCCCACCTGGGAGGCCTGGGACAGGGGAGGACCAGAAGGGAGAAAAAAGCTTTTTCCCAAGGACAGTAAGGATCAGTACCATGGAAACCAACTTCTGTCCTCAAGTCCAAAGAGGAAGAAGTTCAGGGCCCGAAATGGGAGAACTATTGAAAGTCAGAAGTTTAGAAAAGACTGGAGTCAGGTGGACAGTGAGAGACAAGGACGCAAGGAGAGAAGACGCAGGGCGGTTTGCCGTGGGCGGGGCTGGGGGCCCCAGAGCCCACTTCCGTGTGTCCTCAGCGGGACCTTTTACGGGTGGGTGGATTGCCCAGCTCAGGGTCTGGACGGACACCTGCGGAGCACTTTAAACCGCGACCCCACCACCCACCTGTAAGGTGAATTTTTGGTTAAGAGTCCAGCCCAGCAGTCAAGAGTGATTTCAAAGCAAGCGCCCCCGTCCGTGATGTTCATCTTTCCAACGCCAAGGAGGAAACACGCAGACCTTGGCCATTCTTACACATGCTTCTCTTCTCTCTTAACTGTTTGGTCTGTGTGCGAGAGCCCTGCACTCACCTTTCTCGCTCGCCCGACCTGGACTGCCTTTGCCAGGCGCCACTCCCAGGTCTCCGTCTTTCTCTGCCTCCTCCTTCCCCCAGACTCTGGGCAGAAGGGGTCTGGGCCCACCAAGCAGCGCCCTTCTCGGCCAGTGGGCCGGGCCCGGTGGGGATGCTCATAGTGGGCAGGAGATCGGGAAAGACTGAGAACATTCATCTTTCAAACATTTTGTCCCCTCGCACACGGAACAGGCTGCCAAATGACGCAGGTGGAGCCGGTGCCCAGCGGAGACCCAGGCAGGTGTGCGCAGGCCCGACGGCGCTCCCTGGTCGGCTCAGAGCACCAGAGCCATCTCCGGACAGCCCAGGGTGCCCCAGAAAGAACATCCCCCGTCCTCCCAGGGGCAAGGAGAAGTCTCCCGGCCCATGCTGGAATCGAGAAGGTGGCTCCCGTGTCTCTGTGATGACCCAAACCCCAAATGTACGTGTGGCCCCGTGTTTCATGGTTGAAACCATGAAACTGCTTCACGCTTTGCATCCTCAGCCAGCGCTAGTAAACGCCTGTGCTTGATGGTTGGGCCCACGGTAGATTCCCAGCTGCTGAACGATCCTGTTTTATAACACTGCAGGCACCGTGTCGCTTGAATACTTCTCCATCCTGGAATCGATCCCAATCGGGCCAAGTTGTTGAGAACAAGTCCCCAGCCATTTTCCAATCGCCTCAAATGTTGAATTTCCTGACAAAATTGCCCAATCCTGGGGTGTCTCTGCCTCTCAGTCTTGCGGCTTGAGGAGATTGGTACGATTTTCTTACAGAGACAGGGCAGAGGGTTAATTCTCTCACAGGCAGTGAAAATATAATTGTTTTGTGACGTGTGAATCTGCTGGGAATTAGCCTGATCCACACGTCGCACGTGGAGCGTGAGAACTAGGGCCCAGACCCGGCCCCCGACAGCAGATGACCCGTTAGACGTGGGCAGTGGCTGCTTCCCTGCAGCCTGCGTTTCTGAGGACTCTGTCACCAGGGAGTCCTCATGCCAGGTACAACACTCGTACGTGGCCAGATGTTCCCACTCAACATCTTTCTTGCCTCACGGCCTGATCAGCCACCCTGTCCTTGACTTCTTCCCTCTCAAGAGCTCTGCGAAGGGTCTGCGTCCTGCCCAGGTGTCAGTGTTGCCCGAAGAGCGTTCTCGGGAACAGAGCGCGAGTCCCTCAGGATGCACTGAGGAAAGGGTTCCTTGGTCCAGTAAATCTGGGAAAGGCTTCAGACTGCGGCCCTGGCCTGAGATCTGCAGCGCGAGGCAGCCGTGTCCTGGTTTGGGTTCCCCAAGAGCATTTACTGAGACAAAGAGTCCTGATTCCCGGCAGGTATGGGGAAGGGGACAAGGACGTTCTAGAGAGCCGGTTACCACGGTGCACTGAAGCTTACTCCTGCTGGGAAGCTTTGGCCGCCGGTTAGGACAGGGGCCACGGTGTCACCCCGCCTGCAGGGTGGGGCGGGAGACCAGGGTAGTTGCACACCGACTCCTGCCCCCTTTGCTGGAGGGCTGCTCCCAGCGAGTGTTAATTCCTGGCCACTCTTGCTTACCTTGGGTGGGCAAGGAGGTCTCCAAGGGTGGGGCAAAGCCCCCAGGAAAGCAACGCAGGTGCTGCCGGTGCAAGCTGGGCTGGCCGCACTGGGGGGAGCCAGCGGCGGGGGGTCCTGACTGCGAGCACCAAGGCTTACTGACCCCGAGTCTCCTAAACTTACGTGACCTCAGAACTTTGTTTTTTCTTTTTCAAAGAATGTCAGTTCATACACTGCAACAAATTTTGAATAAACCTGGTTGAGATACTTAGCAGGCAGACATCTAAAACCCAAAGCTGAAAATGTGGTGCTTATGTTAAAAGAAGAGCTCGGGATTTTTAGCCAGGAGAAAAGAGGGTGAGGAAGGACTTTAGGAGACGGAGGGATGTCCGTGAAGTTCTGGCAGGCAGGGCGCAGACCAAGCCCTTCTCTCCCGGGAGCCAGTGCTCGCCCGTGTGTGCGTGTGCATGCATGCGTGTGTGCATGTGTGCGTGCGTGTGTGCGTGTGTGCGTGTGTGTGTGTGTGCATGTGTGTGCACGTGTCTGTGTGCGTGGGCAGGGATTGAGGGGGATGCCTTTGCTAGAAGGATAGATAATCTGCCTCTGAGACTGTGTGGTTTTAAAGTCTTCATTTTGCTGTTTCTTTCAGATGTGGAGGGCAGGAAGGGGGAGCCAGAGTACTCTCCCTCTGTCTCCGTGCGCACCAGCATGGCCAACGCCGGCTGGCCTCTCAGCTCCCGGGGAAGCCCCGCGTGACAGAGTTTCTGCGAGAAGGACGCGGCTCCTGAGCTTCAGACCAGCGATGCAAGATCGACTTCTGCTCCCAACCTAACCGTTTCGTTTCATTTGCTCGCCAGCAGGACCGGCCCGGCGTGCGTCTGCCTTTGGCCTCCGAGAAACCTGCTCGGCTCGCAGGGTGGGCTGGGGAGGGGTAAGGCACAGTGGAGGCCCAGGGTCCTGAAGTCTGCACCTGGCATGGCCAAGGCCGTTCTCGTCCTCTCCTCCTTTGCCACTGTGTGAAAACTCCCACGAGAAACTCAGCCTGTGCCGAGGTCTCCACCGTCTTAAGCCTCAGATTGCCAAGGAGGTGGCAGCTCCTCAGGCTTTTAACTCAGAATGTTGTGCTTTTCTGTTGATAAGAAATAATAGTCTTTTGTTCAAAGTCAGAAAAATGAATTAGTCCCTTGAGAACCTACAGATTTGTTTTAAATTAATCTTCCAAAGATGTGTAGAGAACATGAAAAAAAAAATCCCAGATTAATAATTGAAAGAACTGAAGCACTTGCCAGATTAAAAAAACACTGAAGAAAACCGGCCAATCCAGTTGCCCCAGTGCCAGCAGCCTCTCCCTCGCTGTCTGGCACCCCCTCCCGCAGCGCAGCCCTGGCCTCGGCCTGGCCCGGGACCCAGCACCTTCGGACACTGCCCAGGTGGGAAACACCCGTCTGAATGTCTGAATCTTGATTTGCCCAGAGACACAGCTCTGCGTGGCGTCAGGGGGGGTGAGGGCATCCGGAAGCGGGAAAGGAGGGGCTCGCAACGGCCCGTGTTCCCGCCGAAGGTGCCCTGATGGTGCCCTGCGTTCTCTGTCCCCCTGGTGTCAGAGGAAACTACATTTCCTGGACTCCCTTGCTCCCTCTCTTGGGAGCCCAGGGTGTCTCTTCCCACTTCTCTCTGCTCGCCAGGGTGCCTTGCCCTGGCTGTGTCCTCCCCAGGGCTCGGCCTTCACCCGTCGTTCCCTTGCTCCATCGCCCCGGTTCCTCCCCGCAGCCCTGCCATGGGCTCAGCTCCTGCCCGGAGGCCTGGCTTCTGGAACTCACAGCGCCATCTTTCCCTGCTGTCCTTCCAGCCCTCAGGTGACAATCACTTCCTGCACCTGCTAATTTCCGCCCCACCTCACCGCCCTCTGCTTGGCTTCTCGGCTCTTGGGCTACCAGTGCTGCCAATTCCCCTCAATAAACTGCTTCTGTTTGGAAGACCTGGAGTACTTTCTGCTTGTTTGACTGGATCCTGAGTAATACGGTGGTCTGCCCTACGGATTGGGGCCAAAAAGATCCCTATTACCCTCCCTTGGCCAGTGAAATGAAAAGCTGGTTCCCCTAGACGTGTGTGCTAAACAGAAGCCAGTCCGCGGGGAGCAAAAATCTGGGTCAACATCATGACCCACAAGAGCCACAGGGACCCTCAATGGTACAGTTCCCACAAACCCAATCTCTCTCGTGCCCAACTGGATTCTTACTATTATTTATTACTATCATATAACTTTACAAATATGGAAACTGAAGCCCAGAGAGGTGAGGTCACTGGGCAAAGGTCAGTTTGGACTCAGCAGTCTGATTCCGGAACTTGTGCTCCTGACGACTGCGCTACTCTGATCCCTTGGCATGTTCTCCACGTGGGCCCCAAATTAAGTACTCCCCAAGGCCCTGTGTTTCTGATCCGTCTAGACGTGTCCTGGTTTCTTCTGGCTTTAAATGGAAGTTGGCCTAAAAAAGAAGAAAAAACCATGCTGAATTTTTGCATCTATTTGACTTCTAACCAAGATAAACCCTAAATCAGATCTGCTATAAAACGGTAGATACTGCCCCCGGTCCTAGATGCTTGGGCTCTCCCTGTGGGGACCCCTTGGTGGGTAAAGATGCTCTCCCCAGTCCTCCCCGCCTTGCTGGCTGTAGGAACGCCCCGAGGGCATTCGCAGGTGCTGAGTGTGGTCGGGTGAGCCTCACTAAGAATGGAGCAAAGCCCCACGACTCTGCCTTGTAGCAAATGTCTCTGAAGAACAGGAGACAACCACTGATGCAAACGTCTTTTCTTCCAAGAAAGCTTTAGGCGAGAGATTAAAATGCTGTGTCCCTACCCATTCCCTGGGAGCCAGGCCTCATTAAGAAAGAACTTAGTTGTGTCCAGAAGTTCTTCACAATGACAAATTAACTAAGCTTTTTCTAAACCGTGGCCTTCGGGATGAGGAGGAACTGGGTTATTCCCAGCGCGTCTGCTCCTCTGATGCAGGAAGCCTGTTGTCCTGCGGAGTCCCGCACTGAGCGGCTGGAAAGACATGAGAGGCATCTATTAGCAAAGAAAAGAATCTGCAAACATCGAACCAGGGCTGACCCAATTTCTTATTGGGCGACTCTGGCCTGGTGCGAGACAAGGGGTCTCAGCCAGGGGAATTTGTTTCAGGTTTTTACCATCATCACCATCATCATCATCATCTGCAGCATTACCACCCTCAGCCCCAAACAATACTCACCAGGTCTACTGGGTTAGCCGCCTTGTTCATGAGCAAAATACATTTGGGTTAATTATGCAGTTTGGGCCCACATCTGTCAATCAATCAAGCATCCATCAACCATTTTCTGGGCATCTGCGGTGTGCTAAACCACTCGTTCTCAAGGCTGGCTGCACGTTGGAACCATCTGGAAAGATTTAAAATATGACAATGCCTGGGCCGTGCATCAGAATGACTAAATGTGAATCCCTGGTCATGGCACGTGGCATTTGTAGCTCAGAAGCTCTGCTGGAGGCTCCTGAGCAGCCCATGCTGGGCAGAGCTGTGATAAGACACGTGCTAAGAACCACGGAGGGACTGGAAAGAGAGTCCTGTCCCCTGACCTAGGGGCACTTGCTGCCTGGGAGGAGAGTCAGATGCAGTTAAACAACAACGCTCTGCATGCCTTAAACAAGAAATGAGACAGCAATTCAAGACACCAACAATTCAAATAAGACAACAATGTTTCAAAGTGGCGCATAACTGAGAGAGGAAATCGCCAGACAAGTGGAAGGCACAGAATAGCTCAGAAGTGGTGAGGCAAGAGTATTAAGGAGTGCTCCGTGGAAGAATCGGAAATTGGGAAGGGATCTAAAGTGCAATCAGACGGCAGTTGGATCATTCCGAGCAGAAATGCTTTCAGTAGTTCTAGAAGAGCAGATTAAACCCGTTATTTTCTGGAAGTAGTAGATAAATCAAGAATGCACTAAATGGTGCATCAGTAAGAGAGAAGATAGAAGAGGTAGGTTGTGGATGGGTTAATTTTCTTCACTGCAGTCACCATTTTACTATGTGTATGTATATCAAAACACCACATTGTACACCTTAAATATAGACAATTTTTTTAAAAAGACAGGTTGTGGGCTGGATTGAAAATGACCTTGATTGCCAGCTAAGGTGTTTGGCTTCTATCCTGTCGGAGGAGCTGCTCATTTCTGAGCGGGGGAGGGACAAGGTGCAAAAACCTTTTTCTTGTTCGCTGGGGGTTTGGATTTGCAGTCGGCCCTCAGCACCCTCGGGGGATGGGCTCCAGGACCTGCCTTGTATATCAAAATCCTCACCTACTCAAGGCCTGCAGGTGGCCTGAGGAACCAGCCTACACAGAACCTCACCCCTCTGAATGGTGGGTGCACATCCTTCCTCTACTCTGTTTTTGATCTGCATTTGGTTGAAGAAAGGTTTGCGTGTAAGTGGACCAGCACCGTTCAAGCCTGTGCCGTTCAAGGGTCAGTGTGTAACGTAAGGAAACGAAGTATGGAGTGGAAGGAAGGGCCTGGGGAGAGAGAGGGCGTTTAGAAGGCTGTTGTGTCACCCCAGGAACAAGAACTTTGCATGAAACAGTGGCTGTGAAGCCAGAGGAAGATGGAAGAGATGCTCTGGCAAAGAGGCCCTGGTTTGGGGGACCGAGCGGGTAGTGGTGCCGTCAGCAAACAGCCTGGCATAGGAGAGCAGCAGGGCTTTGGGACAAATGAAGCCAGTCACTTGCTAATGAGATAAGCTAAGATTCTGGGATTCAGTTTCCTCACCTGTACAATGGGACTTAATATCTGTCTTGCATGTTAATTGGGAAGATTAGAAATAATATTAGGAATAACATGATGCCTACATGGAGTAGGGGCCTAACATAGAGCAATAGTTGGTACTGTTTTTAGTATTATTGTGAAACACAGGAGATGTCTGGAGGGATGGAGGTTAGGGAATGTGTTGAGTTTTAAAAGGCAAAAGATTTGTACAATCTGGAGAGAAACCAGAGTTTGAGTTGCATTTCAGACATGCTGTTGGATACCTTGGTGAAATGTGTAGAGGCAACAGGAAAGACAGGCCCACTGCAGACGTCACGGCCTGCAGTGAAGACGCCAGGGCTGCAGAAACTCAGGGAGGTGGATGTGACTGCCTGGGGAAAGGGTGCAGTGTCAGGAGAAAGGAGGCGCAAGAATGGGTTTGGGTTTTGCACCAGTCAGGACTCCGGTTACAAGCGATAGAAAGAGCCCTAACTCAACTGGCTTAAGCAAAAAAAAAAAAAAAAAATGGAGGAGGGAGGAATGTTTACTGACCCCTAATAACCAAAGGCACAGGAGAAGAGGTACACGCAGTTTCACATGGGGCTCCCTGGCCGAATCCAGGTGCCGCACACGTGCGATGAGTGCCAGGAGGACTCTTCACTCCGCCTTCCTCTGAGACGGCGTCATTCTCGGTTCTCCCTGTGCTGTGGCAAAGATCGCCCTCAAGCCTCGTTCTATCAGCTCAGAAATTCCAGCAGAAAGAGGGCATGTGTTTCTCAACAGGCCCAAGCCCTCCTTCCTACAACCTGTTTTTTGTAACTGAGATTTTATTGGAACACAGCCGTGCTCATTTGTTTATGTATTGTCTGCAGCTGCTTTTGGGCTATATCCACAGAGCTGTAGTTTCTGTAGAGACCATATGGCCTGCAAAGCCTAAAATATTTAGTATCTGGTCCTTCACAGAAATATGCCAGCCCTGGCACTGGAACCCAAGTCCGCAGGGGCAGAGACTTTTGTCTGTTACGTTCACGGCTGTACCCCCACGCTGGAAGGACGCTTGGCAGAGGAGGCAGGTGCTCCGTGAACACGTGTGGAGTGAACAGCTGGAGGGGACAGCACACTGGTCAGGTACACGGACCAGATGTCTGGCACTGACCCACAAAGCGCCTCAAAACTTAAAGCGCATTGGCCTGAGGGACTTGAGGGAGAACAGAGGAAAGGAGCCAAGTCCCAGCAGCTCGAGGGGACAGTGGCTCGGAAAGGCAGACCCACTGCAGGACGGCCGGAGAAGAAGTTCTCGCACATCTGGATGTCAGGAGTTGCTGCGAACTTCCCAAGGCCCTTTTGGGGGTGCAGCTGCTGCAGGGCGAGGAGGCAGGAACAGCTGGCGTGTGCTGATCAAACATCGGCAAGGAAGGCCGGACACAACAGGGCGGTCTTTTTCACACTCGGATTTTTAGGGAGCATGAGGGCAGCCGTGACTGGAGGAGCCTCTACTCTTAACATGCCCGCGTCCCTGGGGATCTTGGCTTGGACGTTAACCCATCGGGTGCCCAGCCTGACAGCGTCCTCCAAACGGCGAGGGGCACGCCGCGTGAAGTCCAGCAGCACACGCGTCTCTTTATTGACTAACTCACATTTCCCTTCAGGAGCCAGACCTCTGCTTTTCCCAGTGGGTTTAACATCTTCTGAGTCTTTAATAAGCCCTGGGGGAATTGGCCTGCAGGCTCTATCATAATTTAAAGCAGAAAGTATAAGGGCTGAGTTTTTTTTTCCCTTTGCGCTTAACTCAAAATCCCTTTCTGCTAACTTTACTGGAGTATATTCATTGATGTCAAAATCACCCAACTCAGTTTCAGTTGTATTTGAATCAATCAAAACATCTGCAGAATCAACTAAGGGCAGGACCAGGAGTTGCAGTTCCACTCTTAGGTGTCAGTTCCCTCCCGGAGGGGTTCTTTACACTCTGGGTGTCCCCGTGGGAGTCTGGAGTGAGCCCAGCAGAGTCTCAGCGCTCGGAAGGCGTTCGCAAGTCCGTTGGCCCCTCGCCCCCCAGCCCTTCCGCAGTCGGTCTGCGCCGAGACTGCTGCCTCTCGGCCTTCGACTCTAGAAGGGACCTGTGGGTGGGCTTGCCTTCGGCCCCCCTCTGAGGGAAGGCAGGGCTGGCACAGATCCATTGCCCGGGCGTAGGTGGCCAAGGACTCCCTTGGGGTGTTGTTTCGGGTAAGCTTTTGCATTTAGGTTTTCTTTAAGAAAAGTTGCTTCAGTTGTCCAAAAGCAGAGTTTGACATTTTGTTAAGTCATTCCCCGGAAAGAGAGAATACATTCTGCTGCTTAATAAAGGGCTGTCTCTCCGGGGTGTGGTCACGTTGTCACATTTCTTTCTCACCGTGGCTGGTGGCAGCTCCTTGTGGGGGTGTGGAACAGAAGCAGAGACGTGGGCCCTCGGGTGAGGCAGCCCACCTCTCACTGTCCGACAGCCAATGCTTCCGGACAAAAGTCAAGTCAGAGCTGGGCCCCATTGTCCTGGGCACACCTCTGAGCCCCTCCGTCTCCTCACTGGTGGTGGGGGTGCAGAGGACAATGTCTCACCTCACCCCACACGACGTCAGTGTGAGCACGCGTGTGTGTGTGTGTTGAACAGTCAAAAGGCTGCTACCCTCAGCCGCTAAGAGATAAAAAGGAGGTCCAAGAAGGCCAGCGGGCAGGGTGGAGGCGGATGTTCCCGGCCCCTGCTAAGGCCTGGAGACGTCCATGGGACAATCTGAGTGGCCACCTGCCGCCACCAGGGCCACTGGCTGGGCAGCAGTCCCGGCAGCAGCACTGTTCACAGAGAGGGGAAACACAAACCAATGATTATTTCGGTTCATGAATAATTTTGTGATTTCAGAAGCTTTGGGTAGCGTGCTTGGTTCCTGCTCTCATTTTGCAAGGATGCGACTCCTTTCTTACACCCAGGCCCTGCCAGGACGACCCCATCAGAAGGTCCCCTCTGTGATCCACAGGCTCTGTGTGGGCAGGTGCAGACCGACACTGCGGGGCTGGGCTTCGGGCTCACCCCGCACGGCACTTAGGGAGAAGGAGCCCTTCCCTCTGGAGAGCTCTTCCGAGGACGCTGACCGAAGCCGAGTTCTCAGTTACAAGCCTCAGGTAGCAAACGTGGAGAAGAAACTAGACTGGGGACGCAAGTTGTGAACAGCACAGTTCCCCGATTCTGTAATTCTCCACCAGGCTAAGACCAAGACAAGGAACTGGCAGTGCTTCAATTTAATCCAACTTTGCCTTTTTTGAGCACCTACTATGTGCAAGATACCTTACTCTAGGTCAACAGTATCTATTTAAGGTCTCTTTGGAAAAGTTGGGTTAGGGATTTGGAGGGAGGGGTAGAGCATGAGTTGAGAGACTTTTTAAAACAGGGCTCACAGGAGCTAGGAAAGGAAGAAAAGCCTGTAAATTTCATCCATTTAATTTACCAGGAAATAGAAACTGAATGGGGGAAACAGTGAATTAAAGGGTAGGGTGCAATGCTTTCTTTATTTCCTGTGGGTAAAAAACATAAAAGCTGGAAAATAAATCCCTGCTGAAGAGTGATTTTCTCCATGTTGCTAAAAGGTCACAGTGGCATTGTTATTATTTTTGTCATTCTTATCTTAGACATTTTTTGCTGGTGTGAGCAATTGACCAAAAAGGACATGCATCATTGCTTATCAGTTTAGACCTTTTCAATCTGAAAAGAAGGAAAACAGAAAACCATTCCTCCCAGATTGGAAACGGACCTGAAGTCTGCAGCATTAGTAATGGGGTCTCAGGCCACAGCATTTCGGTGTGGACTCCGGCAGCTTATGGTTTGGCACTTCAGGTTCCAGGAGAGGATCTGTACTTTTGGGGGCAGGATCCAGGCAGGACTTCCACACTTGTCTGCAGCCTCCTCTGGGAGCAGACGGCGCTGGAGGGGAAAAAACAGCTTGGAAGCGTCATCACTAGATTCTCCTTATGCAGCCAGGCAGCCTCATCTGGGCAAGCTCTGGTGTCTGTCTGCCTCCCCCCAACAGTAGAGGATTTCAGGACAGTACTGGGACCTCTGTGTAGGGGCCTAGGGCAGCAGTCTGGGAAAAGTAAGCGTGTATACTGACGCCCATGCATGTCAGGAAATTTCTTCTCTCTTTACACTCCCTAGCTCTGTCACGATGGTGCCATGAGCATGAGCGAAAACGTGTAGGATGGGCCTGGTTCATTACCTGGCACATAGTAGGTGCTCAGAAAATTTGATTCCTTCCTCCTCTTCTTCCTTCCCTGTTGATTTCCATCCCCCTAACTAGAAGCTGTCAATTTAGTGAGCTCTGGTGAGGAAGGGCTGGTGTTGTATCTTGGGACGGTGGCCCCCTGGCTCTCAGGAAAGGCCAGTGCAGCCAGCTCGGGGGCTGGAGGGCAATTCCTCGAGCTCTCCAGGGCCAGGCGGGGAAGCGGCATGAGGGTGAATGTGGAAATCTGGATAAAAAGCTGATAACCAGAGAAATAAATTTAATGGAGAGGCCATGGGGGTACGAAAGACCTCATTTTGCCAAGAGTAACAGCAAGGGGCTTTGAGTGTCTTGTGGGTTCTGCATGAGTCACGTATTTTATGCTTGTAAAGCATTTGACAGGTTTTAAGTGCATCAACCTGAGCAGATTTGTTGTGAAATGCAGCACACATACGCTGAGTATTTTAGTAGAATCATAGCCACCAGGAAGGCTTTTCTTCTGCTGTGACAATACAAAGAGAAATACCCCCGCTTCCTTTAATCACTTTCCAGCACAGAGATCTCTGGATTTGCATAAGTATGAAGATGAATTTGTGTGTCCGTGGAGGAGTTCAGGAAATGCCACCCCAAAATACGATGCTGTGGTAGGCTGATTGCTTTGAACCGAGGGCAGCTGGGGAACAGCAGATTCAGGCAGAGGCTTCCTCTGCGCTCTCCTACTTGCCTAAAGACGATCCTCCGAAAGGAACGCAGTTGTCATGAATCTGCTCCCTGGAAATCTTGTCAACCAGGGAAGATTAACCTGGACCACAGGAGGTGAGCGTGGAGGTTGACACCGCACCCAAGCAGACTGTCAGTAGTTTTCTGAGGGCTGCTCTGAGACAGCTTTTAATAATCTCCACAAAAAGACAATGTTTATTCACAGTACCCTTCCTTCCCTCACTCTTGCGTCACTGTGTCACCACCATCCCTGGACACCCCAAGCCCCTGTTCCTCTCCGTCGCTCAGGATGCTGTATAAGCTCCAATCGTCTGGCCCTTCTTTGAGTCTCTCAGTTCACAGACAGTGAAATGGTTCTCCTGCTAGTCCGCCTCATGTCAACTTGATTTGCAGCCAGCCAAGGGCTGCAGAAGGGTGAAGGGAAGCCATTTCTCACTCCCCAACATCTGGAAATCACACCCTACCAGATTTCTCATTTCTTTGTCTTTTTTATGGAAGGCTCAGCACACAGGGACTCTTAGAAATGGAAGTGACCCCACCTGCTAAGGGGCGGTCTGTGAAAGGCAGCACTGGCACTGCCTGGACGCCTCTTGGTGATGCAGAATCTTGGCTCCACCCCAGACCTAAGGAATCAGAATCTGCCTTCTAAGCAGATCTCCAGATGATTCGGGAGCACGTTAAGGTATGAAAAGTGCTCTTCTCCTGCAGCTCAGACAGCTGCCTCCCGCTTCCCCAGACACAGCCGGCTCTTCCAAACTTCCCCACCCGGCGCTGCCGCTGGGCTTTCTGACACAGTGTGCCGCCAGGCCTCTCTTCCCCAAGCATAGCATTTGACCCACTCACTCTACAAATACGCATGCTGTGCCCACTCCGTGCTGTGTGTGGTGGGTGACATGTAAAGGTACTTGCACTGTGGCCCTCTGCTCGCTGTTCTCCAGATGTCCCGCGTATTCAGCTAGTTCCTGAAATGACACGGCTTCCAGACCCCTTTGTCATTCTCTTTCAGCTCATCCGAGCTGTCAAAGTAATTCTTCCAACATTATTTCATTCAAAAACTATATATTGAGTCCCTCTTAAAATCTGGCACCTAAGCAAGACTGTATTTCTAATGTCCCCTGAAAGGTTAATAATTGGGGTGGGGGAATTCTACTTCTGTGGTCTAGACAGAGTGGTCCCAGAGTCTCAGGCTTGAGTCCCGTGTCCATCACTAACTAGCTGGGTGCCACGGTGAGGGGGCAGGGGCATCTCCACCATGAAATGAGGCCCCTGGAGTGCATCACCAAAGCCCCCCCCCCGCCCCCCCGTGTTCCACATTTTATTCCAGATGCTAGAAAAGGAAGGAGAAAGAGACGCTGCCACGCTGCATCATTTGGCCTGTCCCTCCTCCCTTTCCACCACGGTTATGAGCTCCCCTGTGTCAGGGACATCCCCAGGCTCTGGAGACACAGCAGTGACAAGAGCACACAGTCTCTGGCCCCACAGAGCTTGCATTCCCAGAAGGAAAGATGGAAAACAGAGGGCGCCATAAGCGAGCGTCTTGCCGCAGCCTTCTGGCCCACCCGGGAGCGCCACAGGGAAGGGCAGAAACGAGAGGCCGGGACGAAGGATTTGCGCCTGTTGCTGTGGCGCTAATCCATCGTGCTGTTCTCATCTCTGTTTTGCAAGAGCCTTCTGAAGGGGGGAATGAATAAAGTAAAGTAAAAGCTTTTTGGGTTTGGCCAGACTCTTATCTGACACCACCTGGCTCCTTTTCTTGTGCTGCCAGAGGAGGAAAGGTAGGAGAGAGGCACACAATGCGCAGCACCGGGAGGCAGCGCCCTGCACCCCTCGCTGGGAGGAGGAGCGATGCTCTGCCCTGCCCAGAGTCGGGGCGAGGGCTTCCGCCCGACTCAGGGACATTTCCTGGGCAGGCTCTTTCAAGCATCTCTTTGCCACAAACAGAAGTGAGAATTAGAGGGCAGCCTTGCTACATGACTCCTGCCACTCCGCTGGTACCGGCAACTTTTGCAGAAGGAAATGACATCTTGAACAAGCTATGTGACAATGAAGCATCTCAGGAATATTCCTATAGGAAGCCTATGTCTTCTCTCTCAGTCAGCCCGGCTTAATGCAGCCTTTAGACTTGTTTTCCCCTTGGGGCAGGAACTCCTCCACTTGGCCGTTGTCTTAGTCTGTTTCGGTTGCTGTAACAAAATACCGTAGGTTGGGTAATTTATAAATAATAGAAATTTATTTCTCACAGTTCTGAAGGTGGGGAAGTCCAAGATCGAGGTGCCAGCGGGTTCAGATTTGGTGAAGGCTTGCTCTCTGCTTCTGAGACTGTGTCTTGTTGCTGTGTCCTCCAGAGAAGATGAACTCTGTGTCCTTGTATGCCGGAAGGGATGGAAGGGCCAGGCAGCCCTCTGAAGCCTCTTTATTAAGGGCATTGATCCCATCCGTGAGGGTGGAGCCTCATGGCTTAATCACCCCTCAAAGGCTCTACCTCTTGTTACCATCACCTTGGGGTTTAAGTTCCAGTGTGAATTTTGGAAGGACACATACATTCAATTATAGCAGCCACCAATCCACCATCCTGGAGGCTCCAAGAGCTTCTCACAGTGACTCAACAATGACTGCTGAACATCCGCCATATTCAGGATCCGCTCACCTGTGTCTGCGTGGCACAAGGAAGACTTACTCCTCTCTGCTCCCTTTCCAATTCCCTGGCTGTCTACTTAGGGGCTTGGTGACTAAGTATGGGGCTGGAGCTTTGAAAAGGTTTTAAGTCTGTCAACCCTTTGCATCAGTTAGGGTTCTGGGCTGCACGCAACAGAAAGCAACTTTGGGTTCTTTATACAAACAGAGATTTATGGGAAAGATATAACAGATGTTCTATCCCAAGTGTGAATATAATGGCCATGACCACCTCCCCCATTGCCATGATGAATGGCCTCCAACCATTTGTACTTTTGCTTTGAGTACGTTCTCAAGATTCAAAGTCTGGGGAGAGAGCACCGCTCCAGTTTTCCTGGGATGGGTTTGGCTCCCTTAATCTCTGCAGTGAAAAGTAATCATCTGAAATGACTTTGCACCAAGACTACCCCCAGTGAGGAGGGGCAGGAGGTAATTCCCCAGTAGGAAAGTGGCAGGCTATTGGGCAAGGGATGATGCCAGGTAGCCAGAGATGATGGGTGTCCACTGCACAGCTGGCCCCAGCCTCTACCTTGCAACAAGCCACCAGAAGAAACACACAATGGAAGGCATCTAAACCCTCCTAGTTCTATCCTGTTCGTCTTTCTATACTGTCTTTTGGCTATAATAGGAGCAGTATCACATAGAACAATCCCCCCAGATTAGCAGGTAGCAGCAGCCCTGCCATCTTCCAGCTCTGTGCCCTCTTCTGGGAAGCAGGGCTCGTCCTGTTGACCTCGCAGGGTCTCCATGAGGACCGAATGAGGACACAAGTGGCCGTTCCTGAAGAGTGGAGCGTGCCCTGCACCTGAGGCAGCGGGCGTGTTCTGCATGGACAGCTGCACCTGGTCAGCTTCTCTTTTCCGCCGCCCTTGCTGCCCTTTTCCTCGTGCTTTTGCTCTGATTTATTTAGTTAGTTCATGTCCCCTCGCTTTATTCCTCAGGGGGTTTTGGCTTGTAGGTGGGAGAACTTCCTCCTCAGTCCCCTGGTAGGGTAGCTTTGCTCACGTCCTGGCCTCTGTGATTTCATGGGGGCTTCTGTCCCCCTCCTTTGGATTCCATGTGCAGCTGATCCAAGAGGGACAAACGTGGGTGGCCCGCTGACCGGCAGCCTTTGCTCTGCACCCACAAAGGGGATCTTTTCCTCCCGCAGCGTCACCCCCACCCTCACACATTTCCCGCCTCCCCCTCCTCCTCTTCCTCCTCTCCCCCCTCTCCTAGTGTGGTTGCCTTTGGACCCCTGTGAGCCCACAGGCTGGGTGAGATGCTGCCCGCTCCTCCGTGCTCAGTTCTCAGGGCCTGTCCAGAACACACCTTCCTAATCAGTCATGCTCTCACAAGCTGTGACAGTAAGGGAGACTCAAAAGGCATGATCTATGGGAAAACAAATCGGGGCCCTTTTGAAAAGAACACCCAAAAATAAAATACAACCAATTAAGACAGGAGTCAAGACAAAGCACTTAGGGGTGGAGAAACCACGGGACAAAGGCAGGTTCTGAGCACTGGAGTCACTCAGATATAAACCAGGACTACATAAATCGGAAATAGCTACAAAATAGCTTACAAATTTCATAAACCTTGAAAATTAAAAAAGAAACTAACAAAAATGTGGGGAGGGCAATGCTAATTTCCATAGCTTCCATAAAATACAGATAAATATTATTTAAAATTGATGCACATAGCTAAAAAAATTACTTCTACCTTTTCAAGTTTTCATTATAGTTATTATTTTAATCTAAGAGAGCTCTTTTAGGAAACAATACCTCTGGCAGTACAGAAAATGTTCCTTGAAATTCATAAATTTTTTTCAGTTTAATATCAATCTTCCTACTAAATTCAAGTAAAATTAAATTTGCTCTTAAAAATAGCTTGTATTATCTACTTCATGGAAATGTGTTTTACTTGCTTCATCTGGCCTCCTGCTTGCTATATGCAAAAGAAAAAGAGGTGTTTGGAATGATATTCTTGTAACTTTTTAAATATTCAAATTATTTTAATGATAGCTATTTCTGGGGTTTAGATTTAGGGTAATTCTTTTAATTCCTTCTTTATAGATTTGGCATTGCTTAAATTCTTTATAATAAACACAAACTATTAAAAAAGACAATCATTACTCTGAAGAAAATCATTCTAAAGAAGAAGACTCTGGGTTAATTGGAAAATCTGCTATAGGGATGAATAATTTAACATGGATTCTTAGGGTAGCACCGATAATTATTCATGTTTACATGGGTTACTTGAATGTATCTATAAATCCTACTGATTTATAACTCAGACACATTTTTTAAGCTTAAATGTGTGACTTTCAACTTGGAATTTTTTCCCTATGTTAATATACGACTGAGTCATTGCTAAGGTCTGACATCCATAATCCTTGTGGGGTGCAGAGCTGGTGATAAAGTTGGGGCAGAGGGAGGAGAATGAACTCTCTGTTAAAAGCAAATGAATTTATTATGATCAGTACTACCAGAGCAAAGCAAAAAGAGAACAGACAATGAATAAATGACGTGAAGGAAGAGCTAAAAGACTCCTGTCCGAGTGACAGCAAGCGTAACAGTGTGTCTTAAGGCCCTGATTTTATGCCTTGACCACCTCCAGTCTGGGCTTGATATAGTAACAGCCCCGTGCTTTAAGACTCTCTCTTGTTCAGGTTATTTTTCCCTGGGTGGCAATTCTCCTGCTCTCAATTCAGGGAGAGCGAGCTAAGAGCAAGCGGTTGTTGGGGAAAGGCTCAGCCTGTGGCAGTCAGGGCGGGATACCCTGCTCTTCCTAATCCCGGGTCTCTGCTAAGGAAGAACGCTGGGGAGATTTGCTAACGTGGTGCCCTCTGTAGAAGCAGGCGGCTTTAAATTTTAATTGATCTGGGCAAATTACATTTCTCCAAATTTATGCCATCGTTCTGTCCCAAGCCCAGACATTGCTGCCACTAAAGTGCTTACGTTTAACCAGGGACTTTAAATTTATGTCAAAAAGCAAGGAACAAAGGACCTATGTGCCCTGTCCATTTCTGCTGAAACCATGCTAAATCTTTGAAATTGCTTGCCATAAAAAAATCAGGGAATATACACATATGTATTTACCCATGGAGAAATACGTGGCATTATTTTGCATGTATTTTAATATAAATTGTATCATACTGTATGTATGTGTATAAATACATGTAAAAATGTCTGAAAATCTCACTTCATAACAATGGCTGCCTGAGGGAGAAGGGAGGGGACCGACAGGCACAGGGAGCAAATGGACCGTTGCAAAGGGACATCTGTAACGTTCTCACCTCTCTCTCTCTATCCCTTCTTTTCTTTCTTTTGCGCATTTTTTAAAAAAATATAGTTATACTTTATACTCCACAACTAAAAATTACTTTTAAAGATTTGGAAATAATATTCTTCAGAAATATCTGATTGAGCCCAGGCATACACTTAATGATTGCAGAGTCAAGTTGCTCCTTTGGTTGTTTTAAAAACTGATTTCTGCAGAGTAACTGTGTTTTGTGATGCAGCTGATTCCATATGTCACTGGGATGAATGAAAATGTCAAAAAGATGTTTTTTTTTTTATCAGATGTTTTTACCTGAATAAATTATTACTTGTGGCTGGGAAGTGCAAGAAATCTGTTTGTGAGTGGCACATAGTAGTTACTCAACAAAATGTTGACTAAATGAAATGGATGAATGGATGGATGGATGGATGGTGGGTAGATGAATGGATGGATGGATGGATGGATGGTGGATGGATGGATGAATCCAGTGTGAGATAATCATTTGTTAAGGATGACCTCGAGCACAGGTAACATAGACTAAGGAAAAACTGAATGTTAAAACTCTTGGCCAATAGTTGGATGTAATAACAGTATTTTTTTGCCTTAAAAACATCAGCAAAATGAGGGGTTGGACAGATGATCTTGTCTAAACCTAAGCTGAAGCTGAGATTTTGTAGGGATGCAACCAAGGAGCGACAAACTGTTCTCTCTGAAACAAAATGAGGGGAAAACACAGAAATGAACGCCCAAATCACTTAGAATTACAGCGGGATGATTACCCAGTCACAGGGCGAACAACGGTGCCCAGAGGGGCAGCACAGCAGTCCGGAAGGCCAGCTCCGCGGCGGGAGTTTGGGCTGTTAGTCGAGAGGGCGCAGACAGACGGTCGCCAGGGTCGCTCCACCCCAGTGCGGTAATGGAACCGGTAACCCCGTAAAGAGAAGCAAGAGGCTCATCCTCTCAGGGCGCTCAGAGCAACGGAACACGGAGAGCCGCCTGCGCTCCCGGCCGGACGCCTCTGCCCACGGGTCGCCCCTCCCTCGCCTTCCGCTTCCGGCTGGGGTCACTGCCCTCCCCTCCCACGGTGGCTCCTTATACGTCTGAGCCTTCAGATTGGGGGAAAACGAAGATGGAGTGTGAAGCACAAAACCTTCCTCGTGTGTTTGCACTACCAGCCCACCCTGTCCAGGCCCTCGGGGGAGAGTTCTAGAAGCCGTTCAGCAGGCTTCTCATCTTGCCGGAAAACATCCCCAGGTTCACGCAGCAAAGAACCTCCTGGGCCACAGTTGGAAACGCTCGGTGCCACGTGATGCCTGAGGCCCGTAGCTTTCCCGGGCTGCTGGACAGTATCACGAAGGGAATGGCTAGAAATAGGTGGCAACAAGCCGGAAATGGGTTTGCCTGCTTCACGTAACCGTCTAAAGAGGGAGACTGCGGCTCTGGGTGGGAAGAAGGACGGAGGGAGCAACGAGGTCCCCTCCCTCCCTCCCCACTCCCACCCCACACGGAGGCTGGCGGTGATTGACTTTGCAAGTGTCTCTCACACACACATCTCTGCTTAAAACACATGCTGTCAAACTTGTTTCTCGGTACCTTGAAAAATTCTGTCAAATGCCATAAACCATTCTGTCAAGAAAACGCTGTATTTAGTGGCTGGATCCTTTGCTTGGCTCTTTTGTCTCCAAAGCATTAACCTCCTTCCTTGGCGGCGAGCCAAACATGATGGAAGAAACGGATGCTCCAGTTGGTCATCCCAGCGATTGAATGTGCTGTTTGGAGACGCACTAAACCACAGGCCTCAAACTCGGCTGACTGCAGGGGCCAGGCAGGAACACAAATGAGCAAAGCAGCCCTGATGGGGACTTTGGCAAAGCAGCCTGTCCTCCTCCCACCTGAAGGAGGAAGCCCCAGCTGACTGCTGCCCTGCAGTTCCGGTGTTGCCAAATCGTGGATCTGTTTGTCTGCTGCAGATATACAAGGGGCAATAATTATATTGGGCAATAATTATTGCCCCTTATATTTCTTTGAGGTTGCTGTTCAGCTTGCAGTAATTACTCCAGTGGAAAAGCTATTCCCCCCCCCCCCCGCCCCGTCTTTTAGTGAATTGTTTTGTTTTTCTTATTTCATGACTCTAAAATGTGATTTGCCAGAGGCTACTTTATCTCCCCTTCCCCAATAACTTATTCAAGGATGGGCATTTAACCCAGGCTGAACCAATCCTAGCACCTCATCCTCCTGGGATAAGGACCACAGTTACTGATCCAGTCCCTGGGCATGTGACTCAAGTTGGCCAATCAGTATCCCTTCTTGTTTCTTTCTTTTCTTTTTTCTTTTTTTTCCCCCCCTTTAATTGGGGCTTAGGAGCAAGAGTCTTCCTTTCATTGTGAAGCTGAGAGGGTGTCAGCTAAGGAATAATCAGTGGCCCTGACATTAGCCACGTGGAAGAAGTTGGCCCACAGGAAGTGTGGAAATACCCAGAGATCAGAGATGAAGAGTCTCAAGGGCACTCAAGTTCTCAGCCTCAGTTGTCTCAGAGGGCCTTCCTGTTCTTTCCAAGGATTGGTTCTATAAGGAAACAAACTCCTTTTTGCCTAGCTATTTTGAGTTGAGCCTCTGTTACTCATAACCCAAAAAACGCTGGTAGATATGTGGACTCTGGAGCCTGGCTGCTTGGGTCCAATCTGCATCTGACACTTGCTAACTGTGTGATCTTGAGAAAGTTCGTTAACCTCTGTGTCTCAGTTTCCTCATCTGTAAAATGGTAACAATAACAGAACCTACCCCATAGGGATATTGTGAAGATTAAAACAGTCAATACATAGAAAGCCACAGAATATCAGTGTTGTCATCAAATGTGAGCAAGTGGCAAAAAATGATTAAATACCCCAGAAGAATACAATCTGTCTGCCATTAAAGAATCACTTCTGCTCAAAGACAGTTGAAAACCTGAAAGGTGATTCCTCATCCATCATTTTCTCACGTTTCAGGGAAGAATGGTTACTCTGTGAAAGAAAGATTTTTTTCCTTTCCCAAACAGAAAGAAAAAATAAATTTATAAAATCAAATTTGTGTTACATTAAGAAATTAGAAGGCAAACTGGATGGGAAACTGTAGAACAAGGTGGAATTCATTAATATTCTGAGAGATATGGAAAATTGAAGAGATAGTAGAGTCATTATAAGACATTTGAACACCCACTACGAAGAGAAGTTACTAATGGATGAGTGTAGGTATAATTTAATGCTTGAATTTTTGAGAAAACCCCAAAATGACAGGTCTGTAATTTTGACTTCAGTGGAGGAGGTAATGGAAATGCCATTCAGGCTTGGAGCCGCGGAGTGCTGTGAAAGCCATTATTTAATTAGGGACTGTGAGCACAGATTCCAACAAGGGAAGAACTCTCATTTTGCTTGCAGTAGGTTCACTGGCACCCCCCAAAAACTGAAGAGGCAGCAGAGAAGTGAGCCACCCACTTCTCCAAGAGGACCTAGCTGAAACCCTTCTCAGGGTGACAATCTGGGGCCCTGAGTCCAAGGCAAACTGCCTTTATCATCTTGCGCCGTTGGTGCTGGCCTCGGCAGAAACAGTGATGTCTTCAAGCATAGGCAGGAGAAGAACAAAGCAGAGCAGTGGTTCCCGTGTTTTAGGAACAGAACTGAAAAAGGAAGAGATTAAATGAGTGTCGAAGGGATGGTAGTTTTGTTAGGAGAATCAGAGTCTAATGTTAAAACATAGAGTGAGGCTGCAGGGTCAGGGCATGCTGTTTCCCCTCCTGGAGGTGGTCAGCGAGGGAGGTGATGGCAGAAGACAGTGCCACAGGTCGTGAAGGAGACAGGTCCCATGGGGCTGATTTTACGGTGATTTGCCTACTCGCACTCCCGCCACGGCACAGCACGTCCCTGGGAGCTGTGCCGACACTGCCAGACTGCCGTGGACAGTTTTGGCGCCAAACCCCTTTGCGGAGAAAAGAGGATTTCATGCAAAATCCACGATGCCTGGGAAGCCCTCACCATTAAAACGGTGGGGAGACAGGTTAGAAGACTAGGAAGCTCATGGCTGTTTGGACATCACTGTTTTCCAAGGATAAACCTTTTTAAAAGCCTTAGAAAATGGTTATTTCCAAGTCAGACATTTCCCCTCAGAGGATCAGAAAAAGGGTGACTTGCCAGCCCCCAAATTGACTTCATTCACTCTTATTTGAAAATGTTGGAAAGAGAAAGTTAACCAAAGACCGACTTGGAGAGTCTGCGGAGAATGCATTCTCCCGGGCAGCTAAGCGCCTCTGTGACAGCCTGGTCTGGCCGCAAACCCTGGGTCTCCACGGCCAAAAGTGTGTCTAGGCTGCCCCCAAGGACACCAACCTTAATTAAAGAGTGCTTGTGTCTCTTTTTAGTGTCGGAATGCTCATATTTTTGCCTAGTTGTCCATTTAGTCTTCAGGTCACACCCACAGGATGTGGTCTGGCACACAGAAGCAGAACTATCTGAACCAGATGACACGGATTCTTGTCCCAAATCTGGCTGCTTCTGGTGACCTTAGGCAAGTCATTCTTCGTCTCTAAGCCAGTTTCCTTTTCTGTAAACTTAAAGAAAACGAAGGGTGGTTAGCTTGTAATGTCTTTTTCAGCATTAAAGTTCTATATGATAATTCCTTTTTATGGTAGGAGAAGCTGTAATGTGAATTATCTGGAAATGTGTTTGGGGCAAAGGAAATTTAATAGTGAATGAAATGTGGACGGAGGAGGCCAGGCAGAGCGACCAGCACCAGGATTGCTGAAGACCAGGCGGCAGGAGTAGACAGTGGTCCTAGGGAGCTTGGAGGAGGAAGTGGGGAGCCTTGAAGAGCAATGTAGCAGAAAAGGGGGGCAGAGCCGGTACAGAGAGTAGTGGGTTCTGCACCAAGCTAGGTCCTGAGGTTTGATTTTCAAAGCCAACTTTTAGGTTCACCTCCTTGAATTTTTTCCAGACCAGCCCCATGTATAGCCTGTGGTATCCTGGACAAGTCAAGCTTCTTCAGAGACCCTCCGTGGCTCCTTGTGGCCTGGAGAATAAGGTCCAAACTCCACATCCAGTTTCCAAAATGTGTCTACTACCGTTCTCTCCAGACCTCTCACCAACCTGCCTCTGGCAAGGGCTGAATTCTTTGTCCTTCCCAGACTGCTCCTGAACCTTCTCCCACTCTTTCCTCTTTCTGGAAAGCCCTTCGGCTCCCCTCTGCTGGGGAAACACGCTTCTTTACCAAGACCTACGGCACCGTTCCAACTCCAGCAGGACTTCACCCTCCAGACCCATGGGGTTTCCGGAGCCCCTGGCAACATTGGAGACCTGCAGGGAAGGAGGTAGAAATAACTCCAAAATATGAAAACTGCAAAATCAAAATAATTACATTTTAAAAACATAAAACTATTTTTGACAACAAAGTATTATATTTAATATGGGGACTGGATGCATTTCAGTGTGACTAGTGTGTCTTGGGGTGGGGTCTTCAAAGGAGAAAGTACCTGGAACCTATAGAAAATCCATATGAGGAGACCTTTGCTGAGACCTACACGGCTGCAAAGCTCTCTCCCTCCTTCTTGCTTCTCCGCTCTGGGGATGTGTCTGTCGCATGGCTGATCTCACTGTGTTCTGTGGCACAGTGGCCCGTGTCCACTGTTGCCTCCCTGCTAGCCTGTAAGCTCCCTGAGGGCCAGAATCCTGTATTCTACAGGGCACCCAATTAGTAGCCCATAGGCCAACAGACAGGTTTTTCAAATAAAAAATGTCACCAGATGCCCAGGTTTCTGGCTTCTTTTAAACGTTCGGCTGATCTGGCTACGCCATTCGTACCGCGCCACAGGCGGCTGGGCTGTGTGGGCGGGGCATGCGGCCTCCTGTTTGCCAAGCCTCCCGGTGCCCACCTCGGTCATTTCACCAACATCCTGGTCTGAGAGCCTCCTGCCTTGCACCTTTGGTGTAACTCCTCCTCCTCCTCTTCGTACCTAGCACAGTGTCTTACATAGTGCAGGGTTTAACATGTATTTGTTGAGTAAATAAATGATTACAGAGTTTGGAGCCTGATGTCCTCAGAATTCATTATCAGAATCAGACTTTGAGTTGCACAAAGCAAACTTTACCTATTTACTAATAAAACGACACCATTTTCCCTTTTCCAGCTGGCTGAGGGAGGGAACCTAGTAACCAACTATGCAGAGTATAATTGGGTCATTTTACTGAAAACGACCCCAGCAGTAGCAAATTAAATCTGTGTGATGGATCTCCAGCTTTACTGAATTCTTTGTCAAATTTGCAGGCAAATTATTATCTTAGCTCCAAAATGATGTCTACAAAGATTTGTTAACGTGAGAGCAACAGATGCAATGAAAGCTCGTAATGAAACATGAATGGAAACAAAGACGAATATGTACCAACTAGTGCCTCCATTTTTCTTTTATTAAACAAAATTAGTCTTCTCCCATAAATTGATAAAATTATTGTTTATGATATGGAAATTCAGCTGAAAGGAATGCCAGAGAAGCCTAAGCATTGTTGATCAGAGATTTAAAAGCCATCATTTCAGAAAATGGACATTCCAAATTTGCTCCTGAGATCCAAGCTACAGAGGTCAAGTTTGAGAAACATGTTCAAAAATATGCTATTCCACAACCTCAGCCATGGAATTTAAGGTGATATTTTCAGGGAAATGGCTAGTCTATGTCAGTATGGATGAGTGTTTCAACTTTCCAACCAGATTCTAAGCAACTTGTAGGTAGAGGCTGTCTCTCAGCCCGCAGTCTGTCTTCACTGTCCTGCCACAGTGCCTTGTGCATAACTGGTGACTGAATATAATTTCTTGGCTGGTAAACACACCCAACTCATTTGCCCTTAAATGCAGCAAACTTTCATGCAATCCGCTAAGAAAAGTAGCAAGCTCTAAAATCTGGGAAGGCCACAGAAAAGGGAGTCGAATGAGTAGCATTCTAAGGACAGCCTTTGTCATTAATAATTAATGCAGGGAAAAAACTACAATTGAAGAAAATATGCTCGCGCTGCTATGGGCAAGGTTCTGGAGCAATGCAGTGGGAACGGCACCAGCCGGATAACGAGAAATGGGATTTATAGATGGGCTGATTGCACCACATCAAACGTAGCTGTTCAGTTTCAGAGATAAGGTTTGACCTGTGGAATACTCACATCAAGGGAATAATGAACTGGAATGTAATAGATATCTGCTATATCATTATTTCACAAACAAAGAGCATATCCAGTACTATCTTTTAAGCATGATGTGCTTTTCTATTCCTTGACTGAATAGTCATTGAAACCAATAGTCATTGAGGCCCAGATTGGTGATGGAACATGACAGATTAGATTATTCTCAAAAAATATTTCCTCCCACCTACTTCATTCAGTTTCCGTGGGAGGAGTGAACTTCCCCACCCCTTGACTGTGGGCGGCGATGTGTGACTTGGTCTCAGTAGATGGGCCTGCAGGCGGAGTCTATGCCTGGATGATTGGTGTCACGCACTTGTGCTTCTACCATCAACGTGAGAAGAACATGCCCGGGTGGCCAGTGCCCCTTCAGTCTGGGGCCTAGGCAACAACTGGATGGTACAGGTGCTCTACCTGCCCAAGGTCAAAGAGCTAGTGGGTGGAGCTTTGACGTGTGTGTGCCGGGTGACTTGGAGACTCATAGCATCGCCATCTTACAGGGGGAGGAGGCGTGCGTGGAACTGGGAAGTATTGGCCTTGGGGATCTGGAAAGCCAGTGGTTGCCCAGAGAGAGAGGCAGAGGTGGGTGCTGGGATTCTAGAATTCTACAGCTAGATTTCTGTCACATAGCTGTGCTCTGAAAAAGAGCCCACCTACACTGATTTGAAAAATTCTATCGTTAAGGAACTACATGAACAGACTGATTATAGACCCCAAAACTCTATTCCCCTCTCTCTCCTTCTCTCCCCTCTCCCTGTCTGTCTCCCTCTTTCATTTTAGGGTTGAAGGCAGTGTGGTCTGATTGACAGTGCAGTGGAGAAAGTGTCAAGAAGACTCTGCCACCATCTCGCCGAGACTTTGCTAAGTTACTTCTCCTCTCTGAGCTTCATTTTTCTCATCAGTAAAGCAGAGTTGGTGCTAACCCGCCTCACAGAGGCGCCGGAGGATTTCTGAAGTAACAGTCCTGAAGAGCTCCTGACAGGACACTGGTTCAGGCTGTCTCTGGGGAGAGGCAGATACTTCTGCCTTTCACAGCCTCCTATAGCAGAAAAAGTTGCATGCTTTCCATATTTTTCCCCCTTGTCAGGTAAAAATGTGCAGAGCCAGCAGCTCCTAGCATCTTCCTGTCAAGGAAATTGGCACATAGCAACCTCCCTGGCTGAACAAAACGCATCACCAG